>NW_021027358.1:233422-278600 GCF_004153795.1 Camellia sinensis | reverse complement strand
TTAATTCTAGCACCTGGACAAAAGCCTTTATCTCCTGATACTTATGATTCAATCGTATCTGCTGAACTTCCTGATCAAAAAAAACATCCTCATTTGTTTTCTATGGTGGTGAAACACATGATGCATGGACCTTGTGGTGAAATGAATCCAAACAACATTTGCATGAAGAATGGAAAATGCAAAAATCATTATCCCAAAAATTTTGAACCTATAACAAGATCTTCCAAAGACTCATACCCAATATACAAGCGTCGTGCTGATGGTAATCAAGTGAAAATCAGAGGGCAAATTTTGGATAACCGTTGGGTAGTTCCGTACAATCCATATCTTCTTGCCAAATATGATTGCCACATTAATGTGGAAATTTGTTCAACAATCAAAGCTGTCAAATATTTGTACAAGTATATTTACAAAGGCCATGATAAAATTGCATTCCATATTGTTCAAGAAAATCAATCAGAAATCATAGATGAAATCCAACAATTTCAGTCCGCAAGATGGATTTCACCTCCAGAGGCAATGTGGAGAATTTATGCATTCTCTTTGAATGACATATACCTTCCCACCAAATCAATGTGGGACAAGCCAATTTACAACCTTAAGGAATTTCCACCATAACTTCATTTCCATGGAGCACACTTTGGCTTCAATTTCCCATTCACTCGGTAATGGTTTTGAGCAACCAAATATACCACGTGAATCACAACGCGGCATAGAACGCGTTACCACTTTGACCCGAGTAAATCGACACTCGGGGCCCTCCTAAAAAATAGACCGAACTTAGGAAAAAATTCTGGTTTTATCCAGAATTTTATAACCATTCCAACAAATGATTTATCTCCAGTTTCGATAAAACTACAACTGGCTTGAGTTCAGGGCTTTGGACATGTGCAAACTACAAAATATGTTTTACTTTGAGCTGTGTTCGAGAACTATTTTCACAATTTTTCCAATCAATCTTGTTTTGCATGGTTGACCCACTAAAAATACAAGACTATATATAAGTCATTCTAGGTCAATTTGTGGCATGAAAATATATATGTTACAAAAATGTAATAATCTTGTACAAATATACTTGATGTATGATCGGAGCACTACTTTTTAGTTACTAAAAGAAAGTTTTTGTAAGAGGAGCTAAGTTTGAGCCAACTAAATTAATTAGGCCCAATAGTCCAAGGTTGATGGGCCCAAATTTATCACAAGTCCAAGACTGGTGGGTCCGGATTTATCGCCATCAAACGGGCCAAATCGCTCTAAGCCTCGAAAGGGTTCGGATCCACGAACTTAGAGACTTACTATGGCTCGGACTCGAAAGGGTTTGGATCCACGAAGCTAGAGATCCGAAACACTTGGCTTCGAACGGATTCAGACGCAATCCAGAAGTCACTCCATTAATGAGTCCCAGAACACTTGCGGGCTCAGAGCTTTCCGAGATTTACGCACCAGAACCATGAGCGTAATGGAGTTCGAACAAAGGACCCGATCCTGAGGGCGGTGAGTGGAGATAAATTCACTCTTCGGTTAAACTAGCCTATATCCGGGTCGAGGTGGCACGACTCCAGGGGGTCCATGAGACTCGGCAATATTTAGCGGCGGGGGGGTCCTCTAGGACTACCTCGGCCCTTTGGGATGATTGGGGATCATTGGTCAGGTGTGGCTAAGAAGAAGGGTTCGTCGAAAGGTTAATCTCCTCTTCGGGGTTTTCCTCATCCTCGAAGAGGTCATCTCCTCGGACAAGGTGGTTAGAGAGAATATTTCCCATGTGCCTTGCACATGGGCTCCATCCTACATCATGAGGTGCTTATAAATAGCACCCACCTATAGTTTTACAAGAAATGGATTTTGGAGATTTAACTATTGGGAAAGAACTAATTTCCCTTCTCCATTATCAACCTTGAGAGTAAAAGTGGGAGATTCGTGGGAGAGCCTTGCCATTATTCCCTCTTTAGCCAGTTTGCTTTCTTCTTCACTCAATCTCTTATCTCCATCATCTCCTTTACTCTTGTGTTCTTAAGTTGAGACTATTGAAGAATCTAAACCTCTCATCATCTTCTAGAGAATTTGAAGTTGTTCTTCAAGGATCTTCGAATTTTCCAACTCCTTTCTTGAACCCCCTCATACAGTTTTCAATCTTGATTAACTTATTATCTAACATACTAAATTACTTATTTATATCTTTAGTGAATTTTTTATAACTTTCACTCAAAATATGTTATTTTTTTAGGTTTGTCAAGACAAGTCTTTTGCAAAAATTAAAAAAATAAATTCGTAATTAAAAGAGGATCTCCCCTTCTCTTTAAAAAAAAGGGAAAAAAAAAATTTTGATTCTTTTAATTTTATATATAAAAAAAATGGGGAAATTACTCATAGGTCCCATGGGAAAGATGTGATCTCCATTTAATCCCATAACTTTTTCACTACACCCAAAAGTCCTTTTCTCTCTCTCTCTGCTTTTTGCTTCCCTTCCTCTCTCGTTTTTTTTCTACATTTTTCTGTCACCGTGTTTGTCATGGAAGAGGACCACCGGTGATCATATCTTTCTCCATTGATCGGGGTTCATTGATAACCACCAAGCATTGAAATCAACTCCGACGAAGAAGATGATATATTTTCCGACGAAGAAGATGAATGGATCTACTTAGATCTGATATAGATCTACTCAGATCTACATCAGATCTGAGTAGATCTACACAGATTTGGTTAGACATCCGTCTTTCCCCTTCGATCTCTTTTTTTTTTTTTTTTCTCTCTGCTATACACTTCTGTTTTTCTTTTCTAATGGAGAAAATTTTCGAATTCTGAACAAGCAGTTTTCGAGTTTTAGTTACAGGCGGTGAAAACTGTAAAATTTTGCAGTTTCAAATTTTTTTTTTGGTGCTGGAATGAATCATGGTTTAAAACTGTAAAATTTTGCAGTTTTATAACATTCTTTAGAACTGTAAAATTTTACAGTTTCATAACATGTTTTTTAATTTTTTTTTTCCGGCAATATTCTAAACATTCCGGTGAGTCTCCGGTGACCGTTAAATGGAAATCCGACGGTAGTAAGATGTGAACAGTGTCTATAAATTAAAAAAAAAAAAGAAAGATTTTTTGGTAACAATTAAAAATGCGTTGGACTAATTGGTGCAAGTATTTTATTTTGGGATTAGTTGGATTTTGAACTTGTTATATGGGACTTATCAGTAAGTTACCCAAAAAAAATTAGGGCCGTCTACTAGATGGACGTAAAAAAGTTTTAATAAAAATTGATATGATTTTTTAAAAAAATTCACAGAGATTCAGATATTCCCATGGCCACATTGGTCAGTTGATTGCTGAGATTCGAGCCCAACAGATGAGGCCCATACCATTGGGATCTCCAGCCGTAACGTTAATTTGACTGGTTTTTTATAGGCCTTCAGTCCATTCAAATAAAGTGTGTCAAATGAAATTTATGCTTGTTAGGTATCATTTTCATTTCATTTTTATTTTCATGCTTTTGGAAGAAATGAAAATTCAAAAAACATGGTGCGAAATATGTTTTCAAAAATTCAAAAACAAAATTTCAGTGAACTCTGAAAGTGGATGATTGTTTTTAGGATTTTATTTTTCAAAAATAAATTTTAAAAACAATCCATCAAACAAATTTCGAAACATATGAAATAAGTACCCATTTATCATTCTCATTAATGACCCGTTATTTGATTTGTTTAATTGTACATGAAATTTTTCTTAGATATCTTCATTTTTTAATTATCACATGAAAGTAACTCATGATAGATACAAATTGTGATATTAAAGATAACAAAAGAGCTATTAGAAGCATCTCAATTACTGTGCAATTTTGTCCATAAACTAAATTTTCATAAAAGCTGAGAAATTTCTCATTTTTTTGTTAACTGTGAAATTTTTAAGTTATGAGATTTTTATTATCTCTACAAAAGATTAGGGGGATCTTTTTGTTTTTGTGGAAGTGATTAAAGAACATTCAACTAACAAAAGAAAAAAAATTCTATCACACATCCACAGGCATTTAATAAATCCAAACAATCCCAAGAAATATCCCAAAACAATACAATGGAAAAGATCAATTTGTGTGCACGGAAAGATTCAAACCGCTACCCTTTTAATGAGATGTAAAACTCTTGAGCAAGAGTTAGCCTAATGGCTTATTCTATCATTATGATTGCATGGTGGATAGTTTGGTGGATGTTCTTCAATGAGAAAATCATCAAACAACATACGATGTTTGTTTGCTGGATTATGTCTGGAGTTGTCTTCAACCTGCATAGCTATAGGCACCTAGGGTAGTGTCCGTGGGGGGTTGATTTGATTCCACTACAGGCTCTTTGTGTTCTTGATATGAGACACTTCTCTCTGAGTCACTGTTCTATCTTGTTTGTTATTATTGTGCTCATGATTCTGTAAAATATTCATCTTCCTCTTAAAGTTTTTTTCAAAAACTTCATTGAGCACATATTAGACCTTGTTGGGAATATACTATTTTAGTAACTTTTTGATTTTTTATGAAAAGATGTGTAGAAAAGTAGATAGAGTGATGTAGGGCTCGTTTGGGAACAGACTATTTTAGTAATTTTTTTGGTTTTTTGGCTAAAATATGAGATAAAAAAAAATAGTATGTTTGGAATGACTTTTTGATTTTTTACGAAAAGATGTACAAAAAGTAGAGAGAAAATGGAATGTTTGACTTTTTTGTATAAGTTATGGGCTTTATGGTTTTTTTAATAACTTTTTTATTTTTAGACTAAAACAAGCGCATGCCAAACGAGACCTTATAGTGACTTTAACTTTTTTGCTAAAATGTATAGTTGACAAATGAGACCTTAGTATATCACAAAATAATTCAGATATATGTTAAAAAAATGGTAAATCATACATGTAGTACATGTAATTTATCTTTTCTGCCAATTTGGATCTTATAATTCCAATTTGTATCAATTTCATTCTTTAATTTTTCACATTGTATCAAATTAATCTAATTGATAACATTCGTTAGGAAATTAGATAAAATTCAAGGTTAAAATGATCAATTAAAATAAGAACGAACCATTTCAAAGTAGACAATAACTATTCAATCACTTTGAGTCGAGTGAATTCCTAAAAAGGCATTATCAATTAGATAAAATTGATATAATGTGAAAAGTTTAAGGATAAAATTGATGTAACTAGAATTATAATAATAGAATTGACGTGGGCTAAACTATAAGACTATGATTGTAATTTGTTCAACAAAAAAATAAAAATAAAAATAAAAATGATGGGTATATTTTTTTGATCATTAAATGATGGGTATATAGCTAGATTGATTGATTTTGACAATCACGTGTGATAATGTATTTATCTAAATTATATGCATGATTTTAATGAATGTGGTTAGCTGTCCTATGATCCTATCTATTCAAAAGTGGTCTCCAATATTTGTGAGCAAAAAAATAATTCTTTGTACTGAAGGATTTCAATTATGTAGATACCAACGAGGCATATCAAATCTTGTGTTGTATTGTAAACAAGTCTCTTTAGGATTATTTTTATGAAATTCAATTTCCATTGCTACCTTTTTTTATTGCTAAAAGGGAGGGAAAAGGGGGGGGGCAACTCAAGAAAGAACCAAAGAAAAGAAAGTAAGTTTAAATTCCCAGCAACCAAACAAAAGATGATAACAATCCAGCCCTAAAAAGTTAAATGGTAGAAGAATCATGTCATGTGCACTGTTCTTGCTAGAAGAGAATTGAAGAGAAGATAGAGAAAAAAAAGAAAAAGAAAAGAAAAGAAAAGAAAAGAAAGTTTATGGAGAGGCCTACAAAGGTGTCTAAAGTCTTGGTTGGTATTTGTTTATGAGTACTTTGGAAGGGTGGATAGGAGGCTCAACCTCTGTGAAGTGTGACCAAACAATGTGCTCTCTTTAAAAGTTGTTTGACTTGGAGGGCTTTGCTAAAAAGAAAAAGAACACCTTTATCTAAGAATGAAAGAAAATAAAGCTGCTGCCCTTTATTGTTCTACCCACATTCTCTTCATTCAATGGTGCATGACAGGGTTGAGGGACCTCTCCTCCATAACTTTCTCTCTCCAACATTTATTTTAAAATTTGTTATATTATACAAATATAAAACTATACAGAAGGATATGATACAATGTTTTTTAATTTAAAGTAAAAATTGATTAAACTGACTTATAATTTTAAAATCGTTTGCCACAATCGTTCTTCTGAAATTTTTTACAAAAATATCATTTTCCTTCTGAACTTCATATCTATGCTTTTCTCTCATAATTCTTCTGTCTCTCATAACTTTCATTCCATTTTTCATTTCCATTCTTTGTTTTTATAATTTCTTAATCATATTCAATAAAGCTTCTGCCACATGTGTACTTTGAGACTTCTTTAAAAAAGGAAAAGGCAGAGACCGACCTTGAGTTTCAAACGTAATAAAGAGATTAAGAGACAAACTAATAGAAAGATTAGTGACTGGCCAAACAAAAAGTAAATCTTTTGATTATCAAACACTTTACATCAACCAAACGTAACAAACTTCACATAATTCAATGAAGTTCTGAAAGCAACAGAGTTGACCCAGTAGATAAGGCTTGACACTTCAACTATCTCAGTTGTGTTCAATGCTAGCATCTCCTTGATAACAAACTTGTCTATATTATTATTATTGAATGATCAATCAAAAGAAGTACAAATATATAATCTAATAGAGTTAAACTCTAATCAAATTCTAACAACCTAAAGGACTATACTATCCTTAATGAAGAATATAAACTACATAATTCACGCCCCCCTCAAACTGAGGATGCGAGCGCAGAATGTATTGAAAGTTTGCTAAGAAGAAAAGGAAAATGAGCAACAGTGTGAGTCTTCGTAAAAAAATGGGCCAACTGAAGAGAGGAGGAAACAAAATGGAGAGTAATAGTGCCAGCCTGAAGATGCTGTCTGACAAAGTGACAATCTATTTCAACATGCTTGGTCCGCTCATGAAAGACTGAATTATGGGCAATTTGGACAGCACTCTGATTATCACAATACAACGGAGTCGGATCAGAAAGAGAGACACCCATATCAAAAAAAAGCCACCGAAGCCAAACAATCTCAGAAGTAGCATGAGCCATGGCACGATACTCAGCCTCAGCGGTGGAACGAGTAACAACAGACTGTTTCTTACTCTTCCAAGATATGAGAGAATCGCCGAGGAAAACACAAAGACCAGAAGTAGATTTGCGATCAAAGATGTCACCTACCCAATCAGCGTCAACATAAGCACGAAGAGTCAAGTCCGAAGAGGCAGATAAAAGCAAACATTGCAGCAAAGTGCCACGAAGGTAGCGCAGAGTACGAAGTAAGACAGCCCAGTGTGTGGAACGAGGAACAGAAACAAACTGATTGAGAATGTGCACAGCATAGGAGATATCCGGACGAGTAACGGTGAGATAAACAAGGTACCCAACCAACTCGCGGTACAAAGTGGGATCCTCAAGAGGAACGCCATCAGAAGTAGAAAATTTAGCATGCAACTCAAAAGGAGTGTCGACAATGTTGTCATCAGTGAGATTGGCACGAGAAAGAATATCATGGGCATACTTAGTCTGAAAGAGAAGATACCCAGTAGAAGAAGTAGCAACCTCAATACCAAGAAAATATCGAAGAGATCTTAAATCCTTCATCTTGAACTCTTGAAGCAACTAATGCTTAGCCTCCTCAATAGTACTATAATCAGAGCCAGTGATGATCATATCATCCACATATAAGAGAAGAAGAACAAGGCCAACAGAAGTGCGCCGAACAAAGAGAGCACAATCATGATGACTAGGGTGAAAACCAAGCTGAAGTGCAACAGAGTGAAATCACTCATACCAAGCATGAGAAGACTGCTTGAGACCATATAGAGCATGGGGAAGACGACAAACAACATCAGGATGGTGAGAGAGACCCGGTGGAGGGTGCATATACACTTCTTCAGCAAGATGCCTATTCAGAAAAGCATTTTTGACATCTAGTTGAAACAAAGGTTAGTGATGGGCAACAGCAACAGAAATAAGAGTATGAACAGTAGTCATCTTGGCAACGGGGGAAAAAGTCTCATCGTAATCAATCCCATACTCCTGAGAAAAGCCCTGGGCAACCAAACGAGTTTTGTACCATTCCAAAGAACCATCAAAAAGGGTTTTGACCTTATAGACCTATTTACGGCCCACAATATTCTTGCCAGCAGGTAATGGAACCAAATCCCAAGTTTGAGTGTTAGCCAAAGCAGTTAACTCGTCATGCATGGCAGCAATCCAATTGGGATCATGACAAGCTTCCTTGTAGGACCTGGGTTCAAAATAAGTATGAAGACAAGAAAGAAAAGACTGATAGGATGGGGAAAAACATGTATTACCAAAACCATACCAGTTTGGAGGATGACGGTTTCGCTTTGGAAAGCGATGTGCAAGAGGAGCGGGATCCAAAGAAACAGCTAGAGGGATAGTAAAGCTAGAGACGTGCGAGCTCGGAAGTGCTTTGCGACGCTGATAAACAAGAAGAGGAGGAAGGGGAACGGAAGCTAGAGAGGAAATAGCTGGCGAGATATTAGGAGTGCTAGTAAGAGGCAAAGTAGAGACCTCAAAATCAGAAACAAACTCATCGGGGGAAACATCAGGAGGAAATGGGTCAATGTGAACCAATTCATCCTTTATAATAGGGACAGGGGTGGAAGGTATAGTGTAATAGGATAGTTTTTCTAAAAAGGTGACATGACTAGACACATATAGCTTTTTGGTGACAGGATCATAGCACCGATAATCTTTTTGATTAATGCCATACCCTAAAAAGACACATAGGACACAACGAGAACTAAGCTTAAATTGCGCCCGTTTAGGAAGGAGCACAAAGCATGCAGAACCGAAAATACGAAGAAGAGAATAGTTGGGAGTAACACCAAAAAGACGCTCATACGGAGATGAGCCTGAAAGAAAAGGAGTAGGCATTCGATTAAGAAGATATGCAGCAGTGATCACAGCTTCTCCCTAGAAAACAGATGGGACAAAAGAGGAGAGCAACAAAGAGTGAGCTGTATCAAGGAGATGGCGATGTTTGCGTTCAGCTCGACCATTTTGGACAGGAGTGTCAGAACACGAAGACTGATGAATAGTGCCATGAGTAGCTAAACGCTCCTCAAACTCAGACAAGTAATACTCACCCCCTAAATCAGAACGAAGAACTTTAATGGTGGCAGAAAACTGAGTGCGAATCATGGAGTGAAAAGTAGAATAGATTTTATAAAAATCAGATTTTCGAGTCATCAAATAAATCCAGGTAAACCGATTGTAATCATCCACAAAAGACACATAATATTGCGAACCACCTTTGGTAACTATAAGGGAAGGACCCCAAACATCAGTATGAACTAATTGAAAATGAGAAGATGAAATAGAATCACTTTTATTAAAAGGAAGAGTAGACACTTTAGCTAGTTTACAACCACGACACTCAGAAATATCATCAATGGAAAAATTGCCTAAATGTCCAGACCGAACTAACATCCTCAAACGATTAAAATGCCAAATATAAAATAAAGAAGACTTATTGTTTAAACAAAAAGAAGACAATGCAGTAGAAGACACTTCTGGAGGAACATGCAAGTTGTCCAAGATATATAGTTCTCCAACTCTATGCCCGATCCCAATCTGCCTCTTAGATACCCAATCCTGCACAACACAATGAGAAAAAGAAAAAATAGTATCAAAACCGGAATTAGATAATTGACTAATAGAAATAAGACTGAGTGAGAGGTAAGGCACATAAAATACAGTCAGAAATATCATCAATGGAAAAATTGCCTAAATGTCCAGATCGAACTAACATCCTCAAACGATTAAAATGCCAAATATAAAATAAAAAAGACTTATTGTTTAAACAAAAAGAAGACAATGCAGTAGAAGACACTTCTGGAGGAACATGCAAGTTGTCCAAGATATATAGTTCTCCAACTCTATGCCCGATCCCAATCTGCCTCTTAGATACCCAATCCTGCACAACACAATGAGAAAAAGAAAAAATAGTATCAAAACCGGAATTAGATAATTGACTAATAGAAATAAGACTGAGTGAGAGGTAAGGCACATAAAATACAGGAGAAATAGACAAATGGGAAGAAGAAATAAAACCAATAGAGTGTATAGGCATAGAAGAACCATTAGCTGTAGCAATAGTGATAGAAGAAGAATGAGAGACACAATTACTGAGGAAAGATGCCATAGGGGTCATATGATGTGAACAACCAGAATAAAAAATTCACGAAGTGTGGATATTACCTAAAGAGGATAAACCAGTCAAACCTAACTGAGTTGTAGTCATAGCAGAGGCCTGGGATGAAAGATTTGGATTGGCCACCATGAAAGACTTGAACAGCTCAAACATAGACTGCATATTGGAAGACGGACCATTCTCAGAAATTGGTGCAGAAAAGACGGCAGGTGAGCGAGATCCCGAAGATGTCGGCTTAGAGGATGGTGGACCAAATGAACGACCCTTAGGCTGCAAAAGCTTAGGACAAGCATGTTTCCAATGGCCTTTCTGATGATAGAAGCTGCACTCATCCATGGAAACCCGAGGCTTGGGCTTACCAGTAACCTGAAATAAAGGAGACGGTAGGGTGGGCAAGAGCGCAGGAGTGGCAAAAACTGACTGGGAAGCAGGAGCACCATGAGCCACCTTAAACCGAGTTTCTTCCGCAATAAGCTCACGAACAGCACCATCCACAGAAGGCAAGGGAGACCAATGAAAAATAGCTTCCCGAAGTGGCTCAAATTGATCTCGAAGGGCCATAAGAAATTGAACAAGATGTTGCTTCTCCCGATACTTGGTATAACTGTCAAGTAACTGTAAATCTGACGGTTCCATCAAAGCAAGCTGATCCCAATAAGTAGTCATCTCATTTTAGAACTCCTGAATGGACTTATCTTTCTAACTAGCACAGCGAATAGACATCTCAAGTTCATACTGTTTTGCAAAGTTAGACTCAAGGTACATACTTTTCAAATAGTCCCAAACTTGTTTAGAAATAGAATACTTGGAAAAATTCATACCAATGGTAGTTTAAACTGAATTATGAAACCAAGTAAGAATTTGTGCATTTTCCTTATCCTATTTAGCAACATCAACCTCAGTTTCTTGAGATTCCGTAGGTCTAATAGTCACGCTAATCACGTAGTTCCACATGCCTTTACCCATTATAAATTTTTTCATTACATGAGACCAATAAAAGTAATTGGTATCATCTAACTTAGTGGTGATAGCTTGTAATTTATCATCAACCATAATACTATAATTAAGTAACATAGTAAAACCAAAACACAGTGACTAATCAAAGTTGCTACTACTATAATTACCCAGCCAATTACGTCAAACTTATAATAACCTTATCACCACAAATATCAATCAAGAGAACCAAGGCAAAGCAGAGAGCGAGAGAGACTGATACTAAAATCAGAAGTCAATTTCAGAGCCACAGACAGATAGGCTAATTTCAGACCTTACTTTAATCGTGTGAACTAGAGGAAGAGAGAGAGAGGTCACCAATCCGAGCCACGCAGAGGAATTACAGAGGGCTGCGACGAGGGGCTGCGATGAGAGGCTTCGATCGAACCAGATGAGGGGCTGCGATGGTCGATGATGACGTAGGGCTCCGACGCAATCGGATGAACACGTAACCTAGGGCTCAGAACCAGCAACCAGCAAGAGCCAAGTGCAATGAAGAGAACAGAGACCACAGAGAACTTCAGCGAAGGCCTTGCAAAGAAAAAGAAAGGGACTGTGATGGTCGATGATGACTTGCGAAGGTATGCTAACATCTGAGTCGTGGCTCTGATACCATGATAACAAACTTGTCTATATTATTATTGAATGATCAATCAAAAGAAGTACAAATATATAATCTAATAAAGTTAAACCCTAATCAAACCCTAACAACCTAAAGGACTATACTATCCTTAATGAAGAATATAAACTACATAATTCACACTCATTTGTCTGAAAAAAGAAAAAATTTATTAATTTTTTATATTGCTTAAGTATTCTTATAACGCATATAAGATGATCCTAAATTATTTAATATAGTACTTAAATTATTCCATTAGATTTTTTTTTTTTTTTTTTTTTTGCTACACTTATTTTAGTCTCCTTTAAAACAAATTTATGGCTTCGTCCCTACCCTCTCTCCCCCCTGCTAACGCTATATTATAGTAGAAATTTTCAATGTCAAAAGAAAATTTAAATTAAATTCTCAAATAAATAAATAAATAAATAAATAAAAGGCTTCATATCATTGATGTACATATATTAGCCAATTTCAATGCTCATTTCCTTGTCCATTTGTTTCAAATTAGTAGGGAAACTTTCTAGGCTTTATGTGCTGCTGGGTACCTACTATACTAAGTTTGTGGAAAGTGTTATCACAACCAATGGATGTAACTTGTTTCCTACTTTTTTTTGGTTCAAAGAATAGAAAATCAAATGTTAGTATACAAATTGACTACCAACAATTATTTATTCTCTACCCAACCTCTTGCCCATTACCCTTTCAAACTCTCTAATCATGGAGAGAAAATAATTCTGGTTATGTTATGGTATGAAACGAATGGGAAATTACACCAAGATAAATTAGGGGTCTTATTTCTTTGCATCATCGTTTTAACATTGTGTTTGGATCTTAAAACTTTTTGAAAAAAATAAATAAAAGAAAAGAGAAATGAAGTAAAAGAGCATGTCACTTACCCTGTTTGATTGTGTTTTTGTTTACATTCTCCCGATGTTTTTTATTTTATTTTATTTTATTTTAAAAAAAACACGAAAAAACCTTGTTGGATAGATTGTTTCTAAAACATGTTTTCAAAAAGAATTTCTAGAAAAAACAATTTTTTAGGAAATACCAAGAAGTTGTGCTCTCAAAACTTCAAAATTACTGAACTAACTCAGTTGGCTCCCTATGTATATTTCTATCTAAGAGATCATCAAAAGGTCAATTATTTACTAAATGCAAATATTAATAATTTATTTTCTATTTGTAGTATTGTTAATTTCTATCATATTATTAGGCTCTTTCTTAAGTTGTTTGGTTGTTGGACTTCCATAATTGTAAGATTATGATTGTCTAAATGTAATTATTTTCACATTATTAATGATCATCTACTTATTGACAAAAATAAAAATAAAAAAATCTTACAAAATTGAAAGTGATATGTGAATGATGAGTCTTTCACACTTTATAATGTTTTGTTTACAAAAACACAAAAAATGAAAACAAAAAATAAAAAATAAATGAAAACACAGCTAACTCCCATACCACATTACAAATTCAATGTTCATGAATCAAACACTTTCTTATTGATGAAGTTGGATGGGATTCATGTCTTGTCATTATCGTCCAACCCATTTGAAGTTTTTCTCAACATCCATGCCATGCATAGTGGTCCTCTTAGAATGGTCCAATACATATATGGCTAGAGAGGGGACAAAATGCCCTACACGTTTCTTTGTTTCAATGTGAAGGGCACAATACTAAACAAGCAAGAGTCCCCTTGGCGTTTTGAGAGCATGGACCATTTTGTTAAAAGAAATTTATAAAAAAAAAAAATCATTTTTGCATACATAAGAAAACACAATTAAGAACAAACATTCTTGTTTACCTCCTCATTTTAGGATATTGTATGTGAGGATAGTGCAAGATATGATATTCTCCCACCAAGACAAGAAGACGACAAGTTCGTTCTAGCACTATACTTATGGGCCCCTTAGCTTATGCTATGTGTTCCCTAGTGTGAAAACCTAAATTGAGCTTGTGTCATCATCTTCTTGTTCAATGAAGGAAATACCTAACATGGCCTTGCTATTATTAAATGAGCATGAGAGAGAGAGAGAGAGAGAGAGAGAGAGAGAGAGAGAGAGAGAGAGGAGGCAAACAATTTTTTGGCTTTCACACAGTTCTTTAGAAATAGAGTAATGCTAGTAAGACATTTATGATATTCTCCCACCAAGACAAGAAGACGACAAGTTCGTTCTAGCACTATACTTATGGGCCCCTTAGCTTATGCTATGTGTTCCCTAGTGTGAAAACCTAAATTGAGCTTGTGTCATCATCTTCTTATTCAATGAAGGAAATACCTAACATGGCCTTGCTATTATTAAATGAGCATGAGAGAGAGAGAGAGAGAGAGAGAGAGAGAGAGGAGGCAAACAATTTTTGGCTTTCACACAGTTCTTTAGAAATAGAGTAATGCTAGTAAGACATTTATTTATATATAATACTTCTTTAGAAATAAAAAAATAATGATATTTATCACTAGTAATAGTTAATTCTCCCTTCTTTTTTATGACATTCAGGAGGAAAGGTGAAGGGGAAGTTGCATAATGCAAAAATGAGATTCGAATTCAGACATCACTTACTTATTTCCATTTCTTAGGTAGATCTGCACATAGTGTTCATTGTATGAATGCACGTAACGGGTGAAAAAGAAAGGGTAAAATCGTAATGATGAAGTTAGGGGTGAGGAGCTCTTTCACATAGAATCAAAGGACACAGGAACTCAAATAAAAGTTTCCTTTAAAAAAAAAAAAAAAAAGGAATTCAAATTAAAGTATATTTTTTGTGATGGCAAAAGTTACTTGACTGCCATATCATCAATAGTGTATCACTATACATTCACATTGAAGCCCATATGCCCAACACTCAAATGGAGAGGGAGGAAAAAGCTCTCTTTTTCATGTACAAACACTCCTTTATTCCTTGGTCCTCCTCCTTGTCAGAGTCCTTATCCATCCACTACTTCTCACCTTCACCCCTTCTGGCTTGCTGCCAACGTGGCACACACTCCCTCCTCTGTTGGACCTCCTCCACCTGCTGAGCTGGAACAGGTGCCCAATCCGCTTTCGCCACCTAAGTGAGCCACGGGGCTTTGCATTGTGCTCTACCACAATGCTCTTGGTGGAGTCCTTGCTCATCAAACTCTGGTGGTTCCAAGAGATGTTCTTGCAGTGATCTAGAGAGGCCTTGGTAGAGACTGTGCCCTTCTCCCATGAGCTAACACCATTGTCTTCAAACCTGATTGATATAAAAGAATCTGCAAAAAGCCAAAATCCCGAATAATTTGGTTACAAAATGCCAAAACTTCGTAGAGTAGATTAAATGTTACAAATATTTGGTAATTTACTGTGGTCAAAGATATAAAAGCTATCCAATCACTTTTATTGCAACAGTAGGAAAACAACAATGTCACGTATCCAAAAAAAATAATCTGAAATGTGGCCAAAATAAAGTGTGGCCCAAATTCATTCTGGGTGTAACACATATCGCACTAAATATTTGAGATGACTTAAATAAGCGTATTTTTTGTCTTTTTATAAAAAGATGTGCAGAAAAATAGAGAGGTGGTGTGATGAAAAAAAGATAAAAAGATTAATTATTTTATGTATGCCAAACTTGGCCTTAGCACTATATTTTTGGATCACTCTTGGACTACCATTTTTATTTTTGTAACTTTCTAGCTTTTTTAACAAGAAAATTGATTTGGAAAACAATACGACATGCATAGAAAAGGTATTCAAAAAAAATGTATCTAGGACTACAATGATTTTATGTATGACCCACATCTCACCAATTTTAAATTTATACCATACATATCATTTCAGGGTAAATTTCGAGGCAAAGTTTTGTGATTTATAGCATTTTCCATTGCAAAAATACAAAGGATGGAACAAATGTATGGATATTGAAAATGGCCCCAAGGATCCCTCTCAGATTTGTCAAAATAACATGCATAATATTGAAAAGTAAAATGAAACATTGATGCTTTTTTTTTTCTTTACTTTTTTTTTTCTTTATGGTTTTTCTCTACTTTTTTTGTAGTCTGTACTTACTGATTTTCTCATGTGTAGTTCAGACTGATGTCCCATGAACACGGAGAGATAGAATGATTTCTCATTTTCATAAAATTACACATCTGATAAATATATGTATATACATATGCATATAAACACAATGTATACACGCATAAACATCATATGTATATATATCATGTACATTTGTATACACAATTCTAAGAATTATTCTTAGCATTTTTTCTATCCAAATTGCTTCATTTTCGCGATAGATTTCCTGTCAAAGTCTTTATTTCCATTTTATTTTTGAATTATAGAAGTACTCCTTGTCAGTATTTATATATTAGTCACAAAGAATGTGTTTGGAGCATGCATAATATTGAAAAGTAAAATGAAACATTGATGCTTTTTTTTTTCTTTACTTTTTTTTTTTCTTTATGGTTTTTCTCTACTTTTTTTGTAGTCTGTACTTACTGATTTTCTCATGTGTAGTTCAGACTGATGTCCCATGAACACGGAGAGATAGAATGATTTCTCATTTTCATAAAATTACACATCTGATAAATATATGTATATACATATGCATATAAACACAATGTATACACGCATAAACATCATATGTATATATATCATGTACATTTGTATACACATTCTAAGAATTATTCTTAGCATTTTTTCTATCCAAATTGCTTCATTTTCGCGATAGATTTCCTGTCAAAGTCTTTATTTCCATTTTATTCTTGAATTATAGAAGTACTCCTTGTGAGTATTTATATATTAGTCACAAAGAATGTGTTTGGAGTATGGATTTAGGTAAGAATTTAGAAAGAGAAACGAAAAGGTAAATAAAATGTCAGAGCATCTCCAACCCATTAGGCATATGATACTTGTTAGTCAAAATGCCTAATGTGACTCACTTTTTTCAACTCCAATGCACTAGGCATATGCTTAGGCATTTTGGCTCAGCTCACATTCACTAGCTACATGTAGCTAGCCTTCAAGGCTAGGCAAAATGTATTTAATCATTAAGATTATTTCCCTCCATCTTTGTTGCTGACGTGGCATTCTATAAAGTTAATAGTATTTGGATGAATAGCTAAAATAAAGAGCATGGTTGGAGCAGAAACATGAAATCGTTGATAGGCAAAATAAAATGTATACTTTATAGTAATATTTAGATAGGTAAAATGCCTAATATCATTGGAGATGCTCTCAATGATAGTTACATTTCACACACATTTTTTTTACCCTTTCCAATATATTCTCCAAACAAAGCCTAATGCTTTACCAAATAGTATGAAGAAACAAGAAAAAAGAACCCCAAAAACAATGTATGTATTTACTAGTATGAATCATCATGGTATATACATGTATACATATACATATACACACACATACATATAAAAGAATGTGAATGGGGAGAACTCTTTATTAGTCTCCTAGAATACCATGTAGCAGTGTTACGGGTTTGATAATACTGACTAAATTTAAGTGACAAAAAATGACTCAATTATTATATTTTGCGAATTCTCATTTATTAATACAACAATACCAGATAGTTCAAAATTTTATGACTCAAATGACTCAAATGGCTCAAATCATTCAAAACGATATCGTTTTGAGTATAAATGAGTGTAAAACGACATAGTTTTGATAAATTTGAACCATTTGAGCCACAAAAATTTGAGCTGCCAAATATTTTCCTTATTAATATCACATATTATACTCTGAGATTACCTAATTATTTTTCCTATTCCTTGTGTCGGTATCAAAACTAAACTTTAAAAAGGAAAAAGGAAAAAGAAAAAAGAAAAAAGAAAAATATATTTACTAGTATGAATCATCATAATGCAAGAGAGATACCCCAAATTCATGCATATACACAATTAAAAGAAATTGAAAAGTTGAAACAACGCTTTACCTTCTGGACTAGCAGAGGCAAGAGTGTCATAATCAGACTCATCTAATTGCTTGTTCTGAAACTGATCAAAGCGATGGAGAAGAGAACCGAAAGCGAAGATCTTAGGGAGGGTGATGGAGGGCTTCCTTCTTCTGTTGGTGGTGGTGGATTCAGATTGGGGACGGTGCCCTTGTTTTGCAGCCAAGATGAGAAGCCTCTCATTCAAGCACAAGGGACACACCCCTATAATGGCCTCTTTTGGATGGAAATAGCAACATGGCTTGTCTTCTTCCCTGTACTCAGTCATGGCAAATAGAAGAGAGTGAGTGACAATGGTAGTTTGATAACACTTTTTACAGCCTTGGGAGAGGAGGAAGAGGAGGAGGATGGGAACATGGGTTGGGAGAATATATACATACATGTTATATACAAGCATGGCCCACCAAAATTGATCAATTTGTGCCACTAGACTCACTTTGGTTTCAACCAAAAAAGAGTCATTTTTTGCCCCAGTTGAAATCTTTTAAAATTTAAAAAAATAATAATAATAATTTAAAAAGTACATAAACTCATTTATTTTGAGATTTTAAACGGATACAGCTAGTCTTATATTTTTTATATAATTATATTGATCTTATTTTTAGTAAGATAAAGGGGTTGTTTGGGGTGTCTTAAATAAGTGTACTTTTATTTTTTTGAACTAAAAAATTGAGGAAAAAAATATAGATGTTTGGGTTAATTTTTTGACTTTTTATGAAAAAATGTGCATTAAAAAATTGTATAAATTAGTGTGTAGGAGAAAATTAGGATTGAGAGTTGTGTAGTTGTAATTTTTGAATTTTGGTGAATAGTGATAACTTTTTAACTTTTTGAGTAACTTTTTAACTTTTTGATAACTTCTCAAACTTGGCCAAAATATATATATATATTTTTTAATAGGATTAACTTTATTTGAGAAGTGTTAAAAAGTAATTTTTTTTTTTTCCAAACATTTTTATCTTTAGTTATAAAACATTTTACTGTTCAGGTTTCAACTTATTTAGCTGAAAATTAAAAAAATAATACTTTTAGCAGGATTCACCCTATTTGACAAGTGTTACAAGTAAAATAAAAATAAAAATAAAAAATTCAAACTTTTTGTCTTTAGTTATAAAAAATTTTACTTTTAAGTTTTTCTTCTCTAGAATGATCTATTAAAAAAAAATAAAAAAGAATTCACTAATGCTGTGTTTGGTTGGAGTTTTTGAGGTGGGATTTAGAAAAGGAATGAGAAATGTAATCCTATTTATGTTTGGTTATAATAAAAAATATCAATTTTCAAATGCATCAACTTTTTCAAGAACAATTTTAACCTTAAAATAAAATAATAAATACTAAAAAAAATATTCGTCAAACCAACCTTTTAAGAGTGTTACCAACATTATAATATATATATATATGAATTTTTTTATTTATTTATCAATTTTCAAATGCATCAACTTTTTCAAAAACAATTTTAACCTTAAAAAAAATATTCGTCAAACCAACTTTTTAAGTGTTACCAACATTATAGTATAATATATACATATAAATATATGTATATTTATGATAAGCTATTCGAACAATTTGTAAAATTTACTATGCTAAAGTAGCACAGGTACTCGAATAGTATAGTATTTTCTATGCCATTTTTTTTATTTAAATTTTTTTATCATCTACCTATCAACCACCATTTTTCAATGATGATTTAATTATTAATTTAAGTTAAAGTTGTAAAATAAATAGACTTGTGCATAGATGCCAATTTTATATTTAGAATTAATTTGTCTCAATTAATTTGTGCCAAATTAACTAACTCTCACTCAATTTATTTTTACATTACATTATATTACGGATGCATCAGGGTGACATTTTCCAAAAGTCTTATACAATAGAGATTGCAGGATTTTTTCACTGTAAATTAATATAGTTAAGTTATTACAGTAAGCATACGTCACTCTATTAACTCAAACTTGAATCTCATCTCTTTAACACCTAAGTGACCCTCATAACCATTTGAGTTATAGCTTACCTCTTAATGGAGATTGAAGTTTATTGAATGAAAAACTTGCCTTTAGCATATGGTGACTTTATTTTTTTATTTGGATAAGTTGCATATGGTGACTCTTTCATATACATAACGATCACATTCTGGAAGGTCTCTTCCATGTGAGGAGAATATATGTTAAGCTTTGCCCAATAGGACTCCGTGATGAAGGACATTGGTCTCGTGCACAACCCCTAAAAATAATGGCTATGAGATACATGCTGTGAGTGATTGCAGGTGGAAGACCATTGTAGGCTTTGCCACATGTGAAGCCCAAGACTACTCTAGCCAAATTGAAGGATAGTTGGATAGAATACGCAGAATAGTGGTCAGATGAGGTTGTGTCCAGCCGCAATCACTGAGTTGTCTAACCTTAGGGTCATTGAATCCCTTAAAATGACCAACCTATACGTCGACATGGTCATTGGTCTATCTGGCCTTGCAGTCAAAGCCGTTGGGCCATGATTCGTAATAATCCATATTCTCAAGTGATACTTTAGTTGAGTAAAGGGAGCCAAGATTTCTTTTTGAACACTAAGTTTACCCTAATCTAACTAAAATAGTTGAATCGTACAATCCCAACAAATTACAAGTCAGCGAGGTTAGTTGAGCCAACTTGAGCTTGTAAGTCATACGTATAAGTTGGGTCTACTTTTGGGCGTTCGTATAACAAATTATATATATGTTTTTTTTTTAACATTCATACATAAATTGTTCAATATTCTTAGATCGTTAATCCATTCCATTCGTGCTTTTTGTATTTAGTATTTTTTAAAAAATTCTTTCATAAATATATTACGTTTTAAGTGCATCTAAATTAAGTAGATCTAAAAAAAATTTAAAAAATATATTACGTTTTAAGTGCACCTAAATTAAGTAGATCTAAAAAATTTTAAAAATTTTAAAATTAAAAAAATTATTAAATATGAAAAATAAAAACTCAAAAACAAGAGTTTTGAGTCTCAAACCAAACAAAGTGGAAATTTGCATTGCAGTCCTGAAAAGGACTTTAAAAAGTGTTGTGCAGGTCACATGGACAAAGGGAGGACTGTATCCAATTTGGTTGGCTTGTGGTCAGGTTTAAATCATGGACCAAATTAAGTCAGATGGATTGGATGTGTCACTTGCCAAAAATATTTTAAAAAACTTGGAGGTGAGTGTCCTCATACCACACCACACCTCACTGTGTAGTCCTCTCCAAACTTGGGGCCTGTTTTCCCCCACCTAACAATTCTAGCCATTTAAATTGGTAAATGAAAATGATTTATAAATAAAAAATTTATAAATATTTTTTAATTAAAATCATGTAGTGACACTCTTGAAATTATAAATCATAATAATATGTATTAATTAGTTTAAGATGAAAATAGCATAAAGCATCGCATAATTTTATATGTGAATTACGTATAAAAACGCTACTCTTCTCTTATTTTTATTTTAAATAAAATTATTGGTGATGTTACCAATGATGAGCTAAAGAAAGGTAGAATGTAGCAATAAATTGTCACTTCTATTCCTTTTAGCAGTGTTAACATTAAGGATATAAATGTAATACCATTGGTGAATTCATTTTTATCACTGCACTCAAAACTTTACTTACAAGTAGATGCTTTCTAGAATAAACTGTCTAATGTTGTGTTTGGTTGGGGGATTTGAAAAAAAATTTGAAAAAAAAAATGAAAAAAACAGATGAAATGTAAATAAAATACACCTATATTTTACTTAGTTTCACACACCTTTTCCCTTTCCCTTCCTAAATCCCTCATCAAATTCCCCAACCAAACACAGCGTAAAGGAAAAAAAAAACAGTATCCATAGTATGTGAGAGAGCAATAGAGATCACCAGTAGGGAGAGACAGAAAGCGAGATCACCAGTAGTCTAACTCGTCCATTTTTGTGCTTCAAGTGAATATGAAACTTCCCTCAGAATTCTGTTGAAGCAGACAGAGTTCTGAGTTGAATCTGTGTCCATATGTTGTTCATTGGTTTTATATTGGTCAGCATAGACATAGAGGGCATGTGAACAGAAGTGATCCTAATTTCATTAAGGTCCGAATGTAATAATAACCAAAATGCACAAGGAACTTGGTCTGCAACCGAAAAAACAAATTACAAAAAGAAAAAAAAAGAAAAAAAAAAAAAAAAAAAGTGACCATAGAAACCACATCAAAAGTGTTATATTGGTCAGCATAGAGGGCATATCTTCAAGAACAGAAGTGATCCTAATTCCATTAAGGTCTGAATGTAATCATAACCAAAATGCACAAGGAACTTGGTCTGCAACCGAAAAAACAAATTACAAAAAGAAAAGAAAAAAAAAAAAAGAAAAAGACACCATAGAAACTACATCAAAAGTGTTATATATAACACCAAAAAAAGAAAAAAAAAAAAAAAATGAAGTTTACAATGTTATAAGAAACCTATCTGTTAGAACTTATACACCAATAATGAAAAGCAATTGGGATGAAGAGGAGGGATATATGTGCAAAGCAATACTCATAATTAATTCATTTCAAGTGAACACCAAAAAACAGCCCATCAGTCCATTCTAGTTAATGCAATAGAATGACAATAAAATATGGCCGTATAAAGTAATCTAAAGAAAATTGTTTCATAAAACGTCCAACCACACAAAATTGAGTATATCCAACAGACCATAGGAAATTGAACTTCAAGTCAATCAATCAAAGATTGCAAGTTATTAAAAATGAAATTGTACTAATATTATAGTCAGAATAGACTAAAAACTTGTATCCATATTGAAAAAGAACAAGTTTTATTATCTTATCTTTTGTTGAAATCTGTCTTCACCAACATTGTAAAAGCATAGATAATGACGCTAGACTTGTAGTGTAACATTGTAAAAACATAGATAATGAAGCTAGACTTATAGTGTAACATTGTAAAACATTGTTTATCTTAATCCCAATATGAAGACCATGCCACCCCATCAACTATTGTTCCAACCCCTCATCCAAATGTTATAGAGTAACACAAAATAAAAGGAATGAAGAATTGCAGCCCATAATTAAATCAAGATAGAGCCCTTAATGGTGGAAAAGATGGGTAAAAAGAATCATGGAATAGACATGAGTTGAGTAAGCAACTCACAGTTTACAAATGACCTTTTTCTTATAAATTAGGACATCCATAGTTTAACACAGGATCACTATATACAAACCACAACACTAACGAAAGTGGTACTTGTTTGCTATGTACAATTAGGAAGTCCCAAGTAGAGTGGAATGAAACTAGTCTCAAGTTTTGTAGCAGGAAGGAATCATATACAGAAAGATTCAAAATAAGAATTTAAAATTCAGAGTTGTGTTTGCATAAAACACTTTCTACTTGAAAGACTTACATAAAACATTTTCTACTTGAAAGACCTAAAAATTTAACCAGTTCGGTTCTTTCAGTAAACTAACCAGCATTAATGGATAACTAAGGATATCAAATTCGACATTTGATTCTTTCCACTCCAGAAAACAAGTGTAAGGTATCAAGAAAAATAACCATATTAGTGTGAATCTATTAAGAATATGTATACACATTACCCTTTCCACTCACAATCCATGGCCGTCTAAATTGTTCTTATCAATACAACATAACTTACTCATGTTTTTTAGCTTATTACCTGTAAAAGAAATCCTCAAATCTTTTCCACCACCAGCAGAGGAGTGCAATTCATTTTTTATCCTGTGAGTCATTGATTGATTCAAACATGATATGTTAATCACCTAAGGCTCAGACGGCAGATCAATGGGCTCTTAAAACTCAAGCACTAAAGAACACCACACCCCCCCCCCCCAAAATGTAAAAAAAAAAAAAAAAAACATATAATAGACAATTTTCATATATATACCGGACTTGCAATTTGGTGTAAGGTAAAAGGTTGGGGAATGAGCAACTTCAAAAAAAATTGGATACAAACTGTACCTGAATCTGCTTCAACAAATAAAGCACTGATTTGGCCTTTTCAAAAATAGTTAGTGGGCTCGTATCAGTTGCACATATAGGCCTCGTAGCACAGTAAAATGAAGATATAATTGCAATGAGTACTAAACAAGCAATTAAAACCAAGAGAAAAAAAAAATCCCTCGGCTCATCAACCACGAACATACCAGGCCTCCAAAATGTAATAAACCAGTTCTATAGCATTTCACCAACAAATGAAGAAGAAAAATCTCAATGCAAAGTAGTTAAATGTTAAAAGGAGGATTGCAGTTTTCCAAAAGCTGAGCTACACCACACACGAGCTTTAAGCAACATATCTTGGATTGGACCTTGAACCTCTTACAAACACATGACTGCAAATTCAACACATCAACAAGTGGTAAAGGCAAATAGAAGACAATATATTGTAAAGAAACAAAGGTTGTTCAAGTACACATTTTATCAAACAAGTGATAGACAAGACAATAAACATAGGATCACCTTGTGGTGGCTGATGGAAGCTCTTCAATCCCACCCCACCACCCATCCTCCCCCACCTCACCACAGCCCGATCACCATTTTATCACTAAAGCCCTCCGTCGTCCTCTCCCACCACAGTTCCACTACCCCTTCCCCACCCCACCACAGCCCTGCCACCCTTTCACCACCGAAACACCCCCACAGCTAGGCATCATTTTTGTAGAAACGATGGTTGAGTATGGAGAAGAGCGAACAAAAGAGAATAACCATGAAAATGAACCGGAGAGAGGAGTCGTGCGAGGAATGAAATCAAGAGCTGAATCGATTGATTGGTAAACATTTTGCATCAATTAAATAAATCAACAATCAAGATAAAATATTATGCATCCAAGGGCTATCAAAAGGGGTGCATAGGGTATACACTCCTTTAAGAGGTGTGAACCAAAATTGTTCCCTTTTTTTTTTATCAGTAACAAAAGAAATATTAATAAAAAATTACAAAAGAATAAAAGAACAAGGAGTCCTCCAAAGAAAGAAACACAAAAACAAAGTCCTCTTGCTACATATCAGACATTGTCCTCCTATCTCTAGAAATCAAAAATAGTGGAATCACTCTAAAAGGAGGGGATACAGAGTCACAAAAGATGACAAATAACACGAGAGTGATCAAGACAAACAAAGGAAGAAGAGGGATAGAGGATGCAACACTTTAAAGAATTGGAGTGTCACACCCCACTCCCCTTCCGAGGATGGAGTGCAATAACATTTGATAAACGTTTTTTTTTTTTTTTTTTCATAGTTAAAAAAAATTTAGATTCAACACCATTAAACAAACCTCTTATTTACATATATTTAACTGGTCAATATACACTAGTGGAATTTTACATTAACTAGAACATACACAATTAAAATTCTTTTATACATATAAATATTTGTCCCTTTATTACTTGCAACTCTGCTTTCCTTTTCCAGCAACTATTCATAGTGGACCCTCCTATCCGGATCACCTAACAAAATCATTTTGTTAGTGAACATTCATAAGAATTGAAGCCATATGTGTGAGTTTCTATGGCTCACGTATAAACCTTTCATAAAACTCTTTGCACAACTTAAGCAGTTCACATATGTAACTTGGATTTTTCTCATGTGTCAGCTCAGCTGTATAGAATTCAAGGAATGTCACTTAATTTTATGTTATTAATCTTATTTTATGTTGTTTTGGATGGAAGCATATGATGTTTTTTACTGGACCACAACTAAGAATGTTAGTCAGACTATGTAACTATCATAACTGACAAGGATTATTGATTTATCTCAAAAGCCTTTTCCAGAAGTAAACAGGGAAATTTGTATCCCATTTAATATAATTACATTTAAGATTGCTGTTCTTGAATACATTAATAACTAGTTGACTTTGTATATACATACAGCAACACCAGGATAGATTTCTTATAAGAAAGAAACTGACCCCAAAAACAAGTGGCAAGCACATATGCAAACATGGATTAGTTTCTCCCTTATGTTCTTCCAAGTCGTAAATGGCATCTCACTGCATTTCAATAAATTATGCAGACCGATTTTGATGACTGCTTCAGCCATAAAATAAAAGTAAGGTCAGCAGAAATTATTGCAAATTTGCAGTTCATCTTGCTATATATTGCTCTACAAGAATGCAAAGAGGGCTATAGCCCCATAAACATGTGAAGAACAATCTTAACAATAGGAAAACACACAGCTCCATCATATCAAGAAATAAAATTTGATAGCTAGTGGGTCTATAAAATTAAGATTAAGCTCCATTAGAAATAAAATTTGGTCTATAAAATTTTATTTCTCTCTTCTCTCTATAAAATTTTATTTCTCTTCCTTTGAATGGAGCTGTATGTTTTAATAAACAGCTTAGCACTTATAAAACAATACTGCAACAGAATCAATGTAAAAGGAATTTAGTATTAATTGTATTAAACTGAAAAATTGCATATACAAGAAAGACTTTCCAACATATTTGTCAATTTCATAATTTCAACTAAACCAACATGCGCTGCTATATCAGTCACAATTCCCCAAACACAAGCCATAACCCCATATTGCATTGATCTGTGAAATTCATTGCAATATAAAGAGCACAGTTTGATTTGAAGCAGGAAAGAGAAGATGTAGTTACCAGTCCTGAAACTGTTGTCTTCATGATAAACTAAAAGGTTTTCATGATCTCAACAACTCTACATAAAATGGAACCGAGAACCATGAGAATGGTTGCTTAAATTTATTTCAGCACCTGTAGAAAACAATTTCTCGGCTACAATTGGCTTTAACAGCATCCTCCAAACTCTCAACTCGGTCAAAATCAACTTTGAAAGTGACCATGGTGATATTGTCTTTTCCAGTTTCATAATCTTGCTTGACGTCCTCAACTTGAAAAGATTGTAGCTACAAATCACCAAGTACAAGTGTCAATTGTGAGAGAGAGAGAGAGAGAGAGGAAAAAAGAAAAACTCTTCCTCAGGAAAATTTTAGATGTACTTAAGTACATTCAGCATCTTTCTCAATTATAATAACAAAAACATTAGCTATTTCTAACACAATATTCATTATGTAACATATAATCGTGACAACAAGATGACACAGTATCATAGCTTGCAAGAAATAAGTATGAGCATCTCCAATGGGATAGCTAAATTTGTGTGTCAAAGTGTGTTAACTGACAAAAAGTGATAGTAGTTGGACCCAATACTGTGTGTTAAGTATTTGTTGTGACCCAATAGTGTTAAGATGTGTTAAGTGGATATAAAACAAAAACAAAAAAAATTATCGAACTGGGGCATGTGTCAGCCTCTCTGTCTCTCTCTCTACTAAACACAAGACTCTCTCCACAGTTAACATCTCAGATAACTAAAGCAACTGTCAATAGCTAAATTAATGTTACCACTGGGGACACAAAATCAAAATTTTGTTTGTTAACTGTCTTTTTTCAGTTCATACTGGCACTAGCACTAGGTTTATTAAACCCATTGGAGATGTATAAATATAATAATTTCATAAACAATTGCAAAAATTACTAAACAAAAATCGCAAGAAATATAAACTGCGCAACATGCAAGTGAGGGGGGTTGGAGGTGGAAGAGAAGGAGCACCTAGACATTTTAATATTTTTCCATGCCGAACAAAAATAGTTCTTCCAACCTTGAAAAAGTTAGTGCCACATGTTTGACCAACTTACCTGATGGTATACAACTCCCAAAAGATCAAATGGAACCTCCAGACCCATCGGAACCTACAATGAAAATCCTCATAACAATTGCAAGTCCCATAAAATTAACATCAATGATGAAAAGATATGAAGTGAGAAAAGGGAGAGAATTCTTCCTGATATGCAAAACAACTCCATTGAAATTTCAAAATGAAGTTGGTACCATCAGCAGAAAAACAAAAAACAAAAAAAAGAAAAAAGAAAAAAAAAAGGAGTACATAATGAAACGAATGAGAGACAGAACAAGTGAGCGAGAAATCTATTACTTTAGATTTCACAAGCACTGTCGGAGCATTTTTTAGGCATTCTGCAGCAACTCCACCATAAGCCCTAACTAATCCTCCAGTGCCTAGTTTGATACCGCCAAAGTGCCTGAAATTAAGGAAAGCAAAGCAGATAAACAAAATGCGTATAAGTAATAGACCCTCAATGCATGCATACATAGCTAGAAGATGGCATGCACGTGAACTTCAATCATGAACTACCAATGACGCAAGAGTAATCTTGCAGCACCACATGCAACTGCAGTTGCAAGATATACATTATTAAATGCTAAATAGAGATGTTAAAGTAGATAAAGACAACTATTGTTCATAAGTAATATTGAGAAACATATATACCTTATCACAACCACCATCACTCTATCTATTCCCGAAGAAACAATTGCAGAATATATTGGTTTTCCAGCTGTACCAGATGGTTCACCATCATCATTACTTCGGTACTGATCACCAACCTAGGACGGAAAAAGAAAAAAAAAAAATCACATTGTGGTAAATTAAAGAAAAAAATACCACAAAAATGGCGCCACCCAAACATGCATACCATGAAATCTTTCTTTAGCCCATACAACTCTAGCACAAGTCATAATTCCTGCACTTGATAAGAGGAAACATACAAGTCCCACAACCAAAAAAATTCAGTTTCATATTTGACATCCAAATTCCCTTGGATGTGACTACACACTGCTCTTCAACTCTGAAGAGCCTATATATTGCTATTTGGTCATTGCGAAAGTTTGTTAAATGGAACCTTACAACTTGATTCTCTTAAAATTGATATAATATAAAAATATGTTGTGATTTTGTACGAGCTAAAAGAAAGAAAAAAAATCATGGTAAGCTTATTAAGATGATATCTTTACACTTTCCTCTTGTAATTTATAATTCTCAATGATATGGGATGATTGTATATATACCTTATAAGCCCAACAATTATGAGTGGCACGGGGATCCCGAACCTATATATCAAGAATTAATCAATTTAGAAAACTAGCTTAATATTTATCGAATTGAAGAGCTATATAGAAAAATGAGCGGCCAAACAAAGCATGAAATGAAAGAACAAACAAGTACAAAAAAACTAGGAATGGATAAGATTGTATGAATTAATATAATGAATGATGAATATATTAATAATGAGCTTGTATATATATGTAGGTATGTATGTAACTAACCTCGGAGAGGAAGGAGTGAGCGGAGCGCTCGTCGGAGATGGGGCCTGAAATGGCGATGAATTTGCTCTTTTTGATCTCCCGTTCGAACGTAACCCTCTCCTTGATGGTCGTGAACGCCCCTGGTTTGTTGCTTCCGCCGCCACCGGTGGTGGTCATCGGTCTATTAGACCTGGCGAGTAGGAGCAGTGGGCCGTAAAGAATATGACGGTGGTCGTGGTGGTGGTGGTGCCAGATCGCCACCGTCATCGCTACCTCCCGTTGTCATTGCTACATCTCACTCAACTTTTCACGCCTATAGGGAACCACCAACAATGAACCACACCGGCGCCGGCAACGGTTTTGGGTTACAAGTGGTGGTCGTGGTCGTGGTCGTGGTGGTGGCGGCGGCGGTGGAGGTGGTGGTCGTGGTGGTTCAGCCTCAGCCGGTGGTAGGGTTTTAATAACGAAATCGCCGCTTGCATTTGAAATCGGATATAGTGCTGCTGACAGCGAGACCCTGATTGCTTTTCTTTTCAAATTAAAATTTATCAAAAAATTGAGGTTATAAAATATTAATTTAAAAAATTAAATTGAAAATATGTTGAGGTTCATATCTATATCTATCTCTCCATAAAAAAGTTTAAGAGCTCTTATACTACTTATGTAGCAGTAGGCTTCACTTATAAATAATTTGATGTACGTTTTTTGTTTTTTGTTTTTTTTTTTTCATATCACATCATTAGTGTCATTATTAGAGCTTCGTATTTAGAGTTATGAATCATGACTCATCTCTCTATTATGAGGCGTTTTGGCAAGCAGAAAAAAAGTTAGTTTTTTGACTTTTTAATTTTTTGGGTCATATATTACCTCTTTGTTTTTTTATACTAAAAAAGTCAAAAAGTTATAAAAAAAAAAGTCAAAAAATTAATTTTTTTACCATCTTCCCAAAACACCACTATATAAACAAAAAGGGCTTTAGCAAGGAGTCTCGTGACAGTTTCAATATCTCACACTAATTTTTTTAATTTTATGTAATTAAAAAAATCTCCATTGGTTAATTTTTATTTAACTATGTATAATTTTAAATAATTAAAAAGTATCCATTGATGAAGACGCAACTTTATTCACTTAAAGGGAACAATTAAAAAAAATCTGCATTGGTTAGCTTCCATTTAACTATATATAATTTTAAACAATTAAGAAAATTTCTATTAATTAGCTTCCATTTAACTATGTATAATTTTAAATAATTAAGAAAATCTCCATTGATAAATGCATAAATTTATTCCCTTAAAGGGTACAACACTTTCCATTTAACTATGTATAATTTTTAACAATTAAGAAAATTGTTGGAGAATTTTCAAAATGGGTTTTCAAAGTTTATAGTTTAATTTTTGGGTGTTTTCAAAACCTTCTTTGTTTTTCTTTGGAAAGCTTGAAATAAGTTTGGGGACATTGTTCCACATCGAAAAGAGAGGAAAACATGGAACACTTAATAAAGGGCTACATGGAATATTCTTTTGAATATGGAATTGTGAGGTGAAAGCTAGTGTGCGTACACTCACACCTCAAGAATAGTGTTTCGCACAATCCGCACACGCACACGTGTGCGCACGTGATGTGGTGTGGGTTGTGGGTCGTGTGGCGGCGCACTTTGCACAGACGCAAGGCGCCATGAGGGTGCTTTCCTATTTGCATCGGACAGGTTGAAATGATGACGTAGATCCAACGTGAAATGGGTGATGTGAAATACAATCAGCTCTACGTGGCATCTGTTGACGATGAGTCAACCAACCGATCGAATGGTTATGTGTCCGATCTGAAGCGGTTCGATCATAGTTGTTGATTGGAGATGCGTACGATCGTTCAGATGAGATGGCACCTAATCGTGATCATCAGGTGTGATCAGTCAAGGCAGCTATTCGGTGTGAGACTGATCTGCACCATAGATCGTCGATCCAACGGTCAGATCTGATCGGATACAATCAAGGGACATGACCATTCGATCAGGTGTATCAAGGCCTATAAATAGGCTATGAATTCAGCCATTTCAATCATCTAAAAATTCAGAAAGCATTCCTACAATTCTCTCTCTCTCTTTCTCTCTCTCCCTCTTGATTTAGAGTTTTCAATCAAGAGTTTCTTAAGAAAATTTCTGTTTTTCTTACTGCTAATCAAGTTCTGCAGATTTGATTATCAATGTCTTGGTTTTCTTGATTATATCAAGAGTATTCTGATCTACTGTCGTCTGTGCAGATACCGGTAGACTTGATCTTTAAATCAGGCTTCACTGTATCTTGGAGGCGAATTTGCTATAACCACATGCACACCTTTTGGTGGATGCAAATATTGTTTTTAGGAAAACAACAAAATAACGCGACTTGAAGCACCAAATTTTTGTTCTACATAGACACAATCATCGCCAAGTTTTGAAGACCCAAAGACTACCAACTGAAGAATTCAAGATGAATTGTTTCAACAATTTAAAGATAAATAGATATGGCGATGTCTATTTAGAAAATGACTTAAGATTTCATGAAGCTTGACCTTTTTGATGGCGGAAATTTCCAACGTTGGCAAAAGAAGATGCACTTTTTGCTTACCACTCTCAAAATGGTCTATGTGCTGACTACCCCCCATCCAGCAGAGCAAGAAGACGAGACTATGGAGCAAACCTATACCAGAACCAAATGGGAGAATGATGACTACATTTGCTGAGGACAAATTCTGAATGCGCTGTCAGACTCTCTGTTCGATGTATATCAATATCTGGAAACATAAAAGCAACTTTGGACATATTACAGTCAAAGTACCTCACCGATGATGCCACCAGTAAGAAATTTCTTGTTAATACTTTTATGCGTTTTACTATAATTGATACAAAGCCCATTATAGAGCAATTCCATGAGATCCAACATATTCTAAGTCAATTTCAACAAAAGAATATGAACATTGATGAATCTATTGTAGTTTTATCTATAATAGAGAAACTGCCATCTTCTTGGAAGGATTTTAAGAAAATTCTAAAACACAAAAATGAAGATCTAACTTTAGAGGTTCAACAAAAAGAAGCGTAAGCGTGAACCCCAACCCGAGAAAGATGCTAAGAAGCAGAAAGGCGCTTGCTAGCACTGTGGCAAGCCAAGGCACTTCAGGAATGAATGTCGATCATACAAGAAGAAGTCAGAAGCATCAAATGCCAAGAACAAGTTCGTGGTCGTTGTATTTGAGCTGAACATGCTCGAAGATGCTGGTGACTGGTGGATTGACTCGGGAGCAACAAGGCACGTCTACAATGACAAGAGTCATTTTATTACTTATGAACAAGTGAGTGATGGAATAGTTCTCTACATGGACAACTCTTCAACTACTGCTATCAAATGCAAAGTGACGGTGGATCTAGAGTTTACATCTAGAAAAGTCTTAAGTCTTAATAATGTTTATCATGTACCTGATGTCAGGAAAAACCTTGTATTTGGGAGCCTGCTTGATAAGCATGGTTTCAAGTTAGTATTTGAGTCGGACAAATTTGTCCTGTCTAAAGGTGGGATTTTTTGTTGGGAAGGGCTATATGTATCAGGGAATGTTCAAACTTAACATTATCAATAATACATTTGTTTTTACTTATATTGTTGATTCTCTTTCTTTATGGCATGCTCGTTTAAGTCATGTTAATACTAGGAAAATGCATGATATGGTTAATTTAGATTTAATTCCTAAGTATGACATTGATATGTTTGAAAAATGTAAATTTTTGTGTGCAATCTAAAATTACTCGCATTCCATTTCCTAAAATAGATAAAATCACATCTTTGCTTAAACTTGTGCAGAGTGATGTCGTGACATGCATAGTACCCCTACTAGAGGTGGTAAGAAATATTTTGTAACATTCATTGATGATTTTTCTAAGTACTGTCATATCTATCTTTTGCATTCCAAAGATGAGGTGTTTGATAAATTCAAGATTTTTAAGACAAAAGTAGAAAATCAGTGTAATATCAAAATAAAAAAACTTAGATTTAATAGAGGCGATGAATACCATTTTCCAGAATATTGTGAAAATGTTGGTATTATTCTTGAGAAGTTTGCACCTTACACACCACAACAAAATAGAGTAGTTGAAAGAAACAATAAGACATTAACAGAAATGATTAATGCTATGCTTTCTTACTCCAGTTTAAGTTCTAGTTTTTGGGGTGAAGCCTTACTCACTGCTTGTCACATACTCAATAGAATTCTTCTTAAGGGAAGAAATGTTACTCCTTACAAACTTTGGAAAAATAAGAAACCTAATCTAGGTTACTTGAAAACATGGGCCTGTAGAGCAATAGTCAAATTGCCTGAACCTAAAAAGAAGAAATTATGTGAAAAAGGAATTGAATGCATATTCCTTGGCTATGCTATACATAGCAAAGCATATAGGTTTCTGGTAGTAGAGCCCAATGGTTTAATGGAAACAAATACCATCATTGAATCATGTGATGTGGTATTTTATGAGAATCATTTCACAAATATTCCAATGTTGGATTCTAGTCAAGAAAATGAATCAACTCCTTTGATGTCTACAGAGGAAACTGAACGACATAAACCCATTGAGCCTAATGAATCTAATAAGCCTATTGGGCTAATGAGAAGTAAAAAGGCTAGGATCAAGAAATCAGTTGGCCCTGATTTCATTGTTTACCTTGTAGAAGGAACTAGGAAAGCTTTTTCTAAGCAAACAATGATTTCTTTAAATATGAATTTAAATCCATTAACCTTTGAGAAGGTTATGAAGACTCAAGATGTTGTTTTCTGGAAAGAAGTAATAAAACGATGAGGTGAATTCTATCATGGGTAACAATATCTGGATACTTGCTAATTTGCCACCTCGATCCAAACCAATTGGTTGTAAATGAATTTTCAAAAAGAAAATAAAAGTTGATGGCACAATTGACAAGTTCAAAGCAAGATTAGTTGCTAAGGATTTTACTCAAAATGAGAGTATCGATTATTTTGATACATATGCTCTGGTGGCTAGAATCGCCACCATTCGAGTGTTGATTGCCTTAGCCTCAATCTACAAGCTTGAAATCCATCAAATGGATGTTAAAACCGCTTTCCTAAATAGAGAGTTAGATGAGGAAATCTACATGCAATAACCGGAAGGATTTGTTATACAGGGTCAAGAACACAGAGTGTGTAAACTCGTGAAGTCACTATAGGGACTGAAACAAGCTCCAAAATAGTGGCATGAGAAATATGACAAAGTAATAGTGTCAAATGGTTTTAGGATACATGAATTTGATAACTGTGCGTACAATAAGTTTACTGACAATAGAGGTATAATCATATGTCTATATGTAGATGGCATGCTTATTTTTGGTACTGACAATGATGTCATTGAAAGTACTAAAAGTTTCTTGTCGTCTAGCTTTAGTATGAAAGACATGGGCTTGGCTGATATAATTTTGGGCATTAAGATCAAACGAGAGGGTAATAATTTGATTCTTACACAGCAACACTATATTGCGAAAATTCTTAAGAAATTTAATCAATATAATTGTACACACATGTCTACACCTTTTGATTCAAATTTGAAATTGTATCCTAATACTAGAAAAACTATTGATCAACTAGAATATTCAAGAGTGATAGGTAGCCTGATGTATGCCATGACTTGCACTAGACTTGATGTTGCATTTGCAATGGGAAAACTTAGTAGATACACTAGTAATTCCGGTAGTAGTGTACATTGGCAAGCTGTTAACCGATTACTTAGGTACTTGAAGAAAACAATAGACTATGGAATAGTTTATAATGGCTATCCAGCAATGCTGAAAGGATTCACGGATGCCAGTTGGATAACTGACCATGAAGATCACTCGTCCACGAGTGGTTGGATTTTTACCCTTGGAGGAAGAGCTATCTCCTGGGGTTCTAAGAAGTAAACATGCATAACAGACTCAACCATGGCATCTGAGTTTGTAGCATTGGCTTCTTGTAACAAAGAGGCATAGTGGCTAAAGAATCTCTTGTTAGAGATTAAGATATAGCCAAAACCTATGCCATCAATATCTTTGCATTGTGATAGTAAAGCAACTCTATCACGGGCCTATAGCCATGTCTATAATGAAAAGTCCAAGCATATAGGACTAAGACATAGCTATGTTAGACAGTTAATCATAGAAGGTGTAATTACCATTAATTATGTAAAGTCAAGTGGAAACTTGGCTGACCCCTTAACAAATGGACTTGCAAGGGATTTAGTGTGGAAAACATCAAAGGGGATGGGTCTTAAGCCCACTTAACATAAGCACTCCTGATGGAAACTCGACTCAATGCTTGAAGAAACATCAAGTCTTGAGTTCATTGAGCCCAAGTACACCATATGTTGTGATTGTAAGCACTTAGTTTTATTTCATTTTCATCCCAAGATTGAAGTGCTTGGTACCTGTAATGTGAAAAGAAGATGATGAGTTAGCAAACTCTTAATAAGCTTACAACTGGGTTGTTAGGGTACTGTAAATTACAGGGGTACTCTCAGTAAGCTTACTTCTGTGAGTGTAGGAGGTGGCACCGCTTCCTATGAGTACAAGGGCTTGATTTTAGAGCGCTCATGAAACAGGATATAGACACAAGACCAATCCACATGTCGGTTTGTTTGAATACTTTAGGTAACCTGTATTGTGCGTGAGACATGTTCGGTTAGTCGTAAAAGATCACTAGTTCAAAGACAAGTCTACTATGCCATCTTGACTAACTTTGAGGTGTCTTCACTAAGTGAATGATTCAAATCGTAAGATATCTTCACCTATGCATAAGGCTTCCAAGTGAACCAAAAATCATCATCTGATATTTTGAAAATGGTGGGGGAATGTTGGGAAATATTGGGAAATTTTCAAAATGGGTTTTCAAAATTTATAGTTTAATTTTTGGGTGTTTTCAAAACCTTCATTGTTTTTCTTTGGAAAGTTTGAAATAAGCTTAGGGACTTTGTCCTACATTGGAAAGAGAGGAAAACAAGGAGCACTTAATAAAGTGCTACATGGAATATTCCTTTGAATATGGAATTGTGAGGTGAAAGCTAGTATGGATGCACCTAAACCGCAAGGGTGGTGCAGCATCCACACATATATAAGCACATGCGTGTGTGCGCGCGTGGCGTGGGCAGTGGGCTGTGTGGCGTTTGATGGTGCACTTTGCACTTAGCATGGACGCAAGGCGCTATGAGGGTGCATTCCTATTTGCACCGGACAGGTTGGAGCGATAACATGGATCCAACGTGGCGTGGATGATGTGAAATCCAGTTAGCTCCATCTGGCGTCCGTTGGCGATGAGCCAACCAACCGATCGAACGATTGTGTGTTCGATCTGGAGTGGTTCAATCATAGCCGTTGATTGGAGATATGCGCGATCGTACGGATGAGATGTCACTGGATCGTGATCAGGTGTGATCAGTTAAGGCAGCTATTCGGTGTGAGGCTGACCTACACCATAGATCGTCGTTTCAACGGTCAGATCTACTCAGATGCGATTAAGGGACATAACCATTCGATTAGGTGCATCAAGGCCTATAAATAGGCTGCGAATTCAGCCATTTCAATCATCTAAAAATTCAAAAAGCATTCCTTTCATTCCTGCAACTCTCTCTCTCTCTTTTTCTCTTGATTTAGAGTTTTCAATCAAGATTTCTTAAACAAATTTTTGCTTTTCTTACTGGTAATCAAGTTCTGCAGATTTGATTATCAGTGTCTTGGTTTTCTTTGATTATATCAAGAGTATTCTGATCTACTGTCATTAGTGAAAATGCAGATAGACTTGATCTTTAGATTAGGCTTCACTGTATCCTGGAGGCGAATTTGCTGTAACCCCCTGCACACCTTTTGGTGGATGCAAATATTGTCTTTAGGAAAGCGACAAAGTAACGCGACTTGAAGCACCAAATTTCTGTTCTACACAGACACAATCATCGCCAAGTTTTGAAGACCCAAAGACCACCAACTAAAGAATTCAAGATGAATTGTTCCAACAAAAATCTTCATTGGTGAAGGCACAACTTTTTTCCCTAAAAGGGTATAACGCTTGGCCATGACAAGTAGCATGCCCTCTAGGAGAATCGAACTTTATTCCCTTAAAGGGTATAGTTTAAGGGTATAGCGCTTGGCCACGACAAACATCATGCTCTCCAGGGCATGTTCTCTAGGTAAAAGGTCTGAACTTTATTCCCTTAAAGGGTACAACACGTCAAGTAGCATGCCATGCTTGGAGGAATCAAACTTTATTCTCTTAAAGGATACAACATGCCTTCCAGAAAAATCCAACTTGAAACCTTACTCTGATATCAATTGTCAGACCTTAGCACTTACTATCTCACCAAAACTCATACGTAGTAGTGAAAGAGCAACTTTATTTCCTTAAAAGGTACATCGCCAAGCATCATAAATCGACTGTGACTCGGCCTTACCCTGGGCCTCCGCCACGACAGGATGCTGGTCTAAACCCAAGCCAACAAACTATATAAAAATAAAACTGTAATTAGTCTATGATTTATTTGATAATCTCATATCGAGAAAAGAAAGAAAAATTGAGTTATTTCACTTATATAAAGTGAATATTATACTCTCATTTAATATTATAGTGTTGTGCATGTTTCAATTCAATATAGTTTAAATTTTAAAATAAAATTTAATAGTTTTAATTAATTAATTTTTATGTAAGTTGGTTGGTCTTTTGACCTAGCTGATTAGGTTGAATCATTGTTGGTTTGACTAATTCATTGGTTTAACTGCGATTTTAGTAGTTTTATCAAAATATATTGGCTAGATTTTTAGTGGTTTTATCAAAATAACGAACAATTTGTTCAGATGACTGAAGAGTGACTTTTTGAAGAAGAATGCCACCATAACCAATATCAGAAGCATCAATTTGAATAATTTTGAATGAATTTTCAGTAGGAATACCAAGACAAGGAAGAGACTTGACATATTGTTTGACTTGTTTAACAATAACAGTATGAGTAGAAGATCATGGAGGAGGATTTTCCTGTAACCGAGCAAACAAAGGTTGACAAGTTTTCCTAAGGTCTTTGTAAAATTCAGCAATGTAATTGAGGGAACCTAAGAACTGTTGTAATTGGTTTTTATCCAGAATTTGATCAGGAAACTTAGACGCAAACTCAATGGAATGACTAATATGTAATATATTATTTTGGTGAATATCATATCCTAAAAATCGGACTTTAGTTTGAAATAATTTAATCTTAGGAGCAGAAATGGCTAGACCATGACTTTTAATAGTATAAAAGAAAGCAGTTAAATGTTTCCAGTGTTCATTAATAGATTTAGAAAAAATAAGAATATCATCGATGTAAACAATAGAAAAATGACTAAATGGGTTAAATATATCATTCATTATATTTTGAAATTCACTAGAAGCATTTTTTAATCCAAATGGCATGACATTTCATTCATGACATTTCATTCATAATGACGAAAAGGTGTAGTGAAAGCAGTTTTATATCTATCTTTAAGATGAATTTGTATTTGTTAAAAATCACTTTTTAAATCAAATTTACTAAAAATAACATCTTGACTACGTCTTTTAATCAAATCTTTTTTATTAGGGATTGGGTATCGAATCCACTCGAGAACTTTATTTAATGGTTTATAATTGATAACTAAGCGAGGAACACTTCGTTTTAATTCAGCATTTTTATTAACATAAAAAGCAGGACAAGACCATGGTAATTTACTTGGACTAATTATTCGGTTGTTTAATAACTCATTGATTTCTTTTTTACACATTTCAAGTAATTCATGATTCATTTGAATAGGGCGAGATTTAGGAGGAATTTGTCTTTCATTAAAATTTTTAATATAAAGTAAGGTGACTACATGTTTTTTCCTATGCCAAAAGGCAGTGGGTAAAGTAGAACAAACAGTTGTTTCTAATTTTAGTTTAAATTCTTCGATTTTAGATATAATAATAGGATTAGTTAACTGTTGATCAATTCTTTTATAATTGACTTCTTCTTTGAGATATTGTAATTGTCTAGTTATTCGATTAATAGTTTGAGAAATAGAACAATCTTTTAATTGATTTAGTTCCAAAACTTCAGAAGGTGATAAAAATTTAAAAGTAACTGTTTGACCAAAAGCTTGAGTTGTTATTCTTTCACTGGAAGTAATAAATGGATAGAGTAAAAATATAACTGGTGTGCCTAAAATAATTTTATCAGTCATGTTTTTGACTAAAACAAAGGAGGTTTTAAAACAAACATTATTTTGACAGATATGAGCTTTGGGTAATTTATATTTAATATGCATTTTACTACCAATACAATTAAGATCAGCACCAGTATCAATCAAGGCAATAAGATGTAATTCAAAATCATCAATAACAAGTTTAACTTTTGAATACCATTTTTGAATATGAATTTTATTGATAAGATTTAATCTTTTATCTTCAAGATTGGAATGGTGAGGTCGGTTATCAAATAAGAGATTCTCAGGATTAGTATGTTCAGAATCATGTTCAGATTCATTAGGAGATTCAACATTATTTTCTTGAAAAGTATCTAAGCTTTTATTAAGTTTTAATGTAATAATTTCATCTTCTAAAGCTGTGTCTTTATTTTGTAAATCTTTAATAGTTTGTTTAATATGATTGATTTCATGTTGTAAATCTTGTAGGGTAACTTCTTTTTGTTTATTTTTAAATCTTTCTAAAGTTTGTTTAATAGTTTTGTAAATCTTTCAGCACTAGTATCAATTAAGGCAATAAGATGTAATTCAAAATCATCAATAATAAGTTTAACTTTTGAATACCATTTTTGAATATGAATTTTATTGATAAGAATTAAATCATTTATCTATGGTTTCTAACAGTTACCTTAGTAATTATTCTGATTATTCTCAACCTGAAATTGTTTTCTTAATCACCTCTGGTTTTACTGGTATGCTCAAATCTTGGTGGGAAAAATACCTTACTGAAGATCAAAGAGAATCCATTATACATGCTAATCAAAAAGATGCTAATGATCTACCTATCTTTGATGAAACTATTGGCTATAACCACCCTGATGGAATTAATACTTTAATCTACACCATAGTCAGACATTTCATAGGTACTCCTACTAATATATATTCTCGCATACATGATCAACTTAGTAATCTTACTTGTCCAACCTTAAGTGACTTTAGATGGTATAAAGATGTCTTTACATCCCGAGTTATGTTACGAGAAGGCTGTACTAAATCTTTTTGGAAAGAAAAATTCATTAATGGTTTACCTAGTCTTTTTGAAATTCATCCCGATTTGATTATGTTAAATCCACCATTACTAATCTGTTTTTCAAAGAAGCTAGTCACCTTAAAAGTCAGTCTGTTCATGACCTGGTTAAATCTTATTTTCCTCCTGGATGGCATTTTGTTCCCATGCATCCAGAGAAAACAATCACCTTCTATAAAGATATTTTGTTCAACCATCAATCCATTGTGATTAAACCCATTTATGATCGGATTTACACTAGTGACGTTGTTTACCATTCCCTCTATATTCACAATATTGTTTCCTTAGTTGAATGGAGTTCTCTTTATCAACTTTGCGATTTACCTAATCACTCTCTTCAGTATAGTTATTATGACTATATTGATGCTTGGTTCAAAGTATTTTTGTATCAAAATGAATCTTTTAGTCACTCCTGGTTCATCTAGTTTGATCAAAAGTTCAAATCAGAATTACCTACTTGGTTTCTACAATGGTGGACTCATTATGGCGCCATTTCAGATATCTTCCCTGCTATTTTGATTGAACAGGTTAACTATTTTTCAACTGTTTTCTCATTCACTCCACAACGGAAGAAATTCCCTCAATTTCTTATTTTTATATCCAAATACAAAATCCCTTGGATATTTAAATGGCAATATGGCATTTCTGATGATGTTGTTCACCGGTTACATATGGTTAAATGGTGGGACAATTACAAAGTTTCCCACATTGTTGAAATTGTTCAAACTGAGTTCCCGATTAACATCCATGCTCCTACATCTGCCATGGTTAAAGCTTAGCAGAACCCAATTGCTTCAATCACCCAAGGAAACCAACTTCCTACAATCAACCTTGGAAGCCCATCTTCAAGTTCTTCCAAGCCCAAGTCAAAGATTAAATCAAAGGATAAAGCAAAGCCCAAAACTGCTAAAGCAAAGTCCAAGGCTAAGTCTACAGCTTCTGCATCTCAGGCTCAACCCAAAGTCAAGTCCAAGGATAAATCCAAGTCTAAGTCATCCAAAGATGAGCTGCTCAAAATGGCTCGTCTACTTGTTAATCAAGCCCAAGCCCAGTCAGATTCGGATAACAGCAGTTCAGAAAAAAGTTCAGACAGTTCACATTCTTCTGACGGATCAACTGCTCAAAATCCATATGGACCTGAGTTTCAAAATGCTCAGGACCCATATGCCTAGTCAGCTCTGCATTGGATTCCATATAAAAACAAAATTAGCTTCAATCAATACTCTTTTGAGAAAAGCTGCCAATTTGTATTTATATTAATTCCTTTATTCACATGTCTCCATCGAAAGTAATGAATAGTAAAAAGTTACTGTTACTGTTCATCACTCAATCAATCTGCTAAAAGCTACTTCAACTTTCAGCCAATCAACCGAAAGCTCCAGACGACATGCTTTTGCCCATGTGCTGCTAGTTGCTCTCATGATCAACTCCAAGTCACATGATGCATAGTTAGATTAAGTTTTCTATAAATTATAATGTTTTAGTCATTTGTATTCAGAGGTTAAAAAAGAGAAAAAAGAAGTTCAAAACTTAGAGTGAGAACCTATTTTAGTTCTGCTAGTCAAACCCTATTTTTCAAATTATGTATTCTGAAGCAACTCGTTGCAGTTACTTCCATTAAACAATTGTAAGTATTTTGATTAAAATTTATTTGTGCATATTCAATCTTCTTCTTCTGCTGTAATTAACTGACCTCCGCTTCCTCCCCTTATTTGGTATCAAAGCCAAGTTATGTTGCTATCTGTTGCTTACTGTCCTGTTAATTCTGCTTAATCTGTCTCTATTCTACTATGTATCTGCCTTCAGTCATCTTAATCTGTCAAAATATTATATGTGTTGTTCCACTGTGTAACTAGCCACCTAACCTTCGTCACAGTCCTTGGTAAGTCCTTTGGTTAGGCAGTGTGGATTTTAGGGGTCTTCCGAAATGAGTATGTGTGAAAACGTAGTATGTGAAAACGTAATAAATTTAGACAATGTATTGAGATTCCTGTAAGTCATTTACCCGGTCAGAATAATGAGTCGATTATTTAGAAGTAACTCTTCAGTCAGTTCTAGGTCGACAACTTTGCCCTCAATACTAAATCAAGGATTAGTAATTAATGAAGAAGATGTAGAAATACAGAATAATAAAATTGATTTAAGTTGAAACATACCAAAATTATCAGTTAAAGAAATTTATAAAACTACTTTCTTACAGTCTACTTTTAATGTTAACCTACATGTCAAAACATTAGAACAAGTTTATGCTTTATCAAAAACAAGAGAAACTTGCCAATTATTTGATGTTAATACTATTAAACGTCATTTGAAAACTGGTCATAATTTTATTCATTTAGGATTAATTCAAGTTGGAATAAAACCATTAACTCTACAAGGTAAAAATATTTCTGTACTATTATGTTTAAGAGATGCTCGTTTTATTGATTATAATGATAGTCTTATGGGTATGATGGAAACTGGTCTCCATAAAAGACCTGTCCATTTTAATTGTTTTACTAATTTTACATTAAGTCTTTGTGATCCCTATATTTTAGATGCATTAACTTTGAATATTCAATTAGATGGTTCATTTACAAATATGAAAGATAAAGTTCATAATATTGCTTTATCCTTTGATTTAATCTTTGACTTGGGCTTGGAAGAACTTGAAGATGGGTTTCCAAGGTTAACTGTAGGAAGTTGGCTTCCTTGGGTGATTGAAGCAATTGGGTTCTGCTGAGCTTTAACCATGGCAGGTGTAGGAGCATGAATGTTAATCGGGAACTCAGTTTGAACAATTTTAACAATGCGGGAAACTTTGTAATTATCCCACCATTTAACCATATGTAGCTAGTGAACAACATCATCAGAAATGCCATATTGCCAAATTATAGCGATGGCAATGCTATTATAATATTTGTCATTGAAGATGCTTTTAGTCTTATTGTTCTATAAAAAAATATATAATTAAATAAAGGGAGTTTTTTTAGTAAATCCATTATCTAAGAGTGTTGTTCCATAAAACCCATAGTGTTTTATAATACTCCATTAGGTCCATTTCATACAAAAAGACCAAAAAAGCCCTCAAAAAAACACGCGCCCCTCTCTCTCTCTCTTTGAATCTAATAACCGTCTCTCTTCCCCTCTCTATTCTTGCGCAGGAAATCACGCACAGTACCTCTACAGTCCAGAAATCCAAGACCATATTCCACATCGCCTCAACGCCCAGAAGACTGTATTCCTTCCATCGTTGCATCGTTGCATCGTCGCATCGTCTCATCATTTTCTCCGTCGTCCCTACGCCGAGAAGACTGTCTTCGTTCCATCGTCACATCGTCTCATCATCTTCTTCGTCGTTCGTACGTCCAGAAAACTATATACGTTCCTTCGTTGCATCGTCCCTTCGTCTCAACATCTTTGTCGTCGAAATGGGCAAAAAACGTAAGCATTCTACTCATTCGTGTATTTAAACCGTAAGCCACTTTATCAACAACCAACATTGTGAACTTTTACAAATATCCCATTTTCCTATGCATACAATATATAGGAGTCCATATTGTTCATACCCTAACATTTATTCTGAACCCCTCAATCGTAATCCCTAATTTTATTGATTTTTGCAGTCAAAAACATTACAGCTGCCATTACATTGTGCTCACAACTGTCAACATTCGAAAATGTTTTGGTTGTAGTTGTTGTTATTGAAAGCTGTGAACATTCACATTGATTGAAAATGGTTTGATAATCAAATTATTCCAGATGTTATTCGGTTGTTGTTCAATGCTGTGAACATTCACATGGTTTCAAAAATGTTTTGGCCAATTCTGTTTTGTTGTTGTTGATAACAGATGTGAACATTCACATTGAGTTAAAATGTTTGAGTAATCAGGTATTAATGGTGTTGTTGTTGTATGTTGTGAAAATTCACATGCATTGACACTCTTTGGCCAATTCTGTTGTTGTTCTTGTTGTTGAAAGATGTGAACATTCACATTGCTTGAAAATTGTAGGACAATTAGATATTATTGGTTTATTTTGTTCTAGGCTGTGAACATTCGCATTGCCTGAAAATTTTAGGAGATTCAGATATTATTGGTGCTGTTGTTCTATGCTGTCAACATTCACATTGCCTGGAAATTTTAGGAGAGTCAGATATTATTGGTGTTGTTGTCCTAGGTTGTGAACATTCACATTGCCTGAAAGTTTTAGTTTAATCAGATATTATTGGTGCTTTTGCTCTAGGCTGTGAACATTCACATTGCCTGAAAATTTTAGGTGAGTCAGATATTATTGGTGCTGTTGTTCTATGCTGTCAATATTCATATTGCCTGGAAATTTTGGGATAGTCAGATATTGTTGGTGCTGTAGTTCTAGGTTGTGAACATTCACATTGCCTGAAAATTTTAGGAGAGTCAGAAATTATTGGTGCTGTTGTTCTATGCTGTGAACATTCACATTGCCTGAAGACAATCAGATATTATTGGTGCTGTTCTTATATGCTGTAAACATTCACACTGCCTGAAAATTTTAGGACAATAAGATATTATTGATGCTGTTGTTCTATGCTGTGAACATTCACATGGATTGAAAAATATTGGGCCAATGAATAGGGATATTTAGATTCTTTTCCCCCTATTGTGAATATTTGCCTTGTTGGTATTGTTGATTGTTAATGATGATCCAATAAGTTGATCCATCATTTTATATGTTTGTGTTAGTATCCACATGTTCTTCAATGGTGTTCATGGTTGTATAAAAATGCATTGTTTTCCACACACTGACACAATATGTACATTGTGTTTGTGCTGACACAGTCAAAATACACATTCATGTACATATGTGAATGTTCACAACCACACACAAACTCTGGTGATTCACACCCACGCACACAACTGTGAACATGCACATCAGTGGAAATGCTGTGAATGTTCACATCTGTTCCACTATGTTAATCACATGAGCCTTCACTTAATTTTTTTTAAATGCTCCATTTTGCAGATGTCGCA
>NW_021027358.1:219919-233397 GCF_004153795.1 Camellia sinensis | reverse complement strand
ATCGCACAAAAGAAAACCGCAAATAGAAAAAGAGATGAGTACCATGTGAAGGAAGAAACCCCACAAACAAATACTTGCACCAATGTCGACATGCGCCACGTGAACTACAGATCTAATATGACCGGACTGGTCAAATTAATGAAAACCACCAAGTTCACACAAGCACAGCTTCGGTCTTCAACAAACACCTTCCACCAGCGAAGCAGCCAAAAAAATTATCCTTTACCAAGAAGTTCAAAGTCTGGGCCAAGATGTCCAAACATGACAAACAAAAGGTCCAAGCTTTACAAAAAAATGGAGGCGATGAGTAAGTGACTGTGCAAACATCCAATGTTAACATTCACATTCCGTAATAGTCTATATTCCTAACTGTGTTCAGTTTTTTTGGGTTGTTGAGATATATGCAATGTGAATATTTACATTGGTTTGTTAATAATGCACAGGCTGCTGGTGTGGAAAGGAGATTCAAAGGCTACACATGTGTATTTTGATGACATTGTCAACCTTATCAAGGAGGAATCAATAAAGCGGAGAGACAATAGGATGGGGCTACTACGCACATATGGTCCCATTGGAAAGCATGCAAGAATATGATTGGGCCAAGCAAATTAGGACAATGTTGACATCGTCTATTTCCCAAAATGACAAAAATCCAGCAAAAGTCACCGGCTGTGTCATGTTATTGATGGTAAGTACCCATGTTGTCAAATAATAACATTCACATGTCCTCCAGTGTTGTTCATCTAAGCCAACTATGAACATTGACATCTGCACCACTGATGTGAATGTCCATAGGCAATTATATTTCACAGATGTGAATGTTCACATCTGAATCACTGATGCGAATGTCCACATTCACTTATTATATACTACTGTGAATGTTTACAACACTGCTCCATAGGCAATTATGTTTCACAGATGTGAATGTTCACATCTGAAGCACTGATGTGAATGATCACATTCACTCATAACATACTGTGAATGTTCACAACAGTGCCACATCACTTACGTTTCAATGATGTGAATGTTCACATCTGAACCACTGATGTGAATGTTCACATTCAATGATAATGTACTACTGGGATGTTCACAACAATGCCACTGTGATTAATATTCACATAGGTTGCCATTACTATGCAAATGTTAAATAACAATATGTGTTTCTTGTTTTATTGAAGTACTGGTTGTGTGAGCACACAACCATCCTACAACCTCACAGACCCAATGCTTTTCTTCGCTGTGTGAAGTGGGATCTGACTGCTTTACAGAAGAAGATGAAAACCACCTCTTTAGCTGATTTGGGTTTTAATGAGGTAGGGCCTTCAACTACTGATCAAAACATTCACATTATAACACCACCCAAATATATACGTTAAGTAACATATTTTTTTTATTTTCAGGTTAATGCTGGTGAACTCTTTGCAATCCCAACAGAATTACAAAAGTTCAAGCGTAAAACATTGAAGGTGGAGCCTGAAATTTATGAACCAGCCAGAACATCTCCCAACCTTTCTGACATCAAGGGAGAACAACACAATGGCAGCAACTCCCACTTTTTCTGGGGATGGGATGGAGCTGAAGGACAGTAATGAGGACATTCACATTCCATTTAGCAGCCAACATTATGACAGAGCTATTGTAATACCAAACACAAACTAGCCTGATATTATTGATGTGCTTATCCAAGAAAATCGAAAGGCTTGGGGCGTCATAAGGCAATGGGAAGCAAGGTACAAACACCTTCAATTTTCATAGGAGTTAAGGGCAAGAGTCATAGCTGATCTTGAACATAAATTGTTTAACCAGTCCTGCCCGCCCAACGTGAATATCGAAATAAAGAAGTGCATGGAGCAGAAGGATAAAGAAATCAAACGCTTAACGCAGCTGGTCATCGACTTAAAATGCGATAAAACAATTCTTCAGGATCTTTACGATGACCAGTCAGTCCACATTGTCACACAGGCTGTGGCAGAAAAGCATCCCCCTAGCCCAATGCAACACAATATCAGCCTACCTTCTAGGGTCAAGCGTATAAAGGAAAAAGATCGCAAAGAACATCGCTTGCCTGACTTCCAGTACCCAGACTTACCTGGCCAAAAACAGCCCCATCCAGTCGAAATGGTTGAAGATGTGGAGAAACATCCACCAGCGAAGAAGCCAAAAAAATTATCCTTGACCAACAAGTTCAAAGTCTGGACCAAGATGTCCAAACAAGACAAACAAAAGGTCCAAGCTTTACAAAAAAATGGAGGCGATGAGTAAGTGACTGTACAAACATCCAATGTTAACATTCACATTCCGTAATAGTCTATATTCATCACTGTGTTCAATTTTTTTGGTTTGTTCAGATCTATGCAATGTAAATATTTACATTGGTTTGTTCATAATGCACAGGCTGCTGGTGTGGAAAGGAGATTCAAAGGCTACACATGTGTATTTTGATGACATTGTCAACCTTATCAAGGAGGAATCAATACACAGCAATGTATGCCATTACAATCATAATTCACTCTTCATGCATATGCACACACAGACACACACACACTCACAGCCACAAAATCTATATAATATGACCCCATGTTTGTGCAGCTCATAGATGCATATGCTGAACTGTTGCATGAACAACAAGAAGTGGTCAACCCAACTTCGGATGAAGCCTCATTGATCTTCACGAGCATGTGTTTGGTAAAATCTATCATTCCATTATTTGTAATGTGAATGTGAAACTTCACAGTCCATTAATTATTTGTCAAATGTGTATAGAAAGTGATACGAGAGTACCATCCTCGCAAAAGGAGTAAACACATTGATGCACATGTCAAAAACTACCAAGGAGAGAGATACATACTATTCCCATTGCATCATGAGTACCACTGGACGATAGTTGTGTATGATGCTAAAGACAATTTGTGGAGGCATTACAACTCATTGCGCCCAAGAACAAGCATACATGACCCGCATATCGACCAAGCACAGAAAGTTGTAAGTGGCTAATTTTGAACACAAACATGACTTGTTCTCATGTATTAAATGACTGTACACACACATATGTTTGTTGGTGCGTAATTTGAAATTCCATACACAGAGGAAGTACATTGAGCATGTTGTGAGCGTTATTGGCGAGTCATCACCGCTATACACTAAGTTAGAAGGCCAAAATCCAGCACAACCAACCAAAAGTGTTGATGTCTGCCCTCAAAAAGGCGACGACTCGTAAGCCTCACTACATTTTTTTCAAATCCTCCATAACCATTATGCAAATATTCATGTCAACTGCTAATCAAAACCATTTCGCATTTACAGAGTGGACTGCGGACCTGCAATATGTTACATTATGCGGGCGTACATATATCGTGAAGAAATTGTGGACAGCCTCAGTAGTTCAGAATGGTGTGGACTACGAGATTTGTTAGTGCATAGTTTTTTGAATCATAAGAAATCAGAGCTTCATTAAAACCTATAGGTGGGGGGTGTCCACCTACAAACTAACCAACAGTCGATTTGAATGTTAATATGGAATGCGTTGATATTTTGACACAACAACTGATTGTAAAACAGTGATACAACATCTGTTAATAGGAAAAAGCCAGCTGCGAATTTTGAACTACTTTTGGTGTTGTTATGTTTTACAGATGTGAATGTTCACAGTTGTACCACTAATGTGAATGTTCACATTCACTTACGATATCCATACTGGAATGTTTGAACCTGACTGTTCTATAATACACATACTTTGTGCAGGAGTGTACACTTGGTCTACATGACATAATTATGGATCACATACACATGTGTGAATATTCACATTTGTTCTTGCTCATAACAGTTGTAAATGTCATTCTTCTCTGCCAAATGTGAACATTCACTTATGATATTCATATGCACTAATGTTTACAGATGTGAATGTTCACAATTGCAACACTGATGTGAATGTTCATACTCACTTATGATATTCATAATGCCGTGTTGTGATGAGCATAATTGATGCGATTTTTGGAACCAGATTTTTATGTAATACACATACCTTGTGCAGGAATGTACACATTGTTTGCATGACATCATTACGGGTAACATCAGTTGATGTGAATATTCACATTTCTTTCCATTCATAACAGTTGTGCATGTTCACACCATGTCAATCTTCATGCATGTGAAAGTTCACATCATAGCTTATATTCATGTCAACATTGACAACAATAAGGTAAAAAAGTTCAACCCATGTGCAAGTTTTCACATAATATGATTCGTTTACGTAAGTGTGAATGTCTAAATCATGTATTTATCATTACAACTTTAACAAAATATCAGTTTCATACACAAAAAGAAAATAAAAAAGCACAAATGAAATACTAAGTTTGCCAAACCATTATTTTGCTTGCCAACACAACACAATCTTATTTCAGAAATGAATATAAGAATCCAATGTAAAATACAACGTTAAAATGAAAAATGTACATCCTATATCGGCTCCTTGCATGACTTCCGATTATGGCTCCCCAGCTTATCACATCTCCCGCACCTTATTTGCTTCAGTTTCTCACCCCTTGATGGGATCCTATTTTTTTTGGCCTTCCGGGTGGTCTTTTCACAGTTAGCGGGTATATAGTGAAGTCTATGGGATCAAAAGGCGGCTTCTCCACCGATGGTATAGGGAATATGGCACCCGAATACGCTACACGATAGTCTGTATATGAAAGTAATGTTCCACACAATCATTGAGATTGTAGCGGCTCTTCTGAATGGCAACAACAGCATGATCACATGGGAATCCATTAATTTGCCATTTGAAGCACGAACATGTACGCCTCGCAACATCAACAGTAACAGATGGTATCGAATGAACTTCAAACACATTTTCATTGGCTTTGCTAACTTGCCAAGACCTACTGTCATTGAACGAATCCATAAGCCTTGTTTCGAATGTAGGACAAATAAGCTCATTCCATTTGTTTGCTTGGTCACACCGTGCAGACATTTGCCACATCAACTGAGTACGAATTGTGTCCACCATTTGAGTGATAGGAAGATTACGCGCTTCTTTAATCCAGTTATTAAATGACTCTGCCGCATTAGAAGTCATCTCCCCATAACGCATGCCCCTGCACAATATCACAAACATTTTACAATACGAAAGTTAACAAGTCTGAACATTCATGTTGACTGATGTGAACATTAACATCATTCGCAATGAACATTAACATCAACTTACACAATACACAGATGTGAACACTAACATCAACTTAAATGACAGAATAATGTGAATGTTAACAACAGCAAAATATGACAACAGATGTGAACATTCACATCATTCAAATCAGTCATCATTATCAGATGTGAACATTCACATCATTGACATTGAACATGAAACACAATTGGAAGATTTTTACAATTCCTAACTGATAATTCACATCGCTACCATTCTGACTTGACAAATGGAACACTTTATGAAACTGTTATTACCTGAAGTATGAATTTGCCCAGTGCTCAGGTGCCAAGTCCTTGAAAAAATCATGTGCTCGTTGTTTACCCTCCTCTTTTAATTTTGCAAGCTTTTCATGGAACCCTACCACAGTTGGCTCATAATCACAATCACCCAAACTACTTACTAGGTGATCCTTGAAGCCATTATCAATTTCTTTCATCCGGTCTCTTAAATTGCTTTTCAAGTGTTGTAAGCAATAACCGTGATGAGCCGATGGGAACACCTTCGGCATAGCTTCTAACAGGCCAAGATTACGATCCGAAATAAAAGTAATCTGGCGCGTACCATCAACAACCTTCCCAAGTTCATGCAAGAGCCACGACCAATTCGCCGTGGTCTCCGAATCAACAATCGCAAATGCAACAGGAAATAGACCTACAACACAACACCAATACGCAACTGTTCACAATATTCCAAAATGAATAGAAAGCAATATAAACGAAACAGGTCAAGTGAATGTTTATATCTGCATTGCCCTATTACTATTGTTATTTCTGGATTCAAGTTCATAAACAACAATGATGTGAACATTCACATTAACGACCATTAATAATTCATTTTTGATTGTTCAGCAATTGATAATGTGAACATTCACAGTACTGTTCATTAATGGATCAACTGACAGTAGTATACACTGATGTGAATGTGAATGTTCACATTACTGTCATTAGCAGGCACAGATGTATAATAATGTGAATGGATCAGTGTATAATAATGTGATGTTCACATTACTGTCATTAGCAGACACAGATGTGAACATTCACATCAGTGCATATTAATGTCAATGTTCACATTACTTATAATTTCTCAATCACTCATTTGTCCATACTATCCATGTCAATGTGAATATTGACAAGAATATACAGGTAAAAAAAATACTAACCATTGTTTCTGTCTTTCGCCGTTGCCGCAAGTAGCTGACCTTTGTACTTTCCTTTGAGGAATGTTCCATCCAAGAATAATAAAAGCCGACAAGAATTGAACCCAGAAATACACGCAGTGAATGACACAAAGAAATGACAAAACTGTTGACTACTCGCATCATAGTCAATATTGATATAACTCCCCGGATTGTACCGTATCACAGCATCCGAATACCACCGCAGCTGGTCAAACGATAATGAGTGATCTCCATGAATACCAGCCTTTGCTTTCTCCACAGCCAACCATACGACATGGTAACTCACATCTAGCCCATAATCCCTCTTCAAAATAGTCACAACATCACATGGTCGAGTCAACGGCTTGTCCCTCACAATTTCAGATATGGTACTCGACACCAAATCCGAACTAACTCGCGGATTCTTCGATGTTCGGACATCCGTACCACAAGTATGCACATCACTAAAACTCTTGATGTAGAAAAAATCATTTGCTCATTGTGCTCTACAATGTATAGCCCACAAGCAGCCCCTCTCCTCTCGCATTGCACACACAGCAGTAACTCTTGTTGTCTCGTTCTTCACGTATGTAAACTAAAACCCACATTGGATGTCATACTTACATAAAACGTCACGAAATTCTTGTGCACCTCCAACAAACCGTTGTCCCACATGCGTAATACCATTTGCCCAAGGGGCTAACAACAACACATTCTCTTTATGGTGGCAAAATCTCCGTAGTGCATCAATTTCTTCCTCAACCCCCACACACACCAATCCCAAACTAGTTGACTGACCAATATCACTTTTCAACTCAACCACAACTTCTACATGTTGTACCCCTATTGATTTAGCAAGTAGTAACATGTTCTGAAATTCTTCCTAATTGTCCAAATCACACTTACTAATCCCAGGTAGTTTACAGAACAATGAAATAGAACCAGCAGACAACTCATCCCATTTCTCACGCAAACACTTCACCAAACGAGAATAACACATTGCGCGGGCAACATTTATTACAGTTGTACTGCAACCATATGTACACACCAACAGCATAAAGGTATCCATCTCCTGTAAAAACACAAAAACACAACAATGAACAGTAATAAAAATCAATATGAAAATTCACATTGTGCAAAAAATAGATGACTACGCGTACAGTTCAAGTACTAAATCCATAATTCACAATACGAAGATGTGAACATTCACATTGATATTAACAACATGTCAACATTAAGCAAACATCAAAGTAAAATGAGAAAATCAACAATCTTCACATAATATTAACAAGATGTGAACATTTACATTGACACAGACACTCTGAATTATATGACACACACAGAGCCTCATTCAGCAAACATCAATTTTAAATGAGAACATCCACGTTCTTCACATATTCCACATTAACAAAATGTGAACATTCACATTGATATATATACTGATAATCAAATCATCCACAGAGAGCCTCATTATGCATACATCAAAGTAAAATGAGAACTACACATTCAATCAAAATCGACATGAAAATTCACATTGTGCAAAAAAAAAAAAAAAATGACTACATGTACAGTTCAAGTGCTAAATCCATAATTCACAATACGAAGATGTGAACATTCACATTGATATTAACAAGATGCCAAAATTGCAAACATCAAAGTAAAAATGAGAACATCAACAATCTTCACATAATATTAACAAAATGTGAACATTTACATTGACACATACACTCTGAATTATATCACACACACAGAGCCTCATTAAGCAAACATCAATTTAAAATGAGAACATCCACATTCTTCACATATTCCACATTAACAAAATGTGAACATTCACATTGATATTAACAATGATAATCAAATCATCACATCAAAGTAAAAATGAGAACACCAACAAACTTCACATAATATTAACAAAATCTGAACATTTACATTGAAACATACACTCTGAATTATATCACACACACAGAGCCTCATTAAGCAAACATCAATTTAAAATGAGAACATCCACATTCTTCACATAATCCACATTAACAAAATGTGAACATTCACATTGACATATATACTGATAATCAAATCATCCATTGTTATTTCTGGATTCAAGTTCATAAACAACAATGATGTGAACATTCACATTAACGCCCATCAATAATTCATTTTTGATTGTTCAGCAAAAATAGGAGATCATGTTTTCCTAAAGATCTCAGCAACAAGAGGGGTTATCTGATTTGGAAAATGAGAAAAGTTAAACCCACGCTACATCGGGCCATTCGAGATACTAGAAAGGATTGGTCCTATGGAATATCACCTTGCATTACCACCTGAACTGTCCAATGTCCACAATGTGTTTCACGTTTCGATGCTTTGACGATATATTCTAGATTCCGAGCATGTTATCGATTATGAAAACCAAAGTTCAAGAAGATCTCTCTTATGAAAAACAACCAGTGCAGATTCTCGACCGTCGTAATCAGATTCTCTGAAACAAGGTCATACCTCTTGTAAACGTCTCGTGGAGAAATCCTCGGGTCGAAGAAACAATATGGGAAGCTCAAAATCAAATGCGGGTCAAATACCCACACCTTTTTGAAAACTAAGGTACATCAAGTTTTGGTACAAACTCCAATTTAGGGGAGAAATATGGCATCCTAAATGTTTAATTAATTTTAACACCGCGTTAATATATTTAATTTAATATTTATATGTGCTAAAATGTAATTTAATTTAAGTTAGCAGTCATTGTGTGAAAAAAAAAAAAGAATTAAGTGATAAGGAAGCCTTAAGGGATAAGCATGCCTTGGGGGGTAATTATGGAGATGGCCACATGGTGATACCACATGGTTACTTGGCCAAATGAAATGCACCAGGTGATGTTAGAGCACTTATAAATAAGGCAGTCAATGAAGAAGAGAGTTTCGGTGAATGGAGAAATAAAAGTAAGGGATTAATAGTAAAGTGAGTAATATTATACCTTATGTCACCATAAAATATTTTATGTATATCATGAGTTACTACAAATTATTTTATGCAATTCATGTTTTATAAATTATATTAATGTTTTAATTACATTAATTATTTATGAATCCTATTCGCTTAAAATGGAAACCCATGGATATAATTATTTATTAAAATATGTTTTGAGCAATTATTTTGTAAGTACCACCACGGAGGTCCCATGCCTTGGGGGACTTAAATAACCATTGGCCTTCTAATTAGTCACTTTGTGACCCTCTAACTGTCATGGATCCACTGACACTCTGATTTCTGGTGTGGAGGAAAGTGCTGTACGGATTTAAGTGCTACACTATTGTGGGAGCTACCTCTAGAGTTCGTACGAGCCATTTCTTGAGTCTATACATCTGTTCTGTTCTGTACTGTGGTTATGATTTGTAGCACTTGTACCCTTTTAAAACTTTTGGGAAGTGTATTTGAATCATTTATTATGTTTTGGGAATCTTTGGTGTTGTTGTATCGTGGTTTTGGATGAGTGAAAATTGATTTAAACTTGTTAGGATTGCTAGTTCACGCTTGTTTACGTTGAAAATTTGTTTGGAAGCTTAAAAATCTTGTTCTGGAGTCGACACCAGTCTTGGTGGTGTCGACACTTTCTCTTTTTGTTGGCCACAAGGGTCGACACCAGTCTGGGAAGGGTCGACCCTTGTTCTGAAATTGCTCACTGCATTTTGGTGTTGACACCAGTCTGGGAAGGGTCAACACCTTGCCTGTTACACTCTTTGCTTTTCTGCCTGAAGGGTCGATACCTCTGCTGTAAGGATCGACCCTTGTCCAAAATTTGCTTGCTGCTTTTTGGTGTTGACACCAGGTTTTGGAAGGGGGGGTCGACACCTGTGTCGTTGTCAAACAAAGTGTTCCATCTTTCTTCATAGGGGTCGACACCTATGTTGCAGGGGTCAACACCTGCATGTTTTTTTTTCCAGATTTTTTAGTCCAGTTTGGGCCCTACTTTTTGGGGATTTTGACTTGATCTTTTGGGTTGACTTTGGGACTTCATTTTACTTTGACCTAGCACTATAAACAGGTCCCTCACTTAACCTTTTCTTTACTTTTTCTTCTCTTCTCCCCTCTCCAAACTGTGAGACGCTCTCTTCTTCTCCAAAATCACTTTTTGCTCTAAGATCTCTAGATCTACTCACCTAGAGTGATCTTTCCACCATGGCCCTTTGAGAAAAATTGTAGATCTCATCAAGGGCTCCCTTTTGGTCCAAATGGTTTGTGGTTTCGTCTCCAATGATATTTGGGTCGTCAGCTCTTTGCTTTAAGAGGTAGGGATTTCTTTGCTCCTTTCCAATACTTCATCTATGGATAGACATGTGGTAGTTTTTATTGCATAAAAACCATTTTCATTATGGATTTTTCTTGAAAGCCATGAAAATGGGATCTAGGGTTTGATATTTGTGAATGGTGTTGTTAAATTGTTTGTTGTTGAGTAATTTGGGAAATGATTTACTATGTATTTGAAGAAAATGAGGAAGGCCCTAATTTGATATTATTGATATAATGGGTTTAAAAGGGAGGGAGTTGAATAATCTTTATATTTTGCTTATATGGGTTGGATAATTGTATTTATATCAAAAGAAAATAAAAAGAGAAGTAACCACGGTGTTGGTTTTGTTTTAGACTAATCACGTAAAGTTGAGTTGAGTTATAGTTTTGATACCAATGGAATTGGTTTTGTAAAATAAAGAGGATGGATTTGGCTTCGATTTTGTAAAATGACGAGAATGAATTCTTAGAAAAATGGTTGGAGTTGTGTGGATTGGAAAACAAAGAAAGGTGTTCTTTTGAAAGAAAATGAAATCATCACTCTTTGTAAATTGATAATGAACTTGAGGTTGGATCTTGGAACCTTCACATATTATCATTTTTATTAGACTGAAAGTCATGCGAGAATATAAATTTTTGTTTTCCTTTCGTATTAGATGCAGAAATGGATAGATATGAATGTAAATGGTGGGATTGGATATTTGAAATCTCTCACCTATGAAAATATGGATAGTTTATCTATTTGGAGATTGTATACATGTTTAGAAATATATGTTTTGAGCTATCGGTGGAGGATGACTATGACTGTTGTAGAAATTGCATGTGGACTAGGAGAATTGAAATAAATCCTTCATTGGTTGTCATTGAATATGACGGTTTGATTAAATTATTGAATGTGTGAATTTTGGTAGTCATTGTATATGGCATGCCTTTAAATACATTATATATGTATGGTTGTTTGGGAGGAGAAAGGGGATGGACTCCACTGTTTGGGAAGAGAAAGGGGATGCACTCCATTATAACTAAGTTGGTCGGAGTGTCCTGGGTGAAAGTCCCTAAATTTATACATGGGTGCCGATCCCGCGAACGAAATATCCGTAAAATGGCAGTTTAAAGTGTTTATGTGTGTTTTGTATGATTGGAAAATCACTGAGTTGTAGCCTCAGTTCGGTTGTTGCAAGTTAATGAAATTGGCTCATAAATTGAAAGGAAATAAATTAACTTGAAATGAAGACTAAATTGACTAAAGGTTTATCATTGGCTTACCGTGCTTAAGGTAGGTAGAGCAGAATTTATTTATCATTATTGTCCCAGTGTATCTGGGTATATTATGAGTTATGATGGTATTGTTCTAGAAGGCCGTGTTGCCTCAATTGTTGAAGCAGATAGTTATTGATGGCTTGTTGTTTTCCTTGTGTATTAAAGGCATACTTGTATAGTTATGAATGTGTGGGAAACGGACCTAAGTATTGTGTTGAGATTGTGAAAAATGTGAAAGACTTTGAATACTTGTGAACATGTTTTGAAAAGGCAAATCAGGTATAAGTCTGGAAAGTGAGAGAAAACGTAATGGGCTTGGTGAAATTGTTTTCTTATGAAATTTGTTATAATCATATGAATTTTTGGAAAAAAGGTAACAAGAAGAGAGAAAAGTGAATTGTGTATGTCATTGAATGAAATGAACGATTTTGAGAAAAAATTCTTTTATACGTATATTTCTGTATAAACCGTCACATTATTTATACAGTATGAGACTAAGCATTCATGATCATAGCTATCTGTAAGTTGCTATTGTTTAGGATCATGTTGAGATCCCTACTGGACTTTATGTTCATCCCACGTTGCTAATCCTTTTTCAGGTGAACATCGAGAAGTGTTTCAAGATCGAGGATCTTCTTTACCTGTTGGCTACGGGGCCTTTTATTTGTAGGCAAAATGCCATTGATGTAAAAGGGTTAAACCCTTTCTTTTACTGTTAAAGATGTAAGCTTGGGGCGATTTATTTAGTTATGTACATGTTGCATTTTCGGATGAGAGAATCTTTATTTATTCTTACAAATGATGTAAAGAGTTTCCGCATGTTATCTCTGAAATTGAATAAACTTAATGAATTTGGTAATGGATTCTGAGTAATAAAATGTGGGGTGTGACAGATTTCTAGTGTGGAGCAAAGTGTTGTACGGAGCTAAGTGCTATACTATAGTGGGAGCCACCTCTGGAGTTCGTACGAGCCACCTCTTGAGTCCATACATCTGTTCTGTTCCGTTCTGTACCGTGATTATGATTATTTTGTTGATTTCTGTATTATATGTCAAATGATTTCCGTATTATATATTATGTATTTTAATATCAAATTCTATTTAGTCAATAATTATCCATGGTGAATTTTATGCCCTTATGTTCTTAGTATAATATTTCTCATTCTGTCATGTGCTTATAGCTATTTATCAATTTTCAAGAAACAATACAATTCAGAAGAGTCTTAGACGCGGGACGGCAGAATAGACAAACATAACACTTTTATAGTATTCTTATATGTAAATATCGGCCTTTTTTATCAATAAATTTTGTTATAAAAATAGAAACTCTGATGATTATTTTGGTACCCTCACTTAAATATTATTTCCGCTCACGTTTATTAATTTGTTTAAGAATTGACAGGAGGTAATGTCAGTTACTGGCCATCATGATACTTAACCCTTGGGTACGGTGAGCAGGTCGTAACATGTTTTGTTTGTCAAATCAAAAAATAAAAATAAAAAATCTTTCTCTGTTTCTGCTTAACAGTTTTATCTTTTTTGACGCAATGTAATGTAATCAGTTTCAAATATATTACGA
>NW_021027358.1:203907-219869 GCF_004153795.1 Camellia sinensis | reverse complement strand
TGATTTTGTTTTGAGCCAATTTGATTTTTTAGTTTTAGACATTGTCATTTTTTGCTATATTTTTGTGAAGTTGTTCTACTTATGCATTTTGAACAATCTTTTTCCAAACTAGATGATCGACTTCGAATTTGGAAGTGATGTTTTCGAATGCAATCTACTTGAGTTTTCTTTTTTCTTTTTCTTTCTTTTTTATTTATTTATTTTTTTTAATTTTATGCACCAATTATACTAGTTATCAACGTTGCAGATCTTCGTATTGACTTTTGATAAATTTTAAATGACATAATTATGGATTGTAGTTATAGGATTTTGTGGGTGATATAAGTTAGGGTTAATTACACTTTAGTCCTTTATAGTTTAACTCGAAAATACATAAGTCCCTCATGATTTAGAAATGTACACGTAAATACCTTATCATTTGGACTGAATTGCAAAATTGACAGAATCCATTAAAGATAACAATGTGTGTGGGTCTATTGTTATTGAGGCGTATGATAATTTTGTTTTAATGAATTCTGATAACAAAATTACCATAGTTCCCTTATTTAAATTTTTACTTTTTCTTTCAGAGATTAGAGGGTGTGATTGGAGTAGTAAAGAGATGGGTCCCACTAACCCCTATTTGGTGGTTTTCTTGTGGAGGGGGATTGCTACTCCAAGCGGCTTGCTAATCCCCCTTAGTAGGAGAATTAGATGGGATGAATTTTGGGTGGGATTAGGAAAATAGTAAGAGGATTGAGTCTATTTTATATAAAAAAAATTATTTATTTTGACCAAGTGCACCTGTTTGTTTTAATATTTGTTTTACTTTTTTTTAATATAGAAATAATTTATTTATTTATTTTATATAAAAATAATTTAACAATCTCATCACTAACCATCTCCCACACTATCATCAAAACAAATATACTTTTACTTAATTCCCTTATTAACAATCCTTACATTAACAATCTCTTCACTAACAATCTTCTCACTAACAATCTCATCCAACCTAATCCGCCAAACAAACGTGGTCTCATATTTCTCATTGACTTCATTATCTCCCTCTATTACTCTTTTCCTGTCACAGTAACTGGTCTACCGATTGTGGCTAGTAGCAACCATCATACTTTCAAAATCCATTTCAACTCTATCACACACGCATATATATATATATATATAAACATGTAAATTTGTACTTCATATATATACATATATTAGACAGGCCACCATCTGCTTTATTTTCTTCAAAACAAAATTCATTTTTCCTTTCTCTACAAATGTGGTTCTCTCAAAAATCAGATTTCATAATTTTCTCTTCTTCACATTCATTTATTTATTTTTATTTTTCTTTTTATTTCCGTATTTTCTCATTTTTCTTATTTCTCTCTTCCATTTCTGTTCTCTTTTTCTCTCTTCGTTTCATACTCTAATAACAGGCCACCTACAATCACCAAGAATCAGTTTTCCAAGGACATGGCCAATCACCACTCGCAACCAGTGTTCACCAACTTTACATCCAGCTTTGCAAATCATTTGAACCAACCATTATTATATGGAGATCCACGTATAATACACCCAAAGTACGTAGCCCATGCTAAATCAAACTAACATGGCTAGCTCAAAAGAGAACAAACACTAGTTTTGAAGGCATCATCAAAGACTCGTAAGCACCTTACATTGTGCAATCTATATGCCTTTAACATAGGGCATTTTATGAGCTTATATATACATATAAATATATAAGAGAAGTTATAATAAGAGAGGGGTTTTTAGAATGTGGAGTATTTGTGGTAGAGTAGAGAAAGAAATAAGAGGGTGGGTCATTCTTTTTAGAGAGAGAAACACAATGGTCTAGGAAAGAAAATTAGATACAAAGGGCTATATTGGGAAGATGGTTAAAAGCTGCTTTTTGGTTAAAAGCTGGTTAAAAATTGTTTTTTTGTGAGAGATGAAAGTGGGTTAAAAGCTGGGAAGTGGCTTTTAACCCACTTCCCAAAATAGCCCAAAAGCAAGGGTAATATGGACTTTCAATAGAAAAAGTTAACGGAGTGTGAAATTACACTTCAGTTTAAATGATGTGGACGTTATGTGTACATTTCTCAATCAAAAGGGGGTTATGTGTTTTTGAACCGAACAATGATGGGGTAAAGTGTAACTAACCCTATAAGTTATAGGTATGTGTTTGTGTGATGTTTTAATATTGTCAACATTTTATGAGGATTGTTTCATTGATTATTTATTGAATTATACATAGAAAATCGTATAGGGTACACCTCTGTAGGGGCATATCATATGCATCCTATCACAAAAATGTGTAACTTTTTATTATAAAATTTCGTAATATTAACTACAAAATACGTAATCTCGTTATAAATTGGCATAACAAAAATTTTTATAGCTGATATTGCAAAAACTTATGGCATGGTTAGAATATTTTTTTATTACACCAATTTGTGATGAAATTACACTTACACATTTGGTGATAGCACAAAGGACTATTTGTTTTATTCATTCTTTTTTCTTTTTTCTTTTTTCTTTTTTCTTTCTTTTTTTTTCTTCTTTTTTCTTTTTTGTTTTTTGTTTTTTGTTTTTTTGTTTTTCTTTATTTTTTCTTCTATTTCCTTTTTTATTTTTTTTTCTTTTTTTTTCTTTCTTCTTTTCATTTATTTTTTATTTTTTATTTTTTATTTATTTTATTTATTTATTGCATGTGGTGAGCACCCTATAGCATTTCTTTGTTATTTTGGGGGAGACCATAAGTAAGCAAAGAAACATAAGACTTTCTAATTGTTTAGTTGAGAACTATTAACTTGGAATATCATATATAAGACCATGTTCATGTTGTACTTCAATAGGGAGATTGACTAATAAATATCATATTTTAAACTTGTGATTTATATAATCCTTTTTTTTTTCTCTCTCTTCTTTTTTTTTTGTGATTCATTCAATCATTTTAGATGTGTAATGACTCATTTGCCCATCATATTAGAGTGTCACATTTGGAAAAGAGTGATACTACTAGCATTCGATCAATTATTTTGGCCCCCTTATTACTTTAGACCCCCACTTATAAATTATAAAACTCTTAAAATTTCTTTTCTCCCCCAAGTAATACCAAAATTATCATTGTAAAAATATTTCACTCATTCAAATACACACCCCCTACATCCCAAAAAGCCTTTCTCTCAAAACCTTAACAAAACCCATGACGGTGAAACCTCCTAAAGCCAATGAAAAAAAATTTTGGTGATTAAGAAGTTTTTTTTTCTCTCATTCATTACAAGATTTGTCAATCTGTATGATTTTTTTTTTCTATTACCTCTTTTCACACACATAACATAATCTACTTTCATACTTCTCTGATTGGTTTTCTGTCATTCATCCATGGTCTCACTGTACTTGTATGCTCTCTATGTAAGCAAAATTGGGCAGTATTTCACTTATCGATTGACCCCTCGATCGGGGTCGACCCCAAGGGTGGTCCAACCTCATTTGTTTGTCTCCTTCTGCTACTACTTCGGTTATTAGTTTCCGAACAAATAAGAAATGTTCGATTACCTGTTCTCGAACAAATAAACAATGTTCGGACCTGTGTTCCCGAATCTCGGTCATATGTTCAGGAGTTCAGTTCCGAAAAAATGATGAACAGTTATTACTATTTTTATTTTTTTCAAGAAACTCACATATACAAGGCCTATCTCCTCTGAACTAAGAACACCATCAAAGTTATGAACCTCTTCTGAATTTTTATTGTTCTACTCCTCTCATTTCATGGAGTTGTGGTTGCCGGAAAAATTTTCACTCATCGTCATTGCCGAAGAAATGTATGTAATCAAATGGTCGTCTTCATTGCCACCAAAAGGTTTTCAAGGTTTTGAGGGTGGGTAGGTTTTGAAAGTGGGATTTGGGGAAGACGGATGGATGGTGACAAAGATGGTGCTCTCATAAACCCTAACTTATGATGTAGCGGGTGTGTGAGCTTAATTGTGAGACAGAGTGTCTCAAAATTAATAATGTCATTTTTAGTAATTTCATTTGAGGTTATTATTGTAATTAAAAAAAAACTAAAAAATAGGAGGTCCAAAACAATTGATAGGATTCTAATAATATCACTCTTTGAAACAAGTACACTAAAGAGTTTTTTTAGTGTTACATCATATCCGTCACATTGGAGCATCACATTTGAAAAAAATACACCAAGGAATTTTTAATTTTTTTTAGTGTCATATCATACCCTTTACGTTGAAGTATCACATGTTATATTTAGGAAAAGTACACTAAATATTTTTTAGTTTTTTTAGAGTGTCACATCATACATGTCGCGTTGTCGCATTTGGACAAAGTTGTCACGACCCAAACCCGCCCCTATAGGTTTAGCATCGTAACCGGCCAGTAATCCTTGGATTACCGAAGGCCTCTGAACAAAATAATATATAAACAGGGGCTGCGGAAGCAAATATACTAAACATACATAGTCCATAGAGTTGTGCAATCACATCATACATGTCGCGTTGTCGCATTTGGACAAAGTTGTCACGACCCAAACCCGCCCCTATAGGTTTAGCATCGTAACCGGCCAGTAATCCTTGGATTACCGAAGGCCTCTGAACAGAATAATATATAAACAGGGGCTGCGGAAGCAAATATACTAAACATACATAGTCCATAGAGCTGTGCAAACATACATAGAACAGAAAATTTTCAAAACAAACTTATATATATATATATATATTCAGATGTGATGTCGTAAATACATTAGTCTTACGTTACCCAAGCCACCTATACAAAATTTCTAAACATGTTCAGACCAGACAAAAGCATTTAGAAGGTACAAGAGTCCCGAGGACACAAAAACTTAGGCAGATTTCAAAGGGAACCTCCACGAGAGGCATGATGGCTGGCTGACACCAAAACTCTGGGCAGCAACTTAGGCCTAGTCACCCGCCCGCTCACCTACATACATACAAATAAATAGTGAGTGGAAGCCTAGTGAATAATAACAAGGTAAAGGGTTTTAATGAATGATGTCCATGACAGAGTTAGAAATCAGAGTCTATATCAGAAACATATTCTTATCAGAAACAGAGTCTTATGCATATTCAGATTTCAAATTAGAAATAGATTCAAATACATGTTCATATTCATATTTAGATTTTGCATAAGGTCATACGTGGTACACCCATTAGCTATCATATCAACTTGGTCCTAAGACCCACATATATAGTCGGTATCGATGACCATAAAGGTCCATATCTTGCACGCAAGTAGCCATGGTATTGTTACCCTCAGGCAGAGGCCACATGAATATAGGCCTCGGTATTGTTACCCCCGAGCAAAGGCCATGTGAATATAAGTCACAGTATTGTTACCTCTAGGCGAGGGCCACGTACATATTGGCCACGGTATTGTTACCCCTGGGCGAGGGCCACTTGAACTAAGGATACCACAAATACATATAAGAAAAATGGACATACATTCATAATTCATAAAATAGCATTTTAGAAAACAAATCGCATCATATCAGTCAGAAAATACTTGTAATTTAACATAACTTTACAGAGTTATTACTCACAGTTAACAGATGCTGCAAGTAGACAATTCAACTTCCTTGTGGCGCGTGACCTACACAGTTATAGAACGAACGTATATTGAATTACACACTCGGAAATGATAACTTAGCTCTTTCTTGTTTTGGTGTGTTTCTACTTCATTAACCTCATTATGGTGGCTTAATCATGGCATAGGAATGCTTAGGATGGAATGAAGATACAGAAATGCACTTAAAAATATTTTTCAAAACTTGCTAAAAACAGGGTCCACGATCAAGCGTGACTTCCCTCGCTCGAGCGGACATGCAAAATGTGAGGGTCCGTTCAAGCGTAACTTCATTCGCTCGAGCGGTCTGTAAACTTTGAAAAAGTACTGGTTGCTTGTTTTTCACGCTCGACGGACGCTCAATCTCCGCTTGAGCGTGAGACTCAAACCCTCGCTCGAGCGTGCTGAAAACATATGAACTTCTGGGTATATGCATTTCACGCTCGAGCGGGCTTCAGGTCGCTCAAGCGGAAGTGCACGCACTCAGAGTGGTTGCTAAAGCGTGAACTCCTACACTCGAGCGTAGATACAAATTCTGGAATTTCAAAATTTGATCTCCAAGCTCAAAATTCAATTTCAATGCTGGAATTCATGTTCTTTTGGGCCAAAAACTTGAGGAAATATATGAAAACTCTTAAAACAACATGAATTAAGGATCATTTCAAGAAATCATAGCCCAATAGCTTGTTAATTGTGTAAAACTTCAGCTTAAAATGTAAGAACATGCTCTAAATATGACATGCATGTAATCACTTGAGTTCTTAGCTTCTAATACATGATTAAATGAGACAAATGGATGAAAAACAAGATGAATTCTCAAAGCTAAGGTAGAATGATAACATGCATGGAAGAATTCTTTGAAATCAACTCACAATGTGGAGAAATGAACATGCATGCATGATATGGTACTTTTACTAACTTATTTAACACAAGTCTTGCCTAACTCAACATAATCCTCATGAATTCATGTTCTAAACATCATAATTATATAATCTAGGTGTTGAATTCATACCTCAGCCTCCCAAGAAAGATCTAGATGATGAGCACACTAAGATTCCAAGCTAATTCTTCCCAATTCCAATAATTCTTGTTGATCTCAACTCTCTCTCTCTTGGCCTCCCTTTCTCTCTCACACGTTTGTGTGTGTAGTAGCTCAAGTATGTTTGAAATTGAAGAAAAGAGTTCAGTGAAGGCTTATATGGAGCCTTATATAGGCTTCACTTAAAGATAATTTAATTAGACTAAATAAGTGGCATTAAATTAATCTAATTTATTCGTTCCGAATCGAATTTCAATTGGACCTACCATAAAATTCTAAAAATTTTAATTAACACATAAATCAAGTCAATTTCTGAATCGGATGCCGATAAGACCTTCAATTCACAAACTGAAAAGAAAACGTGAATAGATCTTTCTACGTTAAACAGATATAATCACAAATAATGAAGCACACATATAATTAACTCAGGATTTCTTCTTAATTACTTGTCAGGCATACTTAAACATGAATTAACGTTAATCATGGGTCGGGGTTGTTACAAAAGTACATTAAGAAATTTTTAATTTTTTTAGAGAATCATATCATACCCGTCATGTTAGAGTGTCACATGTTGTATTTGGAAAAAATACACTAGGAAGTTTCAAGTCTACAAATAAGCCTTAGCCTACCAACCCCAAACATTAGCTTGTTTTGACAAGTGGGTAAAAAGTTATTTTTTAGTTTTTAACTTCTTTCGGGTTATATCATCTCTATATTTTCACATATTTTTTCAAAAAAAATTATAAAAATAAGCTTTTAATTTATTTCTCAAAATAACCCATTCTCTCAAATTAAATTGACCAATTTGAAAAAAAGTCAAACCTCTTTTTTTTTTTCAACAATGCTAGAGGGCCACAATTTTTGTGGCCACAATGGCTCAAAACTACCAAAACGGCTCAAACATTTTCTTTTTTTTTTTAACAAAATTAGCAAATGCTATCTATTACAAATAATATTTTTTTTAGCTAATAAAGAAATGGAACTAGTCTGCTAAATAAGTCACTTCCTTTCCAAACGTGATGCTCGGTTCAAGTGCACGATGGGGCTGTTTTACAAGAAAAATTTTAGGTAGTATTGATAGAATTTTTTAAATATGATTTGAGAATAGAGTTGTATTTTGAGTTTGTGAGTTTTAGAATTATAATATAAGTGTAAAAAATTTGTTTGGTAAATGAGTTTTAAATTGAATGTGAAATTTTTGAACTGACATATGATATTTAATACAAAAACTTACAACTCATAACCAAGCACACAACTTAAAATTTTATTCAAAACTCATAATTTTTTTTAAAAAAATTCCAATTTTTTTTATTTAAAATCTAAAAAATAACATGTGCCAATTGTAAAAAAAAAAAAAAAACTGTTCCCGTCAATCGGTCGGACGTCCAGGAGGACGACCGGTTAGCCCAATTTTTCCTGCCTTGGAAAGAGTTTTCAAAAGTGAGTGTGGAATTAATTTTGGAAAACTCTAAACAAACAACACACTCAAAATAAGGGATGAAAATGTGTTTGGAGAGTTTCTCCAAACACAACCCTAATTTTCTCTTCTCTTTAATAATCTAAACAAATAATTAAGATAAAAATAAAAATAAAAATTGATTTTCATTTTATTTTTTCTCCAAATCATTCAATCCAAACAAGCTTACATGAAGGGGGAAAAAAAAAAAAAAGAGTTCAATACAGTCTTCAATCCATAAGAGTTTGTGTTTGGTAGAATTTTCTAAATATGATTTAAGAATAGAGTTGTATTTTAAATTTGTGAATTTTAGAATTATGATTTGAGTGTGAAAAATTTGGCTGTGTTTGGAACGATTTCCAAACTATGATTCTACCCCCACATTCCAATATGATGTTTGGATAGGATATTCAAATTACATTTTCACAACATTTAGAAAACTCTCTGTGTAAGGCGCGATTTTCAATTTTTTTTTTTTTTCAAATTTGGCCTAACCGGTCGTCCGGCCGGTTGACTGGAACAGTGCAAATTTTTTTGTTTTTTTTTTCAGTTGACATATGTTAATTTTTATATATTCGAAAAATATATTTTCCGAATTTTTTAAAAAAAAATTATGTACTTTAATAGAATTTTGAGTTGTATGTTTGGTTATGAGTTGTAAGTTTTTATATCAAATATCATATGCTACATCAAAAATTCCCCACTTAATTCAAAACTCTTTTCAAAATCTTTTACCAAACAAATTTTCCACACTCAAATCATAATTTCAAAACTTACAAACTCAAAATACAACTCCTACTCTCAAATCATATTGAGAAAGTTCTACCAAACGCAACCTTTGTTTGGTGAATGAGTTTGGAATTGAGTGGGAAATTTTTTATATGACATATGATATTTGATACAAAAACTTATAACTCATAACTAAACACACAACTCAAAATTCTATTTAAAACTCAAAAAAATTTTAAAAATTCTAAATTTTTTTTATTTAAAATATAAAAAATAACAGGTGGCAATTGCAAAAAAAATGCACTGTTCCGATCAACCAGTCGATCAACCGACAGGTTAGTCCAAATTTTCCCGAACTGGATAGAGTTTTCAAAAGTGAGTGTGGAATTAATTTTTGAAAACCGTAAACAAATGCCACGTGCAAACCAAAGGATGGAACTAAATTTTCAAAGCTCTACCAAACATAGCCTAGTTTTTATGGAATCACACTATATCCGCTACGTTGTCACATTAGAAAAAAGTATACTAAGGAATTTTAGTTGTCACATCTTACCCTCCATGTCGTCACATTTAGAAAAAGTACACTAAGATATTTTTAATTTTTCTGGAGAATCATATCATACCCGCCACGTTGCAGTGTCGCATGTTATATTTAGAAAAAAATACACTAAGAAATTTTTAATTTCTTTGAAATGCCACATCATATCTATCACATTAATAAAATGGTATAGCCATCCACCAAAACACTACTAAAATAAAAAATAGAACCACATAGAAAGAAACTCTACACTAATTGGACTTAATAGATGAATAAAAAAACTTGGGACTAAATGGAGTATTTATTTGTGAGATGAAATTTATTGGTAAAAATCCCTTAATGGTATTGTCAAATAATAAATTTTTTGTTCCGAGAAAAAGTAACACAAACAAAAGAACATAGGCAAGTGAAACAAAATACACAACAAATCTCATTGAAACTACAATTCTAAAACTCAATCTAAGAAATCTAAATATCACACTACCATAGAAGGCAAGAAACAAATATATATATATATATATATGATTTTATCCCTACCACAAACATGTGAAATCCTTATTGGCAATATTTACAGCTCTAGGTGATTGATACATTCTCAATGCAACAGAAATATCAATAACAACAAAATGAATCATCGTAGTGAGAGTGGTAGTGCATCCCACGAGTCTAACGAGATTGTCCAATCCACAAATGTATATCCTAGACCATTTGTCTCACAATAAAAAGGTTTATATGGCACTGAGAAGGAAGTAGGATTAGGACGCATTGGGATGTTTACAATCCCTTCCAGCATCATCATAACTTTCTTCATTGAAGGACGAAGCGATGGCTTATCTTGAATACACCAAAGCCCTACTTTAATCCTTCTCTCTAATTATCTCATGTCCACATTTTCATCACCCACTAGTTTACCAAGCTCCTTGGCCACAAAACAATCATAAACCCATTCTTCAAGGATAATTTGTTCCTCGAAAAGGCTCAACTCCAAACATTTGCGGCAGCATATGATCTCTAAAAGCATAACTCCAAAACTGTAAATATCTGCTTTGACTGTTATTGGCAATTTTTTATGCCACTCAGGAGCGACATAACCTCTTGTTCCTCTGATCCCCGTGAAAGTTTTTGTCTGGCCCGGCTTCAAAAGCTTTGCCAAGCCAAAGTCAGAGATTTTGGCACGCCCTTGCTCATCCATAAGTATATTTTGGGGTTTTATATCACAATGAATTATTTGTGTCTCGCACTCTTCATGCAAGTAGGGTATACCTCTGGCAACATCGAGAGTAATTCCAATCCTTTTATCCCAACTTGGTCAATTTTCGGATGTGACGATGAAATCTGCAAGCGATCCATTGCTCATGTACTCATATACCAAAAGCCTATGAGGTCCATCAAGGCAATAACCAATCAAGTGGACTAAGTTTCGATGATGGGTTCTCCCAATCACTTTGATTTCTGTCTGAAATTTTCTTTCGCCCTCTGTTAACACTTTATCTAGTCTCTTCACAGCTACATCTTTAGAATTGTATGGTATGATCCCTTTAAAAATAGTCCCAAATGCTCCTCTACCCAATTCCTCCTTGAATCCATTCGTCACTTGCTCTAACTCGGCCAAAGTAAAAGTTCGGAGAGGAACATCCTCACCCAATTCAAGATTTCCTCTTTCATTAGGGATCTTTTTATATGCAAGAAGACATGATTTTTGTACACAAGGACTCCTAAAATTGCCAACACCATAAAGCCCAAAGCACTATGTGAAATACCAGTGATTAGGATGTCCACATGCAGCTTGTTCTTTGCTTTCGTGGGCGGATTATCTTGAGCTCCTGGAATAGCTTGTGTGTTGTGTTCTTCAGATGTACCCACCTTGATAAAGGTAATGCGTGTATCATCTGGCGATCTTCTTCCAAATCTCAAAGGAAGCCTTTGCTTTTTGCACAACCCATCTTTGTATTGTGCGACTTCACAATTACAGTCCTGCAGCCAGGCATCTTCACATTCTTTGTAACTCACGTATCGCAACCAATATGATAGTTCTTCCAGTACAATATCGCCCAATTGGCTCATCTTGTATCCGGTATTATTCGTGTCCTTGCAATTTTGTGCAATAAAATTGCTCACGCACCCTGCAGACCATTTGCCCGGAACTAAACGAACAAATTGTTAGAAATGGTTTTTGAAAAATCTGGATAACAGAATTTTTCATCAAATTTGATATAATTTTTAGGTGGGACCCATGCGCCGAATTTCGCAGGTCAAAGTAGTAACGCGTTCTATGCCGCGTTGTGATTCATGTGGTATATTTGGTTGCTCAAAACCATTATCGGGTGAATAGAAAATTGAAGCCAAAGTATGCTACATGAAAATGGAGTTTTGGTGGAAAATCCTTAAAAGTTTGAATAATGGTTTGTCCCACATTGATTTGGTGGGAACTTTGAATGGGTTTATAAGACTTGGAGTTGGAACTTGAGGTAGGCTCCAAGTTTGTAGAATAGAGAGGTTATGGGCAAATTGGGCTAGACGCGCTGTCATCCGGGTTGGGCTTGTCCAAAAATTCAATTTTTGACCAAAAACATTTGAATTCAATTTTATTTTTTGGTAAAATAAAATCTGTCTAATTTCAATTTCAATTTTTTGAATTCAAAATTGTTGCACCTCTTTAGAATTTTCTGTACAAACAAATCTGAAATTCTGTACAGATTTGAAACTGTTCAAATATAGTTTTTATCTGTCCGAATTTAAATTTGAACTCAAACAGTCCAAATTCAAACCCAACAGGTTCAATACCTGTTCAAACAGGTATGCTACCTGTTCAATTTAAAATAAAAGGATGCCACTACATCTATAAATAAGAGAAATCCCTCATTTGATTTTCACTCAAATTTTCGTCCTTAAATCTGCTACTACTCTCTGCATTTTGCTGCATCTAAATTTCTCTGAGAAAGAGTACAAACACTTAGTGTGTTCGTTGTGCGAATAAATTGTAATGCTGCATTTATTCATTGATTGATCATTTTATCTTGCGAGATAGTCGTCCATATTCTGAAGGTACCGTGAAGAGGACAATCTGTCTTAAGGACACAGTGTCAAACATTGGACTTGATCAGAATATTGTTCAAGAATTTAATCAATACACAAACAGAATTTATTTATTTAAATACGGTAAAGATTATCCAACACAAATTGAAAAAGACATTTACAATTAGCCTCCATGTTATTCAAAACACAGTACCCATTAAGCCCACATAGACCTTGAGGAAGACACTTATCCATTGTAGAATTCCAGAAAATCGACCACTTGCCTTTCGGATACGGACGTGAACACACTGAAAATTCCATCCACATCAATTTTCATCATGTAAATCTTTACCTCATTCGTGGGTGGCTCTGCAACGGTTACATTGCATATATTGTCGTTTGTTGCGTTGCGCAGGTAGAGACTACCATCACCACCGAGATTCAACGTAACTCCATTTCCTTGTGTGCTTGTTTGCCAATAAACATAGTCGGACGAGGAAAGTGCTGCAGTTGTCGAAAATTGGGCGAGGTTCCCACTACTTAGCATGATAAGACTAAATAGCCCGGTTGAGTGGTCTGTGTCTGAAGCACTAGAAGACAACACTTGATCTCCTATGAGAAGTTGACCAGGTAAAATGGTGTCAGTTGCGTGATCAAAGCTCTGCTAGATTATGTTGTTGTTAGAATCGTAGAGTACGAAGTTGCCCGAGTTGAACATGGAAGCTGAAGATGCAGGTTGGGAAAGACTGGTGATGGAAATGTCCTGGGTTTGCGGTTGCTATATGATGAGGCTTCCTTCACTAGTTAAGGCCAAGGTTGCATTGCTTGGTACCGGGGCACTGTCACGATTGGCCGTCCAAACTATGGCCTGTTCTGGAATTCCGGCCATAAAGATTCCCACAGCATAGCTGTTGCGTTCGGGGTAGAATCCGAAGGCATAGAGGCCGGAGGGTGAGAGCCATGAGGAGTTGGTAGTGGGGGTTAGATAGGAACCCAGGCTTATATTTGAGTGTTTTTGTGTTTGTTGTTGAGCTTGTACTTTAACTGTTTGAAACAATGGTGCAGATAGAATTATGAGGAAGATTAAGGTAGTAGCATTAGCCATGTAAGTGAACAAAAGCTCTCTGCTACTACTTAATTATTATAATTAGTATTGTGGCTCAACCACTTTTTGATTTGAAGTTCTTGTTGGATTGGATTGAATAGCGAGGATCCATGTCTCAAAATATTCATGTTCTCCTGTCCCAAATCACTCACAATCATTGGATCATGTGAGAATCTCAAGATTTGAGAATCTCAAAACATAGCCAATAATTGTGAGTGATTTGGGATATAGGGATAGAAATATTTAGGGATAGGGGATCCTTGGGCTGGATTGAAGGTTTCTTTGTATTTAAAATCCCAAGTTTGTTGGACCACTCTTCTATGCAATAAATTTACCAACAAGACTTGGACCAAATGAATGATGTCCATGTCCAGCGAAAAGTCTTGTGGCTACAAATTTCTAACCCCCAATAAGGGTTAAGCCTTAGGACCTGTTTGTTTTGGGTTATTGGGAGGGGATTAGGATTCATAGTGATATGGGATTCACTAATATCATGTTTATTTTGAGAGATAGAGAGGGGATTCGTAATCCCCTTCGGACTACGAATCCCCTTCGGACCAAGGCGCTGTCACGATTGGCTGTCCAAAATACAATCTGTTCTGGAATTCCGGCCATGAAGACTCCCACAGCATAGCCGGTGCGTTCGGGGTAGAATCCGAAGGCATAGAGATCAGAGGGTGAGAGCTATGAGGAGTTGGTGGTGGGGGTTAGATAGGAACCCAGGCTTATATTTGAGTGTTTTGTGTTTGTTGTTGAGCTTGTACTTTAACTGTTTGAAACGATGGTGCAGATAGAACTATGAGGAAGATTAAGGTAGTAGCATTAGCCATGGAAGTGAACAAAATGTACTACTTAATTATTATAATTAGTATTGTGGCTCAGCCACTTTCTGATTTGAAGTTCTTCTGATTCTTTGTATTTAAAATCCCCAGTTTAGGGGTCGAAAAATGGTTGAGAGCACTAAAAGTGATGCTTTAATAGCATCACTAATGATGTGATAGTGGGTTGTTTTATTTGTTTGTTTTTTATTTTTTTTGACATTCTCAATACATTAGTGCTATTAGTGATCTTTTTTTTAGTGGTATCAATCATGGTTGTATTGGACCAGTCTTCTATGCAATAAGGGAAAAGTTAGGAATCATGAATGAAAATGGTCATGAAAAATTTATGATCCTTGGATTATCTTGATTAGTGTGTGGTGCTTTATTCTAAGTGTAATCCAAAGATCACGAACCTTTATGATTATTTTCATGAAAAAATTTTCATGATACCTATCATTACTGATGCAATAATTCTACTACCAAGACTTGGACCAAATGAATGATGACCAACGAAAAGTCTTGTGGCTACAAATTTGTAACCCCCAACAAGGGATAAGCTTTACGGACTTCATTATAAAACGGACACGCCATTAAACTTTCAACTGTTCCCCGCACACGCACTGAAAAATCATGTTTCACTTAACCAAGTTTACAAGTGAGTCTCATATGTTGAGAAGCCTATGGGGTTACAATAACTTATCTAGAAGATCCAGACGCGTATTAATACATGACAATTCATTTGTCTTTTCAAAGGCAGAATAAATCTCGTGTTATTTAGTCATGGTCTCAAAATTCTTGTGCTTCTTCCCTTCTAATTTCATCAATTTGTACACCCTCATATGATGTTGTTGTTAGAAAAAAATGATTTTTTTGTGACTTTAATTTAATATTAAAGTGTGGTAACTTTAATTAAATATTAAAGTGGGTTCCAACCTTTTATTGTGTTAGGTCCAAGTGAGCCAAAAATCTTTGGGTTTTGAATAAGAAATTGTCAAGAAATTGTCTCATGATGTTAGATTAATGAATAGGATTTTAAAGAGTATTTAAATCATTTTTCTTGGCTAAAGGGTGTGAATCCGTTGGGCATCCAAACTTTCATATTTTTGGAAAGGGTTATGGACGCTTGGTGTTTTAATGACCAGCCTTAAAGGCTGGAGGCTCTTCTTCTCTCCCCTTTACATGTATAAATTGAGATCCTCCTATCAAGTTTCAATATAGAAATTTTTTGCTTCCATTTTACAAGTCAGTTTGCCAGAAAATTCTTACATTGAGAGAGTGCTGCCACTGTTCTTGTTCGCTAAGCTAGACAAAAAATGTTTCTGCCGTAGCTGGTTTTGACCGTCGTATCCTGGGAGACAGATGTCGAGTTTCCTCAAGCACTCGACCCATGAGGCGGCGAAATCTGTTTTAAGGAAACTGCTTCCGTGCAGGTTTCGGTTTCGTCTCTTTACCCTTTTATTGTTTTGTGTATTTCTGTTGAAATTTAATTGTAATTATCAGTATATGTTCTTGGTGTATAATTTGATTTCTTCATAAATCTATTTATTTAATTTTCCAATTTTGAACAACAAGCTTAAAACAGATTTTATATATATTTTCTATGAAATTGATCGAATAGATTTATATAGACTATTAGGTTAGCTTTGTATAATGTTACTAGGAACTGTTGCGGAATTGCTCAC
>NW_021027358.1:143731-203347 GCF_004153795.1 Camellia sinensis | reverse complement strand
AAAAATGTTTGGACTACTAACTTTTATGTTGAATAGGAATACCTAAGCGTGGAAAGGCTTTTGGACTAAATAGAATCCTTATGGATTGGCTATTTTATTTAAATGTTTGAAGCATGTTTTGCTTGAGATTTAGTTGGCTTGTTTATCAATTTGTGGTAGCAAGTTTTATTTGCTTGTTTTATTAGTAGCATTTTGTATGCATGTATTTGGTTGTAGCAATTTTTAAATTGCTTGTAAATTTGGAATTTGGTTTGGTTTTCTGTAATAGAAACCAAAGTATTTAGCCTTAGTTAAAGAGTAGTTCTTATTTGTTCAGAAATGACAACTAAGACGGATTTGGTTTCAAACCTTTGGAATTTGAGGAAGTCTTTGGGTTTAATCATTTTATTCCCAAAGTATTAGAAAACCAAGTTTAGAGAAAGTCTTTGGTTATAAACTGATTATGTCCCAAGTGTTTTGGTTTTGAGAAAGGAAACCAAATTTTAGTTTTAGCTAAAATATTTCTGATTTTATTCACAAATAATGGGCTCAGTTGCAGGAGTACCGGTTAACTTTTATGAATGGTGTAATTCTGGTAGCAAATTTTATTTGCTTGGAAATCGGTTTGTTATAACCTGGTTTATCCCCTGGAAATCTTAATTTTAAAATTGTTTCCTATGGATTAGGAGTCAACATGCTCTTTAATGTTTTGTCAAAAGGTTAACTGGGTTTTAAGTGGGACCGATGTGACCCCTCCAGTCTTCCTGGAAACATTCTTGACCATGTTCGATTGTAGGTTAAATGGTGAGACTAGTTTTGAATTAAATTTTCATCTAAGGGATTTTCTAAGGGTTAAGTTTAATTTCTGAAATCACAGAAGTGAAATTCTGTTGTGATGTTTCAGAAATGGCTTCAAAAGGTGACAAAATGAAATGTTGTTCCACCTAACAACCTTAGCCTCACGAGATTCTTAAAGGAAGATCTTGAGAGATCAAGTATGATTAAAGGAAATCATAAGATTGCATTAAAAGTTCTCTGATTTGATCAGAGGCAATTAGTTTGGTATCCTTGTGATTGCTATGTGACTTTGCTTGAAAGCAAAGATGAGACAACCTGTTATAGTGGGTGAATATTTTTTGGATTTTTAAATTCCAAATATATTCTTAAATTGGTGGCTCTTAGTGAGTACAAGATCACTGATCACCGAGATAGAAAACTAGTGGTTCCTAGGAGGTGTTAGACCACTGGCTACACAGTTATGAGATTGTGGTTCCTAGTAGTGAACAGATTACTGATCACATGTCAAAACATCATGGTTCCTAGTAGTGGAGAGGCTACTGGTCATATGTCAAGACATGATAATTCCTAGTAATGAAAGAGTCTATTGATCCTATATCAGGACGTTGTGATTCCTAGTAGTAAAGTGACTACTGATCACAGGCTAAGACATTGTGATTCCTAGTAGTAAAAAGTCTACTGACCACATGTTGAGAAATTAATGATTCCTAGTGATAAGACTACTGGTCATGTTATGAAGTTCCAAATAGTAGACTATTGAACACTGGATTTGTGTTTCCTAATAGTAAGACTATTAGCTTCAGAGTGATAGGTTGGACCAATTATATTTGGGTGCCTAATTCGGTTAATGACATTCTGGGAATGTTTTAACTGTGATATGATTTTGAGAGTTTCATAATCATTGTGACACAAGGATTTGTTTAAGACTTTGTATAAATTCTACAAAGAATACTTAATTATCCGACTCCGAATTGAGGAGGATAATAGAAAGAAATGATGGAGTACCTCCTCAGTGAAGGCTAATGTCATTGAGCATGGCAAATCTTTTGGGGTAAGGAAGATGCCCCCCCGTGAACAAGGGCTCTAAGCTGGGACCAAGGGGTGGTGTTGCAAAAGAAGCTGGCACAAAAGCCACGGGAACCTGGTTATCGGTTCTTTGGGAAGTGCTACAATTGTGGTAGCGAGGGGTTTTAGTTTTACTAGGGCTACACGCCACATCTGCTCCGAGAAGGAGCTGTTTACAACTTTCAAACCGGTTACAAACGGTGAGAAGTTGTTTATGGAAAACTTTACTACCTCATTTGTTGAGGGAAAGGTGGTCCTGATGTTAACCTCAGGAAAAGAGCTAACCTTGAACAAAGTCCTGTATGTTCCGGACATTCGTAAGAATCTTGTCTCAAGGTCTCTTCCCAATAAACATGTTTTCGCATGGTTTTTGAGTCCGACAAGGTCATTCTGACGAAACACAAGTGTGAAACTTGTGTTGAAGTGAAGTGGACAAGATCCTGTATGAGTTATGGAAAGACGTTAAGCCTTCTTATAAATTCTTACGAATGTGGGGGTATCTTGCAATAGTGGCGATTCCTACACCCAAACGGGTTAGGATAGGCTCGAAATCCGTGGATTGTATATTCATTGGTTATGCACATAATAGTAGTGCATATCGGTTTCTTGTACATAAGTCTGAAATTCCAGACATTCACAGGAATACCATCATGGAGTCAAGGAATGCATGTTTCTTTGAAGACATTTTTCGTTGCCAAACCCATGAAGGGGTTCCAAGGTCTTTGGAGCAATTTGATGAGCTTACTAGTGAGGATGATCATGTTGATGATTTAGGTGATGATCAAATTAAGGTTTTAGATGAGCCTAGAAGGAGTAAAAGAGCTAGGATATCCAAGTCTTTTGATCCAGACTTCTTGACTTATATGGTTGAGAACGAACCTCAAACTTTCTACGAAGTTATGACTTCTCCTGAGAGTCCTTGATGGAAAGAAGTGAACAAAAGTGAGATTGACTCCATCTTACAGAACCAAGCCTGGGAGTTGGTAGATTTACCTCCAGGTTGTAAGCCTTTAGGCTGCAAATGGATTTTTAAAAGAAAGATGAAGGTCGATGGGTCTTTTGACAAGTATAAGGCAAGGCTCGTTATCAAAGGGTACAAGCAACGAAAAGGCTTGGATTACTTTGATACGTACTCACCTGTAACTAGGATAACATCCATTCGCATGGTGATTGCGTTAGCAGCTTTGCACAATCTAGAAATACACCAGATAGATGTAAATACAGTTTTCTTAAATGGGGATTTGAATGAAGAAATCTACATGGAGCAACCTAAAGGGTTTTCAGCTCCAGGGAAAAGCAAGAAGTAAATGTTAAATTGTCAATCTTTGTATGGGTTTGACCAAGCGCTAAACAATGGCATGTAGAAGTTTGACAATGTAAATGTTGTCAAATGGATTTATGAATCAACAATGTGACAAGTGTAATTTATATCAAAGACATTGACAGAGGTTGTCAATTTTGTTGTCTATACGTGATGATATGCTCAATTATAGGTAGTAAACGATGAAATGATCAAAACGACAGAATTGTAAACTCTACAGTTGACATGAAGGATATGGCATTGTAGAGTTATCTTGGGAATTAAGATTACCAGAATCTTAGCGAAAATTGTACTTTCCGTAGTCTCATTAAATGTTGATAAGAACTTGTAGAAGTTTAGTGGATCGATAACGATTGTCATCGACCTGTAGACTTATGTCTAATTTTACTAGAATAATAATTAAGTGTCTACAGTTAGAATATCTCGGGCAATTGGAAGTTAATGTATTTGATGAGTTGTACTGGCTCGGATATTAGCTTCACTGGTTAGCAGGGCTTAGTAGATAACAGTAATCCGCATGTTCCTCATTGGAAGGGCATTGTGCGACGGTTAAGGTATTTTTACGCACACTCGTGATTTGGCTGCATTATTCGTATTCAGCGGTGCTTGAAGGATATAGTGGACACGAATTGGATATCAAGATATTAAGGACTCAAAGTCCAGTAGTGGTATGTGTTTCAGTCTTGGTGGGGCAGTCGTGTCTTGGAAATCTTCCAAGCAAACGTGTATATCTAGATCAACGATGGAATCAGAGTTTATTGCTTTAGATAAAGCAACAGAAGAAGCTGAATGGCTACGCCATTTCTTTGAAGATATTCCACGTTGGTCTAAACCTGTGCCAGCTATTTGTATTCATTGTGATTGTCAATCTGCAATTGGTAGGGTACAGAGTAATATGTATAATGGAAAGTCTAGACATACCCGTCGTAGACATAATTCCATACGACAACTACTCTCGAATGGAGTTGTCTCTTTAGACTATGTAAGGTCTAAGGACAACTTTGCAGATCCGCTAACCAAAGGGTTAAGTTGAGTGTTAGTCGAAACGTCGTCAAAAGGAATGGAGTTGAGGCCTTTGGAAGTTACCGGAATGAAAACCCAACCTAGTTGACCGGAGATCCCAAGATCTAGGTTCAATGGGACAACCTAGTTGCGTGTAACGGTGGTATGTCACTGAGGAGGTTAAACCTCCAGCCATTCCTTCTATCAGTGATACCTGCAAGTGTAGAGGTTAAGCTGAGCTTTTAATGACTCTAGTGTGTTAAGCTGTTGAGCTGAGTATCGTAGGATACTCAAGTAGAGTCACCTATGTGAATGTGAAGTGGGGTCGCTTCTAGAAGAATTGGGCAAGCCAAGATTCTTTGAAACTACTCGTTAAACCAGGCTAGTGTCCAGGGCCACACAGGGCACACCAGTGAGAACAAAATGATGGTAGGAGTAATTCCCGTGTGAGATCTATTGTCTCAATTTATATAAACGGCAGAGCAGTTCAAGATGTCTTATTCACTGATCAGCCAGTAAACTCGATAGGTTTTCACTGGGAGAGGTTCAAAGCCAAAAGCTACCTTCTCTAATGTCGGGGTTAGTTCGTTGTACTCTCTCTTCGAGTCATTATTGCTGAACGATATCCGTTTGTTGAGTCTTTCGGTCAATTTTTATTCATGTGGGGGATTGTTGGAAAAAATGATTTTTGGTGACTTTAATTTAATATTAAAGTGTGGTGACTTTAATTAAATATTAAAGTGGGTTCCAACCTTTTATTGTGTTAGGTCCAAGTGAGCCAAAAACTACTGGGTTTTGAATAAGAAATTGCCAAGAAATTGCCTCATGATGTTAGATTCATGAATAGGATTTTAAAGAGTATTTAAATCCTTTTTCTTGGCTAAAGGGTGTGAATCCTTTGGGCATCCAAACTTTCATATTTTTTAAAAGGGGCTATGGATGCTTGGTGTTTTAATGACCAGCCTTAAAGGCCGGAGGCTCTTCTTCTCTCCCTTTTACATGTATAAATTGAGACCCTCCTATCAAGTTTCAATATAGAAATTTTTTGCTTCCATTTTACAAGTCAGTTTGCCAGAAAGTTCTTACATTGAGAGAGTGCTGCCACTGTTCTTGTTCACTAAGCTAGACAGAAAGTGCTTCTGCCGTAGCTGGTTTTGACCGATGTATCTTGGGAGACGGACGCCGGGTTTCCTCAAGCACTCGACCCGTGAGGCGGCGAAATCTGTTTTAAGGAAACTGCTTCCGTGCAGGCTTCGGTTTCGTCTCTTTACCCTTTTATTGTTTTGTGTATTTCTGTTGAAATTTAATTTTAATTATCAACATATGTTCTTGGTATATAATTTGATTTCTTCATAAATCTATTTATTTAATTTCACAATTTTGAACAACAGTTGTTTGTACCTTGACATGGTAGATTTGTTTGCATTTCAAGTTAGATCCCAAAACAAATTCTATTTCCTAATTTGATCTAACTTGGATTTCTATAAATAATTACAAAAGTAAATACCAAAATAAATATTGGTTTGTCTTGGAAATTGACAAATCTAACAAGAATAGGATTTTAGCACTAACAATTTTCTCAACAAAACATTTCTTTGTAATGTACAACTCAAGCATATTCACCAAAAACCCAAAATAATAATATACATTTTTTAAAAAAAAATTACAAAATTATAATAGACAATTAAAAAAAAAATACTTATATCAAATTCTCTTATTACCTTTCTAAGTCACTTGAGTTGGGTCTATATAATTTAAAAATCTCTCCACCTAATGTCAATTATTTTTTGATTGAAAGGGCTTTTGAATTATCTTGTGGACAACCACCACCCCTTACCACCATCACCTTCATCCTACCACCATCTTTGTCATCGGCACTACCACTTCCACCATCATTATTTCACTATACCACTACCACACACAGTAATTTTAGGGTCTCAACTAAACACATACCAGCGAAATATTTTCTTCCACGAGACATTCTTTGAAAATATGTTGTAAAAAAAAATAAATAAATAAATAAAATTTTGTTAGGCTAAGCTCCATGTTAAGATTTTAACTTAATAAATCTTGTTTTTATTTTATTGGACAATTTTGTCTCTTTTTTGACGTAAGGTATGTAATCGGTTCCAAATATGTTATTGGAAACTCGTTGAGAAGCTGAGCGATGAATACAGAGAATGATATGATTTTGTTTTGAGTGATTTTTCAGATATGAACATTGTTGTTTTTTCACTGTGTTTTGGTGAAATTGTTCTACTTTTTATGCATTTTGAACAATCATTTTGAGGAGCCAAATGATCAACTTTGAATTTGGAAGTGGTGCTTTGGTATGCGATTTGCTTAGTGTTTTTTTTTAGATGGGGTGGTTGTTGTGCGAGAGCACAACAATCACTATAGTACAGCCATATTGACTCATTTCGAATCTCATTTCGATAATTTAAATCGTTCATTTTTTAGAATATATCAAAGAAAACAAATCTGGAAAAAAATTAAGTTGATCAAATATCGTTAACTTTTTCATCGAATTATATTTGTATCTACAAAAATAAATGGCAAATGTGATTTAGAAAATTGAATACAAATGTAAGTCAATGAAAGAGTTAATGATGTTCGATCAATTTAATTTTTTGCATGTATATACTACTTAATGTACTCTAAAATGTGAATGGTTCAGATCATTGACAATAGACCCAAAATAGGCTCATATGACCGCACAATAGCAGTTGTGTGTCTCGTACAGTAGCCATCCCATTTCCTTTTTTTTATGATGTTGTGCGGCGATTGTACTAGTTATCAACAGTGGAGATCTTCGGATTGAATTTTGATAGATTCTAAATGATGTAATTATGGATTGTAGTTGTGGAGTTTTGTGTGTGATACAAGTTTTTGGTACGTGTTAATGGATTTATGTTTTGTTGTTATGTTTTAATATTGTGAACATTTGATGAGGATTGTTGATTGAATTAGATTTTTATAAAAAGTGATTTATGAGTAAATTACAGTAAATCTCCTTAAATTATCATTCAGTTGTACTTTGCTCTCCTAAACTTCAAACCCTTTTGAACTATTATTTTATTACAATCAACATCTTTTGTTAGAATTATTTTAGACTCAATTTGTTTAGAATAAAATAGATAAAAAGTAAAAGAAAGAGAAAAATTTAGGGCAAATTATATAAATAGTCCATGTAGTTTACACGATATGTCAATTTGGTCAATGTAATTTTAATTTACTCGATTTTGCCCCTTAATTTAACGGATTGTGTCATTTTAGTTCAATAAATAACGGTTGTTAAGTTAATTTAACGGAAAGTCAAACAATGTGTCAATTTGATCCCTATACTGTACACGATGTGTCAATTTGATCCTTGTTGTTATAATTTTCTTGTTTTGACAGGGACCAAATTGACACATTGTGGAAAATACAGAAACCAAATTAACATATTGTTTGACTTTCCGTTAAATTAACTTAATAACCGTTATTTATTGGACTAAAATAACACAATCCATTAAATTAAGGGACATAATCGAGCAAATTGAAACAACAGGGATCAAATTGACACATCATGTAAACTATAGGAACTATTTGCATAATTTTTCCAAAAATTTAACTTTTAAGAGTTTGTTTAGCTTGAAAGTGGTAGAAAGCATAATAAAACTAATTTTCTTATACAACACAGATTAGCGTTATAACTAATTTTTTATTTCTTGTAAAAAACACAAGAAAACACAAGAAAAATTGAATGTGTGAGTTATCTATAACTAAACTTTTAAATTTTTCTATAGTTTTCAAAAAAAAATTCATCTTTATCAAATGTTTGCAAGAAAATATATTTTCTTTTTTATTATTTCATTTTCTTTTACTTTCATTTTCTACCAAATTTTCTTTCTAATCAAACATAACCTTAGGGATTTAAACGGAATCAAATCATGTATGAAGCACATGACACACTTATTGATTTTTTAGGACAATTAGACCACTATTGATTTTTTTAGGACAATAATACTCTTATATGGTGATTTTATTTTGCACTTTGTCTCCCTTATCTTAGTGTCAAAATAAAAACGGGATCACTAGATAAATGTATTATTTCACTAAAACTTCAATAAATGTGTCATATGTTTTACACATGATCTGATTTTGTATAAATTTCTAACAGAATCCTAACAAAAAAGGTTAACTGTTACATGGTAATACTTTGAGCTGATTAACTATTGAGTTTTAAAATTTAGAGGAGCAAAATGCAAATGAATCGTAGGTGAAGGGGGTTTATTGTAATTTACTCGTGGTTTATTTATCTTATCTTGTTATTTTGGTGAAGACAATAGGTGCCATTGGTTTTGGTTAAGTAGCATTACTTGGTTATCCATTCAAAATCAAATTTTGAGTTTTCAATTGGTATATTTTTTTTTTTAGTGAATTTTTTTAATATTTTACTCAAAAAATTATTTATATGCATCAAATCTAATGTACTCAAAAAGTAAAATATTTGTGAACAGATTTTTTAAAAATTCAAAAAATACACAAAATACATATATATAAAATATATATATATATATATATAAGAGTACATTTTAATATTTGTAGCATCATTGAATTTTTTTAAAATCTCTTCACAAATATTTTACTTATTGAGTACATCTAGATTATATGCATCTAAAAAAATGATCAATATATTTTTTAAAAATTCACTAAAAATAAAAAAAAATACGAATTAAAAACTTAAAATTAGATTTTGAAAACTACGTAACCAAACAAAGTAGACTTTGTAATTGTTTTGTTGGGAACTAATAATTTGAAAAATCATACATGTACATCATAAATGTTTTGCTCCAAAAAAAAGTTAAACACAACCAAATGATTATAGCAAGTGAAACAAAATACACAACAAACTTCATTGAAACTACATTTCTCAAACTCAGTGACAAGAAATCAAAACATTACACTCAGGTGTATACGATTTCATCTCTACAACAAACATGTGGAATCCTAATTGGCAATATTTGCAGCTTTAGGTAATTGATACATTCTTAATGCAACAAAAATATCAATAATAACAAAATGGATCATCGGAATGGGAGCTGCGGTATGTCCCGCGAGTATAACTACACTGTCCAGTCCACAAATGTATACACTGGACAATCTGCCTCCCTATAAAAAAGGTTTATATAGCACTTAGAAAGGAAGTAGGATTAGGAGGCACTGGGATGTCTACGGTCCCTTCCAGCATCAGCATAACTTTCTTCATTAGAGGACGAAGTGATGGCTCATCCTGAATACACCAAAGCCCTACTTTAACCATTCTCTCTAATTTTCTCTTGTCAACCTCTTCATCACCCACTAGTTTACCAAGCTCATTGGCCTCAAAACAATCATAAACCCATTCTTGAAGGATAATTTCTTCCTCGGAAAGGCTCAACTCCAAACACTTGCGACAACATATGATCTCTAAAAGCATAACTCCAAAGCTATAAACATCAACTTTAACCGTTACTGGCAATTTCCGATGCCATTCAGGCGCGACATAACCCCTTGTTCCTCTAATCGCCGTGAAAGTGTTTGTTTGGTCTGGCTTCAAAAGCTTTGCCAAGCCAAAGTCAGAGATTTTGGCACGCCTATGCTCGTCCATAAGAATATTTTGGGGTTTTATATCACAATGAATGATTTGTGTCTCGCACTCTTCATGCAAGTAGAGTATCCCTCTGGCAACATCGAGAGCAATTCCAATCCTTTCTTGCCAACTTGGCCGGTTTTCGAGTGTGAAGATGAAATCTGCAAGTGATCCATTCCTCATGTACTCGTATACCAAAAGCCTATGAGGTCCCTCAAGGCAATAACCAATTAGGTGGACTAAGTTTCGATGATGGGTTCTCCCAATCACTTTTATTTCTGTCTGAAATTCTCTTTCGCCCTCTGTTAACACTTTATCTAGTCTCTTCACAGCTACATCCTTAGAGTTGTATGATATGATCCCTTTAAAAACAGTCCCAAATGCTCCTCTACCCAATTCCTCCTTGAATCCATTTGTAACTTGCTCTAACTCTGCCAAAGTAAAAGTTCGGAGAGCAACTTCCTCACCCAATTCAAGATTCCATTTTTCATCAACGATCTTTTTGTATGCCAAGAAGACATGATTTTTGTACACAAGGACTCCTGAAATTGCCAACACCATCAAGCCTAAGGCACTAAGTGAAATACCAATGATTAGGATGTCCACATGCAACTTTTTCTTTGCTTTCATGGGTGGATTATCTTGAGCTCCTGGAATAGCTTTCGTGATAGGTTCATCAGATGTACCCACCTTGATCAATGCAACGTTTGTATCGTCCAGATTTCTTTTTCCATATCTCAAAGGAAGCCTTTGTTTTTTGCATTGCCCGTCTTTGTATAGTGCGACTTCGCAATTGCAATCCTGAAGACAAACATCTTCACATTCCTGTCTAGAACTCAACTGTAGCGTGGAATATGAACTTTCGTCCCATACGGTGTTTTGCAATGCTGTTATGATGTTTCTAGTATTGCCATTGCCATCACCACCCGTCTTGTTGCAACTTTCTATAGTGAAATTTCTCACGCATCCGGAAGCCCAATTGCCTGGATTAACATAAGTGAATCCCGGAATACATTTACAATCAGCATTGGTATCCCGTAGAACACAGAACCCATTAAAGCCGCATTGACCTAAAGGATCGCACTTATTCATAGTAGAATTCCACCAAATCGACCATTTACCATTCGAATCCAACGTATGTGAATAAGCTCTGACAATTCCGTCCACGTCAAGTCTCACCATATAAATCTTAGCTTCCTTTGTAGGTGGTTCTGCATCAGTTACATTGTGTATATTATTGCCTGTTGCATTGAGAATGTAGAGATGGCCATCAACGTCTAGATTCAATGTGCAATTATCTCCACTTCCAGTAGTGCCTGATTGCCAGTAAACATATTGCAACGCTATTCCAGACTGCGGAAGCGAGACGAGGTTCCCATCCGGTAGCAGCCCGAAACGATAATTTCCCGTGGAGTGGTCAGTTTCTGAAACACTGGAAATCAAGTCGGGTACTGACAACAAAATCTGGCCTGGCAAAAGGGTATCTGTTGCAGAATCAAAGCTCTGCCAGATTATCTTGTGATTAGAATCATAGAGTACAAAGTTGCCCGAGTCGAGCATGGAAGCTGAAGATGCAGGTTGGGTAATACCAGCGATGGAAATGTTTTGGGTTTGCGGTTGCTGCAGAATGAGGCTTCCTTCACTGGTTAAGGCCAAGGTTGCATTGCCTGGGACCGGAGGGTTGCCGCGATTGGCTGTCCAAACTACGGTCTTTTCTGGAATTCCAACAATGAAGACTCCTACAAGATAGCCATTGCGTTCCGGGTAGAATCCGAAGGCATAGAGACGGGAGGGTGACAACCATGAGGGGTTGGTGATGGGGGTTAGAGAGGAACCCAGGCTTATATTTGAGTGTTTTTGTGTTTGTTGTTGAGCTTGTACTCTAACTGTTTGAAACAATGGTGCAAAGAGAATTATGAGGAAGATTATGGTAGTAGCATTAGCCATGGAAGCGAACAAAAGCTCTCTGCTGCTACTTAATTATTATAATTAGTATTGTGGCTCAACTGCTTTTTGATTTGAAGTTCTTGATTTGAAGTTCTTGTTGGAACCAGTCTTGTCTGCAATAAATTTACCAACAAGACTTGGACCAAATGAATGATGACCAGCGAAAAGTTTTGTGGCTACAAATTCGTAACCCCTAATAAGCTTAAACTTTCAACTAGAGTTTTTATTCCTCGCACACGAATTGAAAAATTGTGTTTCACTTAAATGGCTGCTCAGTCAATGGGGAAATTATAAAAAATAAAAATAAAGAATGATGATGACCAGTGAAAGTCTTGTGGCTATGAATTTGGGGAAATTATTTAATACTCCCGGAGCACCACGTGTCCATACTCCAAACTAATCAACAATTAGTTAGCCTCATGTTGTCCCCCATGTCCAACATAAATCGTGGGCCCCTTGTGCCTCTCCACCAATCAAAATCTTATGGAGCACCACGTGTCCATACTCCGGGAGTACTGAATAATCACCCATGAATTTGTCCAATAAGCAAAAATGTTTGCTCAATCAACGTGGAAATTATAAAAATAAAAATAAATAATGACACCGGTAATAAAATAAGTATTGAGTTTTTAATTTTGTTAATTTAAATTTTAATCTTTTAATTTAAGTATTTCTCTATTTTCGTTAAGTAAAATTAATTTAAAAAATTATTTAATCATTAAATTCAATGTAAGTGTATATAAAATGTTTAGAATATCTTTTTTCGTTGAATTTAATGACTAAAATATTATTTTTCAATCAGTTTTACTTAACAAAAATAGACAAATAGTCTAAATTGAAAATAAATTAAAAGATTAAGGTTTAAATTAATAATAAAATTAAAAATTAAAAATTTATTTTGTTGCAAGAGTCAAACTTTAAATTATTTTTTTTTATAATCTCTCCAAAATCAATTGTTGTACTTGGAAAAATGATTTGCAAATTGTAGAACATCCAAACAAAGTCAAGTTTCAACAGTCAAATTGTACATAACACTTCTTCCATGAAAAGAGAGTTCAAAATCGTGTAATTTATTTTTTACAAAGGACCTAACACTTCTTTTGTGGAAAGAGAGTCTGAAACCGTGTGATTTATTTCTTACAAAGCATCATCATTTTGCTTCCAAAAATTTCTACTCTAGAAGATCCGGACGCGTATTAAAATCAAAATAAATCTTGTGTTAATTAGTCCAGGCCATAGCCAAAATTATTTTGTTTCTTCACTTCTTGTTTCATCAATTTGTACACCCTCATATGATGTTGCTTGTACCTTGACATAGTAGATTTGTTTGTGTTTCAAGTTAGATCCCAAAACAAATTCCATTTCCTAATTTAATTTAACTTGAATTTCTAAAAATAATTACAGAAGTAATACCAAAATAAATAAGTTGTGTCTAAGAAATTGACAAATCTAACCAGAATAGAGCACATTTTAATCTTTTAATTTAAGTATTTGTCTATTTTCGTTAAGTAAAATTAATTTAAAAAACTATTTAATCATTAAATTCAATGTAAGTGTATATAAAATGTTTAGAATATCTTTTTTCGTTGAATTTAATGACTAAAATATTATTTTTCAATCAGTTTTACTTAACAAAAATAGACAAATAGTCTAAATTGAAAATAAATTAAAAGATTAAGGTTTAAATTAATAATAAAATTAAAAATTAAAAATTTATTTTGTTGCAAGAGTCAAACATTAAATTATTTTTTTTTTATAATCTCTCCAAAATCAATTGCTGTACTTGGAAAAATGATTTGCAAATTGTAAAACATCCAAACAAGTCAAGTTTCAACATTCAAATTGTACATAACACTTCTTCCATGGAAAAGAGAGTTCAAAATCGTGTGATTTATTTTTTACAAAGCACCTAACACTTCTTTTGTGGAAAGAGAGTCTGAAACCGTGTGATTTATTTCTTACAAAGCATCATCATTTTGCTTCCAAAAATTTCTACTCTAGAAGATCCGGACGCGTATTAAAATCAAAATAAATCTTGTGTTAATTAGTCCAGGCCATAGCCAAAATTATTTTGTTTCTTCACTTCTTGTTTCATCAATTTGTACACCCTCATATGATGTTGCTTGTACCTTGACATAGTAGATTTGTTTGTGTTTCAAGTTAGATCCCAAAACAAATTCCATTTCCTAATTTAATTTAACTTGAATTTCTAAAAATAATTACAGAAGTGATACCAAAATAAATAAGTTGTGTCTAAGAAATTGACAAATCTAACCAGAATAGAGCACTAACAATCTTCTCGACGAAACAGTTCTTTCTTTGTACTTTCTTACGTTTCTTTCTTTGTACTTTCTTTGTAATGTAAGACCCAACGACTCAAGCATATTCACTAAACAACAATGATTCATCCCCCTTTTCCTCCCACCCCCTTTGATCCCCTCTCTCTCTCTCATTGGTTACATTTTCTTTTTCTTTTTCTTTTTCTTTTTTTTCCTGCTCCTCCAATTACCACCCGCCACGTTGCAAAGGGGGTGAGGGGGTGACCCCCAAAAGGGGGTCCCAAGCATTATTCTTCACTAAAAACCCAAAATTATAATAGGCAAATTTTAAAAAATAAAAAAAAAATACAAAATTACTTTTACCAAACTCTCATTTCGCTTTTCCAAGCTCAGTCCTCTTTTGACAAAGAGAATAAAAGAAAATTTTTAACCTTTTAACTTTTTTACATCATACCATCTCTTTATTTTTTAAGAAATTTAGCCAAAATTCTTTCATTGGACCCTTGTTTGGTGAAAACGATAGTTCAATTCATTTTACTTCATAAACTCTCGAAGGAAAAAACACATAATTAAGGATAAAATAAAATATTTTCTTTTTTTTTCTTGAACAATATTGCCAAAATAAAATAACATGTTATTGTCAAAAAAAATAACATGTTACTGTGAGACAAAGTATTATGTTACTATTACTGTTTACATCAATTTCGACAATAATAATATATATATATATTTTTTAAAGAATTTCATAATTAACATAGATCTTGTTTGATAGATCTTGATAAAAGAATTCTAAAAATACTAATTTTATTTAAAACTAACATCTACATCAAAAGTTATATTATTTTAAAATTTAATATTTTAATAGTAACTATATGTGTTAGACTTTTTAACAAAAAAAACTGTTTGTACTTATCCTTAATAGACTAAAATTTTATTATGAAGAGATTTTGACCAAATCTCCCTTATTTTTCTACACATTTTTTCAAAAAAAAACTCCAAAAAAAAATCAAAAAATCAACTTTAACCCACTTTCCAAAACAAGCCATAATTTAAAAATCTCTGCACCTAATTTCAATTACTTTTGGATTGAAAAGGCTTTTGAATTATCTCATGGACAACCACCACCCCTTACCACCATCATCCCTATCCTACCACCATCGTTGCTGGTGCTGCTACCACCCCCACCCCCACCCCCACCACCATTGCTTCCACCACCACTCATTTGAAAATAATATAAATGCATGTAATGCAATTCCCATTAATTTGAAAGGTTTAAGTAATTATTTTCATATGGCAAAATGATCATGTGCACATGATTTATACCACAAAAAAGTACAGTGAAATTTGCTCCCAAAACAAAAAAGCACTTTCTAAGTCAAATTCAGTCATAATAAAAAGGAAATTTGAATCTTGCAGTTTCACACTGAAATAACTAAATAGCTATCCCATGAATATAATGTATGGTAGCTCTTCTATTCAACTCAAAACATGTAAATAAATAATCATCATCCTAATTTTTTCCATAATTACTTCAGCCACAAGAGATTGAAGAAATTGAAGAGACTACTTGGAAATTGTACAACAGCAGGAAGGAAAAAAAGACCATTCCCAAAAAATAAATAAAAGAGAGACAAATTGTATATGAATGAACTGTGGCGACTTATGCATAATTTGGTTCATTAAGCAAAATTTTTCACAATCTCCATAAGAGATCACCTTTTCTTCTGAACAATTCATGATCTGTATAGCTGAGCAAGGTCCTCAGAGAATGCTTTCCTAATAGTGTCCCTCTTGATCTTAAGTGCAGCGGTGACTAGGCCAGATTCGGGAGTCCACGGTTCAGAGAGCAATTTGATCTTTGTGGGGATCTCAAACTTCTCCAGACGTGCCTGCTTCGCTGCCTGTGCAATGAGGAAAAAAGGAAGAAAAAAATAAATGAAAAATAATAATTCAAGAAAAAGATAAAGCTACCAAGACAACTAAATTTCTTCAAGATAAAGCTATTGTTTGGGAATACATTTTGGTTGGTGTGCCTTGATGCACACAATACAACAGTAAATGGATAAATAACCAATACATCCAAATTGATATTACTATTCAGATCATGGATTTCCAAAGGGAAGATTTGCGAAGGGCAAAGAAAAGCAATGGGATTTGTGGGGAAAAAAAATATTTATTTATGTTCCTTTCACTTTTCTCTTTATCTCCTCAAATCCCTTCACAAAGCCAAGATCCAAACAGGTTAGATGTCCTGCGGCTTAATTGAACCAGATTTCTCTCCCATTCCTTCTTGAAGTTAGCAGGAAAGAAGAAAGAGTAACGCTATAATGACCATCTATTTCTACCATCATCTCTTACCATATGATGTGTCAGCCTAGTTATCAGCACAAGAGATTACACACTAGTAGTGGAACACGCTAGGCCAAATATGTGTTGAAAGTAAGATGGTAAGCATAACATGGTATATGTGGGCATTATTAAAGAAGGAAGTGAAAGAGTTCAATTCAGTGATGAGCCAAAGAAGAAGGCAAGTTGAGTGAAGGGCCAGGGAAGAGTAAGGCAACCTACTAGACTCAACTGGCCTTTTGAAAAAAATATGACGTGTAACTGTGAAAACAAATTTTAGGAAAAGATCGATTGAAGTACAAGCATTTGGCTATTCCAGAACAGTCATCAATGGGGTCATGACTTTCTGTTACAATGAAGAGTTAAATTTCGACTATACGAGCCACGGCCATAAAAGCAGGGTAATTTGCCAAAAAAATGAGCTGCTTTGCCACAAAAAATGAATTCTAAAACTGCCTCGTTGCTTGATATTAACTTAGTTGATCATTTTCAAAATAGCAAAATCATTAAGTAGATTAACCTTGACCAAAAAATGTCCAAAAATCGTGAAAAAAAATAGTTATCTGATTACCTTCACGAGTGACCCATGCACTTCCTTCACAGTTTCTTCCTTTTGGCACAAATCCGCAAAATCAACAAAAGCAATTCCTTGCTTCAAAGCCCAGCCTTCCACTGTGGGCTGTGAAGCTAACACAAGAGCCACACAGTAACTACGGAAAGAGTCAGCATGCAACATAATATTGTCAACATAAGGGCTGATCATTAGGGCAGCCTCAACCTGCACACGAAACATCAGTCTCCAATGAAAACCTTGTTAAAAAAAAGAAAAAGAAAAAAAGGAATCACATCATTTTAAAGCATTCATACCTTTCCCAAGGAGACATATTCTCCATGCTGAAGTTTAACAATGTCCTTTTTACGGTCTATTATCTCAAGGCAACCATCAGAATGGAACTGCCCTACGTCACCCGTGTAAAACCACCTCATTCCTCTCTCATCAACCTTTTTGCAACAAAATATTGACACAGTTCATTGACCCCATCAAACAATTTTTCTCTCATAGGTAGTGTTAAACAAGACAAAATGAGTAAGAAATTTTAGTATTCTACCTTGTACACTTCCTTTGTTTTCGCCTCATTCTTAAAATATCCAACTGTAACATTTGGGCCCCCAATAACTATTTCCCCTCGAGACATCGGTGAATCACTTGTTAAATATCCACCCTCACGCCAATCTATCAACTGAAATGCAGAAGATGTTGAGTTAATGACCAAGAATCAATATATCCGTTGAACATAGTAACCACAACTAGACCATCATTCTTGAGAAGGTAGTATCCAAAGTATACTACACAAGAGACGGCGTATGCTAAGTGTGAGAACCTAAAAAGCTCTGTAGGTTGGTCTCTCTTTTTATGCGTCCGATGATGTCAAAGACATCTGGGGTCCTAATTTGAAATAAAATTTCATAATTACGGACAATTTGAAGACACTTGGGGACATCCTACAACATGGTCTATGTGGTAAATCTTTTAAGAGAAGCAACATCCAACATTCTTGGATATCCAGCTCACTCCCCAAATGTGTCTTGAAACATTTTTAAAATCAGATATCATATATATGACCAGTACAAGGTGAATTATGTAATGGACACTTTAATATAGGAAAAAATAAAAATGTCAAATAATAAAAGTTGCAAGAAAGCAAAAAATAGTGGTATGCATTATTTGTGGAGCTTCATTTTACACATTTTGCAATTGTAAATACAATTTGTTATATTATATCAGGTAACACTTCAAAATTTACTAATATCGATACAAAACAGATTGAATCAATTTCATTTCAAAGGGAACAGTAATCACCGATTGGAATTCCTTCCAATCACCAGTGCTTTATTTGGTTCAGAATGAAGTGAATGGATTCCATCAAAATATTTGTTCTCATATTTGGTTCACTTAAAAAATGATGGAAAATGCATTGCAAATGGAACCATCATTCACCAATATAAGGCAATGATCATTTCATACAAAAATAAGGAATGACAATTCCATTTCGCTCCAGCTCATTCCAGTGAACCAAACACTATCTAAGAGTTCCAATCAAAACATTGAGGTACCTTAATAAACGAGCAAGGAAGTGGAGCACCAACACGGCCAACAGATGAATCATCATACTCTGAAAATGTCCCACCAGCACAAGTCTCAGTAAGACCATACCCTTGACCTATTGGAGCACTGGAAATAAGATCCAGATAGAAGGCAAGATAAGAATACAAATCCACAAGGGAAAAAAGAAAAAAAAAATGTCATATCTTACAAGAGGAAGAGTATCAGATCATATTACCCAAATTTTAGTATAACATATCACATGGGTCAAGTAAATGAACTTGCATGAAATTATCACAAAATTATTAAACGCCTTTAAAAGTTGAGCTATAAAAGCTACAAAGAGTAAAAAGATCAACCAAAATATGTGAATCCATACTAACCCCATACAAATGTTGATAAATCTTTGAGTATCACCAGATAGTGGAGCACCTCCAGACAGCACAAAACGGATGTGACCACCCAAAATTGCTCGGACCTTTCTAAACACAAGAAAGTTCCACAAAAGTCTTTCTAGGCCCCATGCCCCAAACCAACTGCCATTCATCGCAGACAACCGGCGTGCATAGGCCAAATCAAACAATTTCTTTGATAGTCCACCAGTTGTATCTACCTGAAAGTTTTAGTAAAACACACTACTTGTGTAAATCACTTTGTTTACAAAAAAAAAAAAAAAATTGGAAGGAAAGAGAACGTAAAATATAAAAGATAGTACATGCATACGTACACAAGCAAATATACATATGTATGTGAAAGAAAAATTCAACCAACCTTCTTCCGCACACCATCTCGAACACGGTCAAGAATTGCTGGGACAGCTGTCATCAACGTAGGCCTTAACATAGAAGCATCCCCTTTTGTTCCCCTCTTTATCTTGCTGGATGTATCAGTAAGTGTCAAAGGGGAACCATATCCTATAGAACTACCAACAGCGGATATTACATTCTGCAAAATAAAAATGAAATTGTCAAAATAGTGCACAGAACCAAGTCTTCAGCACCAAATCTGACAATTCCTCATCAAACTAGTTCAGCTACAGAGACCAACAAGTCTAAAAGATTCAACAAACCTCAGCTACTAATTCAAGTATATGAGCCAAAGGTAGGTATGCTAAATAAACATCCTTGTCTCCAAGGCCGGGAACAATTGTCATAACAGCAGAAATTGTAGCGAGAACATTTCCATGTGTCATCATTACACCCTGCATGAAGTGGAAGTCATATTGATGATTCAGGCTTCAGTAAGCATTTAATAAGATATTCAAAAACAAAAGAATAATGCAAACAATAATTTCGAAAAGTTAAACGCTGATTTAGGAGAACATGAAACAAAGAAGAGAATTGAAGTTGTAAAGTTTTTACCAGATGCCTCAAAATTATTTCTGTAAGCATGTCATATTGACATATTCAAATACAATAAGAAACGGTCTTCAATATATCACAGATAACAAATGTGGAAAAATGTCTATAGCTTCGGACCGCTTATCCTACTGACAGTTACAATCAGCAAATCCCCCAGGCTACCTCTTAGATAATTAAATTTTCGTAGCCGAAGCCCCTAAGATATGCATCACAGCATACTGGGGAAAAGGCTGATGCAATGAATAACATAAGACGAACAATCTAACATGAATGATATGATCTGAAAGAAATGGATCTTCAACCAACCTTGGGTAAACCAGTGCTCCCACTGGTATACATGATCACAGCTATGTCAGCTGAAAGAGGTAAATCTGCATCAACAGGATTCTCTCGCCCAAGTTTCTCTACATCAGAAAATGAAGTGATTGTCCAGCTACTGCTCCTCTCAATTAATAAGTCATTCGATGGAATCTCATCATCCATGCAGATAATACGTTTTACTGTGTCGAGTTGCCCACTAATGCCTAAAATTTTCTTCATTTCTTTGTGCCCACAGATCACTGTTGTGACTTCTGTCTGGAGAACAAGTTAAATTTGAAGTGAGAAAATATGTTGCCATGAGTCTGTAACAAGGAAATAATTTTTGAATGCATGCAAAACTAAAAGATTTTATAAAAATAAAAAGATAAAGAAAAGGAACTGAATTAATTAATTAACAATGCAGTAAGAACGGATGTACAAGTGGGATGACAAGGATGCGATCAATTTAAGATGACCAAAGGAAAATTTTAAAGCTAACCGATTAGCCTTCACTTGCCAATTTCGAACATGGAAACATATTGATATTGTGCAATTACTCTTGTCTAAAGCTCCACTAAAGTAAAGTCGAAGTTGTCTCAAGTTTCAACCATACAAACATTGGTTCCCATATGAAATTCAAGATTTTTCAATAAAAATGTGAGTGTCGAATTAGAAGAGTAGAAGAATTCAAGCAGAAAAATGTGAAAACAAAAAATTTATGGATCAAAAGGTCAATAGATTTATTGAGCGTGTTCTGCATTCAATGGAGGCAAGCCTGGTTCACTTAAAACTTAGAGACACATTTAAGAAGAAGCCACTTTTAAGTGGTACAAAACAGTGCATGATTTAAATGCACTTATCTAGGAACCACTTCAATTTTTTCCATTTTCAAGATCAACACATACCAGAGTTATTAAACAGACTATAAGGCCATCTTTGTTACCAAGGTCATAATATCCACATGGCAAGAATGCAGAAAACAAGAACATGAGTTTCTTCCTAGCCATTCAATTTAGGAAATAGTGAATTGCATGTCCAAATTTAATTTAGCATAGTTCAAACCAAACACAACTACTTTCTGATTACTCATAAGTATAGGTATTGATTATTTTCATACTAAACAATCAGTTGAATTCTAAAGTTTTCACACAAAAAATTCTACAACTTTTTAACATTTTAGAAACCAAACTAATTTCAACATCTTCCTTCTTATGAACCTTAAAATCTTTCTTCTGGCTCATTAAACTTTAACCCTAATAGCTCTTTTCCTAACCCACCACAAAACCAATCGTAGGCTGCTTGAGTTTCCAAAAGTGGTCCCACACCAATTCACTTTTATTTCTTATTAAAAGGGTACAATCCTACAACATAAGGTATAACCGCAATTTTTTTTGAAGTAGTGGCAGTTGAAGCAGAACAACAACAAAAACAAAAACAAAAACAAAAACAAAATTAACATAACTTTAATTAATAACAGTGGTGAGGTGATAGTACATTAGCAATGGCAGTAGCCAGCAGGTATAACTTGCTACATAGAACTAACAACTTCAAGAAGTAGCGGCCTATGAAGCATGGACACTCCAAAATCAATGCCGCGGCGGTGTCCGACACGGGGACACGGGGACACGCCGTTTAATTTAATGATTTTTTTGTAGGGGACATGGCCGGGATACGGCGGCGACACGCATGTCCATATGGGGACACGGTATGGGACACAGCAGGGACACGGCAAGGCTATTTTTTTTTTTTTTTTAATCTTTTGTCTCTCTTATTTAGTGCTTTGTGAAAAATATTGGTGGATGTTGAATGTTTTTCCCTTCTCGTCTTAGTTCTTGTTATCGTTTATTATAACTGTTTTGTGAATTTTTTGTGAATGGATAATCTATTAATTTGTTTAAATGTAATGGTTATGTTTATTCAATTAATATTACTACGTTAGTGTTTGTTAATTTTAATTTAGGATGAATGTAATATGAATCTACATAACACACAAAAATATATAAAATAAATAAAATAAAATTTGCCATGTCCCCCGCGTGTCCGTGTCCGTGTCCCTATTTTTTGAAAATTGCCGTGTCCCGTGTCCGTGTCCGTGTCCGTGCTTCATAGGTAGCAGCAGCAGGAACAACAAATATAACACCAACTTAGCAGCAATAGTTGTGCAATGGGGTGCAAATTTGTAGATCACATTTCAACCACAGTTACTGCAGAATCAAATTGGCTCACTATTTTCTTGTGGTTATGAAACCTTTTATATCTAAAATTCTGTAATTCTTGTCAGATTTGATGATCCAATGGTATTTGGAATTTTGGATGTTAAGGCCAAGTTTGGCATACACAAAATAATCCATCTTTTTATCTTTTTTCCACCATATCACCTCTCTACTTTTCCGCACATCTTTTTACCTTTTCAATTCACAATGGCATGGTTTAAGTTGGAAATTAATACAGGCTTCCCTACAAAATAATTACTCCCAGAAATGTGTTGTCAGCGCACTCAATCAAGTTCCTGTGAAAAATTCCACTGTTTCCCCAATAAGTACACAAAGAACCAGTTATTATTTTCGGCATTGTCTCCATAAGGTTCTTGCAGTTGATTGCACAACTAGTAATATAAATCTGAAAATGACAAATAACATGCAATACAAAATATGAGCACACACAAAGCTTGCTTATATGTATGAAGAGACAGAGAGAGAGAGACCTCATTTAATGAGTGACATAGAGCCTCCTCCCCCAAAGAAGCGTACATGGTAACAACAGTGACATTGCGCCTGAAGCAACCCTGATACAACAACCCACATTTACCATTCCATAAAAAAGTCATTAGCAGACATAGAATTTGCATAATAATTAGAGAAAAGAAAACAAGACGGCTTAAGATGTAACTCAATTGCACTATCTCTAAGAAATAATACTGCAGAAGAAAGGCAGTAAACTAGAATCAAATCAAAACTTACAATAGACTCAGTTATCACTTCTAATAACAATTGGATCAACAAAAAAACCATGACCTGAATAAGAAAGTGGTGTGTTTTAATGCACCAAGACAATAAGATGAGCACCTGCAGAGCAATAAACCACTCTTCTCGTGTATCAGCAAAGATTGCTACCCGTTCTTCCCTATTATTCCCAAGTTGTGTCAAACCAGAAGCAAAATTGCACACAGCTTCAAACACTTGGCCATAGCTTAACCACTCATAATCCCCCAAATGAAGCTTCTCAAAGGACCTTCCATCTTCAGACTTTTCTGTCTCCCTTGCAATCAATCTTCGAGTTCCAAGTAACCTCTTGTTTCGGTGCTGCTTACATGATTGCTCAAAAAGCTCTGCTAGTGTTGAGATACCTTCCCATGCTGTTATCACTGGGGAAGTAAAACGATAGTTTCGAATTGCATACCCGGGTTCACCACCAACATCAACGGGCAACCCTCGTTTCTTCTCATTCTTGGAATTCCGAATCAAAAGAGTAAATACAAGAGGAACAAGAACGCCTACAAGATAAGGACTCATTTTCCAATAACTGTGCAGCCCCTGCAGAACCAACCAATTTGAATCTAGCAAAACAAAATTATAACCATTAAGTCTATTAATGCATATGATATGTTTACCAGAGAAAAGTAATGTCTCAAATATATATATATATATATATTAGGAAAAGAAAAACTAAAAATAGACTACAAAATGCAAATGCAAGTGCCATTCACTTGCAAAAATCAACAAGGAATGGTTCAAATATAAAAGATGCCTCTTAATACAATAAAATTAGAATCATCACTGTAAAATAAACAGGAAAATGACTCCTATATAAATACATTTTGGTAAAATCAAATTGGCTACTAATATAATATCTAATCAGACAGTTGACTTTCATATAAAATTCAAATTGTTTTGTATTAATGTGCTCAATTTTTAGGAAACATATAGACTCAACAATCATTGGAAAGTACTGAAGTTATATGTTGAACCTTCCAAAGCAAACAAACTAAAGGCATGTTTGACACCAGAACTAAGTGCTAAAAAAATGTACACATTTAGTGGTGTGATAACACCTACAACTCAAATCTGAAATTTCACTAAAAAAAAGGGGACTTAAATTTAATTCATAGACATTCAACTTATCCTAAATGTCAAACATGCTTGGTTTTAAATTTAAATCTTAATTGAAATTTTTTTTGTTTTTTTTTCAAAATCCAGTACTTCAGAACCAATACTTCAATACTAGTTTTTTAGTTTTCTCAAAAAGCAGCCCTAAGACATTGCCAATACTGCCGCATAGTAAATCATGTTTTGGAAAATCAAGTAGTTCATTCCATGTCTCATGAAAAAAAAATATATTACAAAATGTATTATACCATTCCACAGATTCGTCGAATAGTATCCTTAAAACATCATTAAAACAGATTTGTTTGAAACATAAGTTAATTAAAATTAGATAATTAAAGAGAGTGTTGTGATGGGTGGGCCTGGCGTAGCAGTAAAGCTACCCCTTGGTGACCTGGTGGTCACGGATTCTAGTCACGGAAACAATCTCTCCGTTTGCGGGGATAAGGCTGCGTACATCAACCCTTCCCCAGACCTCGCTTAAGCGGGAGCTTCGTGCACTGGGTATGCCCTTTAAAGAGAGTGTCATATTGTATGAAGCATTTGCCACCGTAATTATTCAATGTGGTACTATAATCATGATGTTTAATATCAGATTTAAGATTACTCAGACGTGTAAAGCTAGTCTATCTTTAGGAAATCCACTCCACTCAAAATTCAATGAATGTATCTCAAATGTTATACAAAACAAAAACAGAGTCAACATCTCTCACAAGATGATCACTAGTGATGACCCCAGAAGACAATCCCTCCAGCAAAATGTCAACTTAAAAAAGGTTTAACACACCATGCCCAACATTTGATAGGAAGCAACTCCAGCAAGGTTAGTCAAAATAGCTAATATGGAGATGCAGTTATATATCAGACGGTACTAGCCAATAAATATTGATGAATAAGGGTATCGGAAGTCGAAATCCTGATATTTAAAACCCTGTGACACAGTATGAAAAAGCAGATATCATTTGGAGAGAAGCACATAAATGAACTCCTTATACAATCTCACACTCGTTCACCATTACAAGATCATCCCATCAGTGCACAATGGCATGCAGGGACACAGACTTCACTAATATAAATGCATTCAAGTGCAGCTTCCGGCAAGCTGAAAGATAATCAGAAAACCAGAAAGGACAAAAGCATCATTTCCAATAATCATTTTTTTCTGCTTAACAAAAAGTTACATCAAACATTTTCGAATAAATTCCCAAAATTTAAAACACAGACACACACACCCCATAAACTGCACCAAACAGGCCATAATCTAAAGCACTAGACCCATTTACAAAAACACATATCTTCTTGTATTGAAATTCAAGCACAATGAACTCTACATATACATTAGTACAGGACTGAATTCAATGGCCTAACTACAAGGAAAACATAAACAGAGCAACAATAGTCAACTAAAAGACCAAACTAGTAAATAATAAAATGACAAAAGAATCAAAACCCAGAAAAACCCATTTCCAAAAATTGATAAATAGTCAAAAAAACAAAAATACATACCTTCAAATTCTGATTTCACAAAACAAGTTTCTGAAAACAAAAACAAAATTCAGATGATCAGCATTACCAGAGCCCAAACAATGGGCTGTAAACTAGGGCTTTTTCAGAGATCAGAGAAGTTCATGGAGAACCCAGAGATCGAAGAACAAGGTGTTAAATAGGAGTTTGGCTGGGCGGAGAGATCGAGGGTAGAGCAGTTGAAGTCTCCGAAGTAAACTAATTTTCGGCGTTTTTTGTTAGTATTTTATTTTTGTGTTCTGATTCTGAATGTAAATATAAATGAGTTTCAAAATTACTGAAAATGATGACTTGTTTTGTTGGGGGGCCATACACGTGGATTTTTTAGGTTTAAATTGGTGCGAAATCTGAACCGTTCAATCGTATGATGGAGAGAGCTGGATGTGGTGCATGAGGTCCATACGTCTTCGTGAATGATATACTTTAAATTTTTTAAAAAAAAGAAAAAAAAAAGAAAATGTTTGTGAGCCGTTCTTACAAATCTATTCATAATAATGTATTAGGATATATATTAATTTTTAATTTATTACACATTTAATAATAGAGGATTCAACTTGTTTGCCACGTTATTACAGATGAATTTATAAATATAAATGTACGAGTCACTAACAATATTCAAAAAAAATCAATTAAATCATAATTTTTTAATTATTCAATTTAAATTTTAAATTTTTTAAATGATATTAATTTCAACCATTTGTTAGGAGTTATTTGGAAAGTGTTAGATTAGTATACTTTTTATATATATAAAAAAATATGTGAAATGTAGGTTAGGGTTAATGTGATAGAGAGATGATATGACCTAAATAAGATGATTGTAACTCAAATAAAATAATGTGTTAAAATAATATATACTATTTTAACACATACTAAACAAATAATTATATAACTAGAACATAGGCAATTAGATAATTTAATCACTTTTTGTCTATAGTGATGAATGACAGCATGGTTATGAATTGGCGAAGAAAAGAGATGGATTGTAGTGAATTGAGGAATGGAAGGAGTAGCGATGGATGGAAAAAATAGATTGAGTGATAACAGTCGATTAGAGAAAAATGAGAGGTGATGCTTGACAATGGTAAATGTGAGAATTGACTATCAATAGTAATTAAGGGAAAATAAAAATAATTAAATTATCTAAATTATTCATTTTTCATTAGTTACAACTAAGCGATGCAAGTGGATGGTTATAATGATATCATTTAAAAAATTGTGGGAATTACTTGGCAGTGGGAGATAGAAAAAAAAAAAAAAATTATAAAGACATAACAGTGCAAGTAAATTTGTGGTGGGGTGTAAGTAAAAATCTGTGGGGGTGTGAGTCTCACTTTCATCCCATCGTATTTATGTATTTTCTTTTTCACTATTTAATTGTTAAGTAATTTTTCCTAAAAAATTTAAGATTTAAATTTAAATAATTAAAAAAATTAGCTTGAAGTCAGCATAAACAAAGAATATGTGAATGCTATTGTTAAAAAAATATCACTGTTGAAATCGAAATTTTGAGTGGATCACTTCATACATAATTGTGTAAGAGGCCTATAAATTGCTTCTCTGTTGTTATTTGTTATTTTAAGGTAACAAAATAATAAAAAATAATTAACTAGAAAGTTTGTCAATCGTAATAAAAGAAAGATGAACCCTAAGAATATTAGTGAAATTTTACTATGTTAATGGAAAATGGACTTTTGATTCTTGTTTGACTAGAAAATGAAATTGATTACACGAAAGTATGATTTTGATTTAATATTAAGAAAATAATGAAGAATTTTTATGTGTGTTTTCATATTTGCTATATATAGTTATATTTATTAACAATAAAATTCTAATTATGAGAGATGCCGTCTTGATCCTCTCTTTTTTATTTCGAACGCGAAAAAGGAATGTTTTATGGGATATCATTAGGATTGTGTGACGCCCCAAATTTTTCGAACATAAATCTCAAGGGAAATTATATAAACAAAATGACTTAATAAACTAAAAAGTTGACATCTTAATAGGGTAATCCAATTCTCGTACATAACCAAACGCCCAAATAACAATAGATAAAAACTTAAAATTATCCAAATACAACATCAAATGAAATTACAAAGTCCTTAATATCTATTATATAACATAATATAATTTACTCGGCTCTACTCGGGGTTTCAGGTCAGCCAAGGCTCTACGTTAGCGTCGACTCCATTTCAGCTTCAATTATTTTCTCGCCAAGACCTGGCATAAAACGCCAGGGCAACAAAAATATATGCCATGAGTTTTACAACACAGTAAGAAAACATAACCAACCCACCATTCCTTTTAAGAGAAAAATTAATGAGATTATAAACATGAGATGACAATATAATTGTAAGCATAAATTACAACCATTAAAATAATTTCAATAATTTTAATAAATTAAGTGACACTCGAAATCTCACCAAATGCATATGTCTTCGTGAATGATATACTTTAAATTTTAAAAAAAAAAAAGAAAAAAAAAAAGAAAATGTTTGTGAGCCGTTCTTACAAATCTATTCATAATAATGTATCAGGATATATATTAATTTTTAATTTATTACACATTTAATAATAGAGGATTCAACTCATTGGTCACGTTATTATAGATGAATTTATAAATATAAATGTACGAGTCACTAACAATATTCAAAAAAAATCAATTAAATCATAATTTTTTAATTATTCAATATAAATTTTAAATTTTTTAAATGATATTAATTTCAACCATTTGTTAGGAATTATTTGAAAAGTGTTAGATTAGTATACTTTTTGACTTTTTATATAAAAAAAATATATATGTGAAATGTGGGTTGGGGTTAATGTGATAGAGAGATGATATGACCTAAATAAGATGATTGTAACCCAAATAAAATAATGTGTTAAAATAATATATACTATTTTAGCACATACTAAACAAACAATTATATAACTAGAACATAGGCAATTAGATAATTTAATCACTTTTTGTCAATAGTGATGAATGACAGCATGGTTATGAATTGGCGAAGAAAAGAGATGGATTGTAGTGAATTGAGGAATGGAAGGAATAGCGATGGATGGGAAAAATAGATTGAGTGATAACAGTTGATTGGAGAAAAATGAGAGGTGATGCTTGACAATGGTAAATGTGAGAATTGGCTATCAATAGTAATTAAGGGAAAATAAAAATAATTAAATTATCTAAATTATTCATTTTTCATTAGTTACAACTAAGCGATGCAAGTGGATGGTTATAATGATATCATTTAAAAAATTGGGAGAATTACTTGGCAGTGGGAGATAGAAAAAAAAAATTATAAAGACATAAGGGTACAAGTAAATTTTGTAGGACAATCTTCACTGTATTTAAAAGATTTAATTCTATTGTGTACAAAACAACAACTAGAATTTAAAGAAATAAAAAAAAATGAGAGAATTTGTTTGATTACAAAAATCAAACTCGAAATAATAAATAAATAAATAAAAACAGATTTTATTTTGTTACAAAAAATAAAATTAAAATCTGATTTAAATAAATAACAATAACACAAAAATTAATTAAATAACTTACTTGATTTAATTTCTTCGAATTATAATCTGATCAAGTCCAGTGTTTGACACTGTGTCCTTAAGACAGATTCGTCCTCTCCACGGTGCTTTCAGAATGTGGACGTCTATCTCTCAGGATAAAATGATTTACTACAAACAATAGCAGCACTACAAATTGTTTGTCTAACGAACACACAAAGTATTTATACTTTCTCTGACAAGAAAATAATGCAGCAAAATGAAGAGGATGTTTGCAGAATTATGAAGGACGAAAATTAGTGTTCTTAAATATCCAAATGAGGGTTGTCCTATTTATAGATGGAATGGTGGCGCCAGGTTTTTGAATTGAACAGGTATGATACTTGTTGATTTTGAATTCAAACAGATTTAAATCTGTTGGGTTACAATTCAAACAGATAACAAAAACGGAAAGGGCTTTGTTTGGGTGTACAGTAAATCCGGATCAGATTATTTCCGATTTAATACGGGAAGGACCCTGCTTGGATGTACAGAAAAACCAAACCAGTTTAATTTGAATTTTGGATTTTATTTTACCAAAAATAAAATTAAATTCAAATGTTTTTTGCCCAAAAAGATTAGTATTGGGCCGAACAAGCCCAACCCAACCTCACACCACGCACCCGCGCCCAGGCCCAGCCTGTCCGACTGGGCGGACGGCGACGGCCGCCTGCGTGTAGTGATTTTTGGGTCCAATGGGTCTAGCCCATTTTGCCTATAACCTCTCCCTCTAAAACACTTGGGTACCCCTTGGGGCACACCCCAAGTATCTCACCCTAAGCCTTATGAACCCTTTCAAAACTTCCCACCAAATCAATGTGGGACAAGCCAATTTACCACCTTAAGGAATTTCCACCAAAACTCTATTTCCATGGAGCACACTTTGGCTTCAATTTCCCATTCACTCGGTAATGGTTTTGAGCAACCAAATATACAACGTGAATCACAACGCGGCATAGAACGCGTTACCATTTTGACTCGTGAAAATCGACGCACGGGGCCCACCTAAAAAATAGACCGAACTTAGGATAAAATTCTAGTTTTACCCAGAAATTATAACCATTTCCAACAATCCCCCACATGAATGGAATTTGATGCCAACGGAAATGCAACAATATGCAGATTTATCGAAAGAGTATAAGTCAAAAATATCTTGCATCAGGATAGGTAGTTTTCGGCCTTGAACCTTCCTTAGTGATAACCTATCGGACTTACTGGCTAACCAATGGACGCGATGCCTTGAATTGTTCAGCCGTTTGTGTAAGCCAAGACAATAGATTTCACACAAAATATCTTCTAACACATCGTGGTTCTCACTGTTGTGTTCATTTTGGCCTTGAACGCGCCTGGTTTTCATAAGTGTTTCTAGAGAATTTAGCCTCTTCATTCTCATAGAACCGGCCCCAGTTCAACACTCATATAGGTGATTCTTATTGTGAGTATCTCCTTATACTCGTCTTGATTTTATGCCTTAATCAAGATATAATTAATCATTAAAAGCAAAGCTTATCCTTATACCCATGCAGACAACATATGTTGCAGATATCACTCTCGCCATAAGAATGGGTAGGAATTTTAATCCCTTGGTGATTTCTGGCGAGCCATACATAACTTAGTTGTCCCTTTGAACTTAGTTCTTGGGATCTCCAGTCATATAAGTAGGGTTACCATTATGACGACTCTTATGTAATAGGCTTTAATCCCATCCCCTTTAATGAGCTATACACTAGCTCTTTTGTCAAACATTTTGTTAACGGATCCGCAATATTCTCTTTAGATTTTATATAATCTATTGAGATTATTCCGTTTGACAACAATTGCCTTACGGTATTATGTCGACGACGAATATGTCGTGACTTACCGTTATACATGTGATTCTGTGCCCTGCCTATTGCAGATTGACTATCACAATGAATGCAAATAGCTGACGCAGGTTTTGGCCACATTGGAATGTCTTCTAAGAAGTGATGAAGCCATGCTGCTTCTTCACCTGCTTTGTCTAAAGCAATGAACTCGGATTCCATTGTGGATCGTGCGATGCAAGTTTGTTTCGTGGACTTCTAAGAAACAACAGCGCCTCCTAGAGTAAAGACATACCCACTAGTGGATTTTGAATCTTTAGTATCCGATATCCAATTGGCATCACAATAACCTTCGAGTGCTGCTGGATATCGAGTAAAGTTCAAACCATGATTACGAGTAAATCTTAGATATCTAAGAACCCGAATGATCGCTTTCCAATGGTCTTCTCCAGGGTTACTAGTGTACCTACTCAATTTACTGATAGCATAAGCTATATCAGGACGAGTACAATTCATTAGGTACATTAGGCTTCCAATGATTTGGGAGTATTTTAACTGAGACATTGCATCACCTTTATTTTTCGATAAATAAAGACTGATGTCTACAGGTGTTCTAGCTAAATTCAAATCATCCTTGATAAATTTATCAAGAATTTTCTCAATATAATGAGATTGAGATAATGCATATCCGTCAGATGTTTTAGTAATTTTCATTCCTAATGTAACATCTGCGACCCCAATATCTTTCATATCAAATCTTTTGTTTAAGCATCTGCTTAGTTGATTTGATTATGTTTTGACTGCTTCCAATGATAAGCATGTCATCCACATAAAGACAAACTATGACATATCATTGGTCAGTGTTTTTAACATAGACGCATTTGTCACATTCGTTTATCTTAAACCCATTAGTAAGCATTGCATGATCAAATTTGTCATGCCATTGCTTAGGTGCTTGTTTTAATCCATAAAGGGATTTTACAAGTCGACAAACTTTCTTTTCTTGCCCCGACACTACAAACCCTTCGGGTTGCTTCATATAGATCACTGCATTTAGATCACCGTTTAAGAAAGCTGTCTTAACATCCATTTGATGTATTTCTAAATTAAACAACGCTGCTATAGAAATAAGCATGTGAATGGATGTTATTCTTATCACAAGGGAATATGTGTCAAAAAAGTCCAGACCTTCATTTTGTCTGTAACCTTTAACTACAAGTCTTGCTTTATACTTGTCAATTGAACCATCTGCTTTCATTTTTCTCTTGAATATCCATTTATATCCAAGAGGTTTAGAACCTGGTGGAAGATCCACCAATTCCCAAGTATGATTTTGCATAATGGATTCAATTTCATTATTAATAATCTCTTTCCACAAAGGTGTTTCAGGACCTGTCATTGCTGCCTTAAAGCTTTGAGGTTCATTTTCTAATAGGTATGTCAGAAAATCTAGACCAAAGGATTTTGATGTTCTCGCTCTCTTACTTCGTCTTGGTTCATTATCAGTTAAATCCTGTTGGTCGAGACTATTACTAGTCTCTTGTGTTTAATTATCATTAGTCTCTTGACTTTGTGTACAATCATAAGTTCTTTTTTGTGAACTTAATTCTTGTCCTTTCTTGTAAGGAAAGACATGTTCAAAAAACACAACATTCCTTGACTCTATAATAGTGTTCACATTTATATCAGGTATTTCTAATTTATAAGTCAGAAACCGATATGCACTACTATTCTGAGCATAACGAATAAACACACAGTCTACTGTTTTTGGTCCAATCTTAGTCTTTTTAGGAACAGGAACTACAACTTTTGCCAAACACCCCCACACTTTTAAGTATTTGTAGGAAGGCGGTCGACCTTTCCACAATTCATAAGGAGTGTTGTTGGTTTTCTTGTGGGGTATTCTATTAAGAACATAATTAGTAGACAATATTGCTTTCCCCCATAAGTTCTGTGGTAAGCCTGAACTTAGTAACATAGCATTCATCATTTCTTTGAGGGTTCTATTCTTCTTTTCAGCAATTCCATTTTGCTGTGGAGAATAAGGGGCTATAGTTTGGTGAATAATGCCATTTTGTGTACAAAATTCATTTAATGGTGCATCATATTCACCACCCCTATCACTTCTAATATAAATTAATGAATTTTAAAACAAATTCAAGAAAAAATCAAAATAATTATGACTACTCAAGTCAGAATTAATGTTTTGACAAAATTATATCCTCATAAAAAATTTTGCCTAAGAATCAAACAATTCAAAAATCCATTTGATTGTATACATTCTTGCAACTCAATAACAAATAAATGTCACTGTCATAAAAATATTTGTGACAGAAGAAAATTAAATTATCTCAACTAATGCAAGAGATACACCCCCATATTAATAAAATGGTTCATGGTTTAACAAATTCTACTACGGAAGTAAAATAATTATTAATGACATCTCATGTCACATATTTCAATAATCAACATAAAAGATTTCTTAAATTACTTCCCAATTAAACGGACCGATATAATTACATACATCTTCATGTTTAAATTTCTCTGGTGTTTAAACACCCATTCAAAATTGATTAGAAATATTCAAATTAACATGCTTATGTCCAAAGTCGACATAACAATTTATCATTCCAAATCACTTGAAATCATTGTTAAGAAATAACTTGAGTTGATATCATACATGCATATCAAACGCATCAACTAAAAATAATGAATTAACAAAATAAATTAATCATGCACGATCCTATCACTTGCATCATGAAATAAAAGGATTCTCAAATCATAAATAAAATCCAACGCATTTAAACTTTAAACTTCAAAATGACAAAACATACCTTCATTTAATAAGTTTGATTTGTACATAAATAAACAAATTAAATATGCATTAAAATGCTCTTGTGAATATATATATATATATATATATATATATTTTCCGACTCAAGTACCTTTTCACAAAGGGTTCAAAAAATAAGTGGTCTACCAAACGAAACCACAAGTTACTTACAAAATTAACAGATTGTGACCGAGTCACAAAGTTATATGATTGATTAACAAAATTAATTTTCTAATTACTAAAACCAGAAAATAAATTACAATACAAAATAATTTTATTTTCCTTGTTACTAAAACTAGAAAATAAATTACAATACAAAATAATTTTATTTTCCTTGTTACTAAAACTAGAAAATAAATTACAATACAAAATAATTTTATTTTCCTTGTTACTAAAACTAGAAAATAAATTACAATACAAAATAATTTTATTTTCCTTGTTACTAAAACTAGAAAATAAATTACAATACAAAATAATTTTATTTTCCTTGTTACTAAAACTAGAAAATAAATTACAATACAAAATAATTTTATTTTCCTTGTTACTAAAACTAGAAAATAAATTACAATACAAAATAATTTTATTTTCCTTGTTACTAAAACTAGAAAATAAATTACAATACAAAATAATTTTATTTTCCTTGTTACTAAAACTAGAAAATAAATTACAATACAAAATAATTTTATTTTCCTTGTTACTAAAACTAGAAAATAAATTACAATACAAAATAATTTTATTTTCCTTGTTACTAAAACTAGAAAATAAATTACAATACAAAATAATTTTATTTTCCTTGTTACTAAAACTAGAAAATAAATTACAATACAAAATAATTTTATTTTCCTTGTTACTAAAACTAGAAAATAAATTACAATACAAAATAATTTTATTTTCCTTGTTACTAAAACTAGAAAATAAATTACAATACAAAATTTTGATCAAGTCCAGTGTTTGACACTGTGTCCTTAAGACAGATTCGTCCTCTCCACGGTGCTTTCAGAATGTGGACGTCTATCTCCTAGGATAAAATGATCTACTACAAACAATAGCAGCACTACAAATTGTTTGTCTAACGAACACACAAACTGTTTATACTTTCTCTGACAAGAAAATAATGCAGCAAAATGAAGAGGATGTTTGCAGAATTATGAAGGACGAAAATTAGAGTTCTTAAAAATCCAAATGAGGGCTGTCCTATTTATAGATGGAATGGTGGCGCCAGGTTTTTGAATTGAACAGGTATGATACTTGTTGATTTTGAATTCAAACAGATTTGAATATGTTGGGTTACAATTCAAACAGATAACAAAAACGGGAAGGGCCTTGTTTGGGTGTACAGTAAATCCGGATTAAATTATTTCCGGTTTAATACGGGAAGGGCACTGTTTGGATGTACAGAAAAACCAAACCAGTTTAATTTGAATTCTGGATTTTATTTTACCAAAAATAAAATTAAATTCAAATGTTTTTAGCCCAAAAGGATTAATATTGGGCCGAACAAGCTGAATCCAACCTCACACCTGCGCCCAGCCTGCCCGATCGGACGGACAGCGATGCGCGTGCGTGTGGTGATTTATGGGTCTAGCCCATTTTGCCTATAACCTCTCCCTCTAAAACACTTGGGTACCCCTTGGGGCACACCCCAAGTACCAAACCCAAGCCTTATAAACCCTTTCAAAACCTCCCACCAAATCAATGTGGGACAAGCCATTTTACAACTTTAAGGAATTTCCACCAAAACTCCATTTCCATGGAGCATACTTTGGCTTCAATTTCTCATTCACTCGGTAATGGTTTTGAGCAACCAAATATACCATGTGAATCACAACACGGCATAGAACGCGTTACCACTTTGACCCGTGAAGATCGACGCACGGGGCCCACCTAAAAAATAGACCGAACTTAGAATAAAATTCTGTTTTTACCCAGAAATTATAACCATTTCCAACAAATTTGTGATAGGGTATAAGTAAAAATCTGTGGGGATGCGAGTCTCACTTTCATCCCATCGTATTTATGTATTTTCTTTTTCACTATTTAACTGTTAAGTAATTCTCTCTAAAAAATTTAAGATTTAAATTTAAATAATTAAAAAAATTAGCTTGAAGTCAGCATAAACAAAGAATATGTGAATGTTATTGTTAAAAAAATATCACTGTTGAAATCGAAATTTTGAGTGGATCACTTCATACGTAATTGTGTAAGAGGCCTATAAATTGCTTCTCTGTTGTTATTTGTTATTTTAAGGTAATAAAATAAAAAAAAATAATTAACTAGAAAGTTTGTCAGTCGTAATAAAAGAAAGATGAACCCTAAGAATATTAGTGAAATTTTACTATGTTAATGGAAAATGGACTTTTGATTCTTGTTTGACTAGAAAATGAAATTGATTACACGAAAGTATGATTTTAATTTAATATTAAGAAAATAATGAAGTATTTTTATGTGTGTTTTCATATTTGTTATATATAGTTATATTTATTAACAATAAAATTCTAATTATGAGAGATGCCGTCTTGATCCTCTCTTTTTTATTTTGAACGCGAAAAAGGAATGTTTTATGTGATATCATTAGGACTGTAAATGAGCCAAGTCAAGTCAAGTTTTGGTACGTTTGAACTTATTTATTAAGATTTTAATAAGTTCAAATATGAGTTCAAACTCAATAAAAATTTAACAAATCGAGCTCAAGCTGAGTTGACTTAGGTTTAACTCGAGCTCGAACCTATTCACAAGCGTTAACGACTGAAAAATTTTATAGATTCATACTTCCGTATGAGACTAAAGTTATAATTAAAATTTTGATTATACAATTATATATACAATATATATATATATGAACATACTAAAAAAAAGTTAATATTTTACCAAAATAATAATATCTACCACCACTATTATATAAATGTACAATCTATAGTTAATTATTATTTACATTTATATTTTTTAAATATATAAATAGCATATTTATCTTATTTTTTATACATATTTTTACATTATTTACTATATAAATAATAAATGTTAAACGAGCCGATTAACGAGTCAAACTTTAATGTGTTTAGGTTCATTTATTAAAAATTTAAACTTGAGCTCAAGCGCAAAAAAAATTAAACAAATCGAGTTTAAATGAGCTCTTATCAAGCCGAGTTTGAGTTTATTCACGAACGGCTCTATTTCTTTGCAGCCCCTAGGTATTATAATATCCGTAGGTCCTGGTCCTGAGGTAATCGTTTTCCAACCAGATTTAACTTAACCAAAAGGAAGGAACCCACTACTGAGGCAAGAGAGAAATGCACTAACCTTCAATACAAAAGGCTGAGTCACGATTAGAGTATAACATAGTCAATTTTACTGTTTGTAAAACGAGCCACTAGTTACGCCTCCAAGAATCAAGTCATGCTCAATTGTGTGAAAGGAATGCACTTTTTTGCTCCACCACCACCCCCAATGGTGACAGAATCTAATTTGAGTTGACAAATTTTAAGTCAAATTAGGTCAAATCGACAACAATAAGTTTACAGATACAAACTAACCACTTAAAATATAAATGGAGCAATATAAATAAAACTGTTTCCTTTATAACAAATTTGGCCAATTAATATGTATGACCATGATTATTTTATGAGATTGGTTATGTATCCGTAAATTCTAAAGCACTAACACCCTACCCTGTTTTTGGTTTTCTTTTCAAAATTTGATTTTTGAATTCGTTTTTGAAAATTTTCAGAAAACAATACAAAGTTATCTAAGGCTGTATTTGGTACAGCTTTTGAATCATGATTCTACCTTTTAGTTTGAGTGTGGTATTTGTTTACAGTTTTCAAAAATCATTTTCACACCTGCATTTGAAAATTCGTGTACCCGGATGTTCCCCGGACGTCCAGCCAATTGACCAGAACAGTGTTCATGTTTTTTTTTTTTTTTTTTTTTTTTTTTTTTTTTTTTTTTTTTTTTTTTTTTATATTTTAAATAAAAAATATTTTCAATTTTTTTTTTAATTTTTTATGAATTTTGAATAGAATTTTGAGTTGTGTGTTTAGTTATGAGTTGTAAGTTTTTATATCAAAAATTATGTCACGTCACTCAATTCAAAAACTCTTTTCAAAACTTTTTTTAAAGCTCATTCACCAAACAAATTTTCTACACTCAAATCATAATTCCAAAACTCAAAAACTCAAAATACAACTCATATTCTCAAATCATATTTAGAAAACTCAACCAAACACAACCTAAATTTTTCAGAAACAATTTTCAAAAAATAAAAACTAATTTGATAAAATAGATAAAACTAATTTTGAATTTTTAAAAATCATTTAGTCTCCCAAAGAGAAAAAACTATAGGAAAATGATCGATATTTTTCATTTTTTCACCAAACTATGTTTTAGATTTTTAGAAAAAATTTCTAAAAAAGATTCTGAAAAACAAACCAAATGGAGCTAGAAATTAGTTTAATGAAACTAAATGCCAAAAACATATTTTCAAAATTTTTAAAAATTATTCTCTCCAAAAAAGATAAAATCATATGAAAATAATAATAATGTATAGTTAAAAAAGAAAGAAGAGAAGAAGGAAAGGACTACCAAAAAAACGAAGAGGATCTGGGATCATTTGAATCAATCATTGATTAAAAATATCTGAAATTTAATTTCAGACATTTTTCTTAGAACTAGCAACCAACCCAGAATCAGTCCAGAAAAGAAGCAATAACAAACATTTTAACATCAAAATAGTAACATTTTCATTTTCTTTTCTCTTTCCTCATCCATGAACCAGACAGAACATTAGCAAGGAAGAACGAAACAACAAACATGATGTGAATCAAGTCTAAACCCTAAGAAATTTCAAAACAGCACTGATATATGTGCTTTTGTTTCACAACTAAGGTTTGATACTTCTCTGCAACTTTCTCAATAAGCACAATATTCTCCTTTTACATGTCCAACACAAATTAGCTTGGCGCCGATCTTCCATTCACATTATCTTGTCGATTAACAGAAGACGACGATGCTCCTTGAAACATCTCCATCACAGATCTCAAAGCCCCCGTTAGCTCCTCAGGCATTTGTTCCCCGAAATTGACGTTTACGTTGCCACTGACTCTTATTTCTGGCTCATCAACTGTATCAGTATTGCCATCTGCTTCTTGCCTGTGTTGAGGATGTTGTCCCTGAAACGCATTGCCAGCCATGTTCCTAAACATACTTGCAATATCTGCAGGAAGGCCATTAGCATTGAATGGCATTGATGTAAATGGCGGAGGCATGGCATGACTCCTCGGTTCCCCTGCAGACTGCTGATTTGATTCTTGATGACTTCCTGAACTCGAGTTCTGTACAAAGCAGAAAAGTAAAACATTTAATTGCAATATAACCACTAACTTCAAAAAGATGGCACATTAAAACTAGTTCTTACAAATTGCTCTAATTCTGAAAACCTATATATATTTGGTTTAGTGTTTCCTTTTGGATGCACATAACAATCAACAGTTTTTGTGAGAGGAAAACCAGTTGGTTCACAGTTGATGAGAGAGGAACCCCACGTGTTTCAATCTTTGAACTTGATCTTCTTGTTTAATACTCCTACATCCTATGCAAGGGTTCTAAACTGAGTTTTCTCACAAAAACCCACGCATATTTGCTTGCCAGCACAAATATGTCCGTCTCCATAATTTCAGTACAGTTGGATACCCTGTTCCAATCTTAGGTTGAGCATGCTAAAAAAAAACCAATAATCTGATTCATGCAATACTCAAAATTTGGAAAGGAAGGAGCCTAGTTTAGAATATTTAAAAGTTTCTTTGATACCTATAACGCACACGAGTATCCTTCTTAGCTGTCACAATGCAATTCCTATCTTATTCAAAACTACTGTGTTCTTTCTCAAGGGAATTCATTTCTCACACAGACCACAAATGTTACCTGATGATGTTCTGACCTTCGTTGCTCCTCTTCCAATTTTTGCTCTGCCACCTAAGTATCAAAATGGCAGTGAGATTATAATGACTAATAATGATGATGATGAAAATAATAATAATAATTAGTACTAACCCGAATATTCTCTTTCACAGAATCATTATTTGGATCCAATTCCAAGGCTGCAGAATGAAATCTCAAATTAGGAAATGACGGAGTTTGCTAGAATATTTCTTGTAAAGACTATAATTTCCAGATCACACCACTCATCTAGTGATAACTATTCTACGCAAAAAATGAGCTTTAGGCATGTCAGAGTGCATAATTCACTATCATTGATTTTAAAAGATATCAACCTACACAATGCATTTATTGTCTCCTCGTGTATTCCTTCTGGTTCTGGCTGTTGAATTTTTTTATGATGAATACGACCTATGGGATACCCGATGATTCCCATCTAATAACATTTTAACATTCAATTACCTCAACAGACAGTCTGGGTCTTTTGAACGTTTGTTTTTCATGTGTTTTACATCTTTGAATCATTTATAATTCAATTTCTGTAAACTAACATATTGATGTATTGTGGTCAATAAGATACCCAGGAAAAAGCAAATTCAAAACAATCATAAAAATGTGAAAGTTGGCTGGGTTCAAAGCTATGCTACATGGACTCAGGTGCAAATATCGGGTGTGGGCACATGTTCAAGCGTTATATCTTCCTAAACCTAAATTTTAAGATATATACATCCAAAAGTTGGGATGGGTACGGAGACACGTCTTAAACACTCAAATATTATATAATATTTTTAGATAAGATGTGAATTATTTAAAAATGTACTTCAAATTAAATAGGATTTAGGGAAAATTATGAAATTTATCTCTTTTATTCATGTGAGAAGTAAGAAATATTTCTCTACTTGCAAATACAAGCATCTTGATCTTCAAACACTATATAAACTTAGTGGATTCAAGTGTCTGAATGGGGTACGGGTACGGGTGTTGACACATTTACCTTTGTCATATCCTGTGGACACAAGTACACTAGGAAGAGTAGAGTCCATGAAATACAATATAAGGTTGGGTACCAACTGACACTATACAGGAAGAGTCAGTTCAGTGTGAGAATATTATTGTCCATCAAAGCAAATTATTACCAAATTTTCTGACACTGGTTCATATATATTGAACGACATAAAAACTACTAATACTTGTTGAATAACAAACAGAACAATAGACAAGATATTGCCATAAATACATGTATACATAGAAGATGGATAACAGACAGTAGATAAGGATATGGTTATTGCCTATTTCCAGTTAAAGCATCATTGATGCTCACAGTTTATTGTACTGTTTTACAAGTTATATGCATCATTTCAGAACTGATATCATACCAACCTTTCAAAAATCCTTCGTCGATAGCATCTCTGTAGTTCCCCTGTGCATAATACGCAAATCCCAGCCGACTGTATGCCTTGCTATAACTTGGCTTCATTTCAATGGATTTGAGACAGTCCCTGACTGCTTCTGCGTATTGATGGACCTGGGTGTAAGCAGCCGCCCTGGTAGGCATAGATTTTATTAAAACATCGAAGTAAAATAGAAAACAGAGATTGAAATTAACAGCAATCAGGCAAACAGACATTTTTATAAAATAGGAAAAGATCAAGGTCGTGTTTTGATTGATGGATTGGAAAAAAGTGGATTCAGTGTTCAAATTCACAAATATGCAAACAGACTGGCTATTAGAGCTGGATTGAGAGGTGAGACAACAAAGTAGACGTAGGAGCATAAGAAAGAGAAAAAAATCATTGTGAAACTCAGATTGCCATGGGATGGTTTTCAAATAACTCCATTCATTCCAAACCACTAACAAAAGCTCCCAATTCCATCCATAGACTACATTTAATTCCACATATATGATGTCACTGTTAAAATTTCACATCTAAAACCATTGATTTCAAATTAATCAATCAAAATAAAACCAAAGTAAACTTATAAAAAGCAAAGAATGCCAATTTTATACATGTTTGTCCTCAAAGATAGTAAGAACCACAGTTTCAGAATTCTTATTGAAGATGCAACTTTAGACAAAGGCTCTAAAAAAGTTGTAACCTAATATCCATCAATTTATCATGAGGACCAAAAACTAACGTATGATATGGTCTACAGTAAGGCGTTGACAAATCCAAACAACACATTCAACACCTTAAAAAGTTCCTTGATTAGTTGCATTTTTGTCTGCTAAAAACAGATTACACTTACTGCTTGTTTTCAGAATTCCTATTGATAGCAGAATTATGGGCATTTAACAGAGTTTTAGTTGTTACTTTGAAGAAATGCCATGAAGTAAATATATAAGGATATTTAAGCTTGAAAAATGAGACTTCCTTCAAGAACCCTATGGGTATTCCAAACATATCATTTCACTTACCAGTGCAGGTTGTCCTTGAATCTGGAGATACACAAGATAATCTCTTGGTTAAGCTAAATGGTCCAGAATCTCTATTACACATAAGATGCCAAACCAAACCAATTAACATACCCAAAGAAGCATAGTCACGGGCACCCGAAATGAATTTTTTTTTTTTAAATGCAAGACACAACACATGGGGAGCACACAAAATCTATAGTTTTATATATCGTACTATATATAAATATTTAATTCGAATATAACAAAAAATGCAACATAACACATTCCTAAAGTTTAAAGAAGATGTTAACTAGTATAATTATAAATCTAAATTAATTTTCTTTTATCATTGAATCACAGGTTACTATGTCCAAACTTGTAGTGTGTTTTATGAGTCTAAGCGATGATCACGTGTGTCCCCCATGTGTTTGAAGCATGTCCAGGTCTAACAATTTTTAAAAATAGTAAGATACATTCGGAAGTGTATCCGACACATGTTGGTGTCCAAAACATATCCATCACTTAGTTGGACACACACTTTTAAACAGAGTGACATTATTACATATAGATACCAGACAAAACATGGACACACATTTTTGAACAGTCTGATATTATTACATATAGATACCATACCAAACAAGGGTACATTTGAGGTGCTCTTCGGAAATCCAGAGAAAGTGTTAGATAATTTCTAGTGGCACCAAGTAAAGTCAAGGTCTTTAGGCAGCAGGACTAAACTTATGATGCATGAGCAAGGGCCTCAATGATGCCCTATCCAAACTAAAGATCCCACCATATCTATTCTACACTCACTAACATCCAATCACCAGCTAAGAACCATAATGTATTTGCAAAATCTTATTGACTTGAACAGGCCACTTGTTTACAAATGATGGTTTGCTTACACAAGCCTGGTATTCTTGTGGCACAGAGAGAGTTATTGATATCGAAAAAAGAAAACTAGAAGAAGTTGGTTAACCTAGAATTACAAATGAAATATAATTGCCAATTATACTGATGACAGTCACATCACTAATAATTCCAAACCAAACCAAACCAAACCAAAACAAGCCTTAAGTTCCATCAAATGGGGTTGGCTACATGAATTCTTCTTCTCCACTAGACTCTATCAACGGCCATTTGGTTAGTTAAATTAAGGAAATTCATATCTCTATTTATTACATTAGCCCACGTCAATCTAGGTCTGCCTCTTCCCCTAACACTTCCATCTACCGTTTCTGTATCGCATCTCTTCATTACTGTCTCTGTTAGTCTCCGTTGTATATGACTAAACCATCTCAATTTATTCTCTTTCAAACTTATCTTCTATCGGTACAACTCCTACTCATTCACGAATATACTTATTCTTAACTCTGTCTTTTCTAGTCTTGCCACACATCCACCTTAGCATCCTCATCTCAGCAACACTTATCTTATTTACATATTATTTCTTAATTGTCCAACATTTCACCCCATATAACATCGCTGGTCTAATAGCCGTTCCATAGAACTTTCAATTTAGTTTAGTGGATATTCGTTTATTACACAGTACCTCAGACGCACTCTTCTACTTAAGCCACCCCGCCTTAATTCTATGGATCAAATCCGCTCCAATCTCCCCAGCTGTAGTGATAATCAATCCTAAATAACAAAAATGTTCACTCTTAGGTAGTTTTTTATTCTCAATCTCCACTTCTCCATTGCTTCCATTGCCACTATTACTAAAATTACATTGCGTGTATTTTGTCTTAGTTTTGCTTATCCTAAATCCTTTAAATTCAAGTGCTTCTCTCCAAGTCTTTAACTTAGTGTTAACTTCTTCTCTAATCTCATCCACTAACACAATATCATCCACAAAAAGCATACACCATGGCACAAGTTACAACCAATGCCAAAGCATCATATTCAGAAATGAAAATCTTAAAATCATCAATTAACAAGTGCTGCACCTGTTGCAATAGTAAACAGCATTATCTGCACAAAGTGCAATAGCGAAAGTATACAGTTCAATTGCATCACAGTATAGCTTTGACTGCATGGCCCTGTTACCTACAGAAAAAAAGGCAGTATTACAACATATATGAGCTTGTATGCAACCCAAAAAGACTGTAAAATAATTTGTGGGAAATGAATAGTCACATAAATGGAGCATCAAAATTAGACAACTGCATGCATAATATGTGTGTAAAGATAATAACCACCATGCAGAAACCATAATCACTCTGGTTTTGAATAACAGAAACAATAAAATCATTCTTGGAAGACCACGAAAAGATATTAAAACAATCCAAGTACAAATTAAAATACAAGTAACCGCCAATCAAACAAACGCCAATGATTAAAAAGTACCTTGTGATTTGAAGGTCTCAGCCAGGTTTCTCACATCAAAAATCTGGCATCCAGACTTTTTCATCTCCTGTATTATTTTTTTCCAACTCATCAAGAGATGTGCTTGGACAAATAAGAATAGCAAGAATGTGGAAATAAACAGGCAAAGAACACAAAATAAAAAATAAAATAAAAGCGAACCATTAGCCAGTGTTGGGTTCAAACGACAAATTATCAAAGAGAAAGAAGCACAAGAAATTGAATGAGATTTCTTGTATCCGTTTAACGTAGGTATAGTGTTGGCCTCTATTTTAGGATGTAAAGTAGAATTCATGCTTTCTATTTTTTGTGTTTTTTCGAAAGAAGCAATTCGGAACCGTTACGTAACGGTGTGTAACAGGCCGTTACGACACCGTTACGATCGCTATAGCAGCCACTACGGCCGATCCACCTGTGAATCTCAATCACACTGCAAAAGCGGCCGTAACGAGTGGCGGTAACTACCACAACCGTTAACGGCGTTACGTAACGGTTGCGGCCACTTTTTAAAACCTTGTGTCCAAGTCTAACAATTTTTAAAAATAGTAAGATACATTCGGAAGTGTATCCGACACATGTTGGTGTCCAAAACATATCCATCACTTAGTTGGACACACACTTTTAAACAGAGTGACATTATTACATATAGATACCAGACAAAACATGGATACACACTTTTGAACCGTCTGATATTATGACATATAGATACCATACCAAACAAGGGTACATTTGAGGTGCTCTTCGGAAATCCAGAGAAGAGTGTTAGATAATTTCTAGTGGCACCAAGTAAATTCAAGGTCTTTAGGCAGCAGGACTAAACTTATGATGCATGAGCAAGGGCCTCAATGATGCCCTATCCAAACTAAAGATCCCACCATATCTATTCTACACTCACTAACATCCAATCACCAGCTAAGAACCATAATGTATTTGCAAAATCTTATTGACTTGAACAGGCCACTTGTCTACAGATGATGGTTTGCTTACACAAGCCTGGTATTCTTGTGGCACAGAGAGAGTTATTGATATCGAAAAAAGAAAACTAGAAGAAGTTGGTTAACCTAGAATTACAAATGAAATATAATTGCCAATTATACTGATGACAGTCACACCACTAATAATTCCAAACCAAACCAAAACAAGCCTTAAGGCCAAGTTTGGGAAGACTAAAAAAGTGCACTTTTTGTCTTTTTGGACTAAAAAATTGAGGTTAAAAATATGGATGTTTGGGTTAATTTTTTGATTTTTTATGGAAAAATGTGTAATAAAAAATCGTAAAAATTGGTTTGTAGAGGAAAATTTGAATGGGGAGTTGTGCAGCCGTAATTGTTGACGTTTGGTGAATAGTGTTAACTTTTTAACTTTTTGAGTAACTTTTTGGCTTTTTGGCTTTTTGGCTTTTTTTAAAGTCCCCAAACTTGGCCTAAGTTCCATCAAATGGGGTTGGCTACATGAATTCTTCTTCTCCACTCGACTCTATCAACGGTCATTTGGTTAGTTAAATTAAGGAAATTCATATCTCTATTTACTACATTAGCCCACGTCAATCTAGGTCTGCCCCTTCCCCTAACACTTCCATCTACCGTTTCTGTATCGCATCTCTTCATTACTGTCTCTGTTAGTCTCCATTATATACGACTAAACCATCTCAATTTATTCTCTTTCAAACTTATCTTCTATCGGTACTACTCCTACTCATTCACAAATATACTTATTCTTAACTTTGTCTTTTCTAGTCTTGCCACACATTCACCTTAGCATCCTCATCTCAGTAACACTTATCTTATTTACATGTTGTTTCTTAATTGTCCAACATTCCACCCCATATAACATCGCTGGCCTAATAGCCGTTCCATAGAACTTTCAATTTAGTCTAGTGGATACTCGTTTATTACACAGTACCTCAGACGCACTCTTCTACTTAAGCCACCCCGCCTTAATTCTATGAATCAAATCCGCTCCAATCTCCCCAGCCGTAGTGATAATGGATCCTAAATAACAAAAATGTTCACTCTTAGGTAATTTTTGATTCTCAATCTCCACTTCTCCTTTGCTTCCATTGTCACTATTACTATAATTACATTGCATGTACTTTGTCTTAGTTTTGCTTATCCTAAATCCTTTCAATTCAAGTGCTTCTCTCCAAGTCTCTAACTTAGTGTTAACTTCTTCTCTAGTCTCATCCACTAACACGATATCATCCGCAAAAAGCATACACCATGGCACAAGTTACAACCAATGCCAAAGCATCATATTCAGAAATGAAAATCTTAAAAACATCAATTAACAAGTGCTGCACCTGTTGCAATAGTAAACAGCATTATCTGCACTAAGTGCAATAGCGAAAGTATACAGTTCAATTGCGTCACAGTATAGCTTTGACTGCATAGCCCTGTTACCTACAGAAAAAAAGGCAGTATTACAACATATATGAGCTTGTATGCAAGCCAAAAAGACTGTAAAATAATTTGTGGGAAATGAATAGTCACATAAATGGAGCATCAAAATTAGACAACTGCATGCATAATATGTGTGTAAAGATAATAACCACCATGCAGAAACCATAATCACTCTGGTTTTGAATAACAGAAACAATAAAATCATTCTTGGAAGACCACGAAAAGATATTAAAACAATCCAAGTACAAATTAAAATACAAGTAACCGCCAATCAAACAAACGCCAATGATTAAAAAGTACCTTGTGATTTGAAGGTCTCAGCCAGGTTTCTCACATCAAAAATCTGGCATCCAGACTTTTTCATCTCCTGTATTATTTTTTTCCAACTCATCAAGAGATGTGCTTGGACAAATAAGAATAGCAAGAATGTGGAAATAAACAGGCAAAGAACACAAAATAAAAAATAAAATAAAAGCGAACCATTAGCCAGTGTTGGGTTCAAACGACAAATTATCAAAGAGAAAGAAGCACAAGAAATTGAATGAGATTTCTTGTATCCGTTTAACGTAGGCATAGTGTTGGCCTCTATTTTAGGATGTAAAGTAGAATTCATGCTTTCTACTAATCTGGGATTACCTTTGGGTTCTACATATAAGGCAAGTCATGTTTGGGATGACATTGTAGAAAGATTCCAAAGAAGATTGGTAGGATGGAAAAAAAAAAGGCAGCAGTACCAGTCTAGAAGTTGGCTTGTGTTGATTAAAAGTACGTTGTTGATTTGCCTACTTACTTTATGTCTATTTACTATTCAAGTTGCCAAGAGAGCTGAAAATTGCATAGGGACTTTCTTTGAAATAGAATGTCCCAGTTCAAGAATCATTTGGTGTATTGGGATACAGTTTGTATTCCTATTAAGGAGGGTGGTTTGGAGACTTGAAACTCAGCCTATGTTGTGCTTAGTGTTTTATCTTTTACGCAATCAGTCCCAAACCTAAAGCAAGGAGGGCTTTTGTAGGCTGACAGTTAACGTAAACCTAATAATCACACCTTTATAAACATGGATCCAAAGTATTCTTCAATTGGGGCATCGAATAGAATCAACTGAAAGAAGTGGGTCTACGTAGATGCAGAAAAAGCATATCCATGGGCACATAATCATACCATTGCAGCATTGTGAAATAAGTGTGTTGCTCTATCCAGTTGGCCCTGGTCATCATGTCCATCAGACATCGGGATGAAATAATGAATTTTTTCAAGTGCACCAAAAAATTGCCCAAAAAGTTCATCTTCGGAAGCTCCTGCCAGTAACATGATGAATAAGAAGAAAAAAAAAAGTGCATGCAACTTAAAGCATGCCCAACAAATCTCCTGGTTCAACCACATTGGTAAGTCTCCAATGTCAAATACACATGCATTAAAATTAGAATGTCCTTAACAATGTGAATATACTGAGATTATTATCATTGAAAACAGCTGTTAAGGCCTAACACTGTTAATTCTTTGTCCACTGAACGCAAAAAAACAACAAGAACTCTGAAAAGTGCATAATACAGAGGAACCAAAAATAGGAATTGCAATTCATATTTCAACCAGATTAGTGATTTAAAACTTGGACCTTTTCCAAAAGCTAAAAATAAATAAATAAATTTCAAAGAAATAAGGTAATGCTGGCAACGGTTTTGCTAAAGCGTTTGTGTGAGTTCATATTTAAGCAAAATTTTAAAAAACTAACTTCTCTTTTTCCAGATGCCTCTAACTCAACTACAATATACTCCCCTCTCAATTCAATAGTAAAAACCAAGAAAGAGATAATGAATCCTTCAGAGAAAAAAAAAATATAAGGAAAGCATGAAAGAAATATTTTGGTTGAAACAAATAAAAAAAACAAGAAGAAAATCAGCCTGTCATAAAACAGACTGCCAACGTGCTGTAACAGCCCATTAACACTTGTGATTACACGCTAAAGCAGGTTATATCAGCATCATCAGGTTATGTAACAGCCTTAGGCAACAGTCTCAGCACTTCTTACAGCAGTGAGTCACTGACCCAACCATTGTGCAGATGAGCAGGCAATTTTGACTTGGATGATCAAAATGGATTCAATCCTGCAGAATCAAAGGACGGATTCCAGCATGGGCCATTTTTGGTAATGATTTTAGATTGGTCTGTCAAAATGGGCTTACAATCCTTCATGATCCCCCTTCTGGGGTCCATCCTTTAATTCAACAGGATTTAAGTGGGATTGTGACCTACTGTGTCATGTCTCTCCAAGGCTTCACCCTCCCATGTACCAATAATACTAAGAAGAAGAAGAAGACAAATTACCTACCCTTAATATCAAACTTCAACAACACTGTACACCATCAGAAAGGTGTACATAAACATATTTGGTTGGAGCGTAACAGGCGTGTATTCCAAGGGGTGTCTCAGTCAATTTCTTGGTTGGAGAGGCGGCTACTTATGGTGTTATATAATTGGGTTACGGGATTGGTTGATCAAGATGTTTTAGCTTATGTTGATTTCATAGAGGATTTGCTAGTTTAGCATTGTTTCTTTGGGGGTTCGAAATTTGTATTCTTTGCATCATCTTGATGCTTTTCTAATAATTTACTTATTTATAAAAAAATAATAATAATAAAACATGAATACAAGACAAAGCAAGGCCTTACCTAAGGTGTGAGCTTCTCTCGTCCAATCCTCACCCTAATTAAGTTGATAAAAAATAAACAAATGAAACTCAAATTCACAAAATAAAAGAGTGTATAAATAAATAAATAAAATACAAAATGCATAGAGTCATAAAGCACTGCTTCATTTATGTACCTAGATAATATATATAAATATAATTTCATCTATATATCACAACAAGAAGCATCCTACAATAAGCTTAGCATTTTCAATATTAGAACACATCAATGGACTTCTAGTAAATTTTAATTATTAAACAAAACTTGATAACTAAACATTTAAAACATTGAAGCCTTGGATTAAAATCATTTAATTGCACTCAAACAGAGATATATATATATATATATATATTGTAAAACCAAACAGCAAGCATATAAATTTACCAAAGCTTGCACCTCAACCAGATAAAAAAGATAATCATGTCATCATTCCTAAAGCACAGTGCTTAAACCATAGGCACATTCTTCCTCTTTGTCTTTGTTCGGCCACTCTTCCCTCAGCAAATTTAAGGAATCCAAAATAGTACAAGTAAAGAATCACATACAAGCCCTAAATAAAGTAGATTATAAAAAGATAGCAAATGGATGAAGAATAAACCAGAGTTTGTGATGCCTCTGAATGATTAGCATCAGAAGCAATCTCAGCTGAGGATGTACTAGGTGCATCTGCTAATGATGCTTCATGAGTAAGATCTGATTTATGTTCTTGTTTCTCATTTGCTTCCCATGAATTGAATAGGTTAATCAACAAATCAGATTTTTCCCTGCTGTCAACAGAAGAAGGGTCAATCTTAAAGACCTCTGCCAAACATTCCTTGGCTACCTCAAGACCTTCAAGATCAACACCAGGAGCAGGTTCGACTGTATCAGAGAAACAACCATTATAAGAGAATTAACAACCAAATGCATATTCAAATGCATTCTAACAACAGTTGAAAACAAGAAAAGAAAATAACCATGCACCACCATTGCAAAACTGAAGTATGGTAACATATATGCAAAGTTTTTTTCTTAATAGTTAATATGCAAAACTAAGTAGGTAAACCAAATTTAGTAGTGCTAAGGGCATTGGAGTCTTAAGACATCAAAAATTTGAAGCAAACCAGCAATAAGCATAAAATAGCTCATGTGCCTAAAAATACTACAATTTTTTTTAATAGGGGTAGTAATGTATGTGTGTGATTGAACGAACTATTACATAGTTTTATGCATTTTCATAATTTTGGTCAACACATTTGCATAGTCTTTGAAAGTCAATATTTGGCACTTCAATTGGGAAAATACTAGATCCCACAGTGGACATAGTTCATGGAGTTGAAATTAGTTTAACCCACCTTTTATGATCATCCAATTGATATGAACACATTCTCCATGAACTAAATCTAGTCCCATCTTGCTGAAGGAAGGTTGGCACAATGATGAGGACAATTTACATGGCTTAAACGAATCCTTTGAACATAGTCTAACAAAATTAATAGTGCATAAGACTGCTCGGTGCACAAAATTAAGAAAATCACATGCTGTCTGGGAAGCATACAAGAAATGCTACAGCAGCTTTCAACTTCTCATAATATAACTTCATGATGCGTCATAATATGATGCCACAAAATACAGACTCAAAATATACCATAAACCAAAATCTAGGAGCTTAGAGTAATTCTTTGATTTACATCCACCACTCTAGACAAATTTTCATTCTTCCAAAGAAAAATTGCATCTATTTAATGCTCTCATTAAGCACAGTCATAATTTAAATGACATACGTAATCAATTACTTATTGACATCTCTGATTTCCTCGTCCTTTCAATCTTATTTTCCACCCCCACCGGAATCCTAAACAAAGAAAAATAGTAAAGCTGTACAGTAGACAACACAGATTGAACTAAAGCAAGCCTACCCGCCTCCCCCTTAAATAACATTGCCCTCTTCCAAGCTTTTACTAATCCTCTCAATAACTGAGGTCAAAAGCTTTTAGACTTGGGACTCTCCCCTATAGGGAGCACCAATTATTTAATGACAAAGATTCAATGGCGCACCCAAGTTGACCGCCACCCTATATAACGTATCCTGTGGAATATTAATACCAACTAAGAGCCATTATAAAATTTCATCTTAAGCAGCGACACCACCTCAAAGATTCTAAAAATAGAAAGCAAATTAACCACTTTAATTTCCTTAGTAGAGGAGAAGAAAAAGGTATCATCTGCAAAATATAAATATGAAACGGAAACCCTCTCACAACCTATCTCAAAACCATCCACCAAACCAATCTCCTTTGCCGTATCAACCTCCCTTCCCAAAATGCCACCCAATGCCCTCCACAACTTTATACCACGAGATATTGCCTTTGTGGACAACTATTCCCCCACATACATACATATTTTGATATCACCACCTCATCCCAAAACCTATCCCTTCACAAGAAAACCTCATAATCCATTTCCCTAAAAGAGCTTGAATGAAAATGGTGAGCTTCTGAATCCCCAAACCGAACCCACACAAAGGCATACCCTTGTTTGGTTCCAATTTTCTAAATTCAATTTTCTGAAATTTGAATTTTTTGTTTTTTATGTTTTTTTTGTTTATAGTGAATTTTTTTAATATTTTAAGCAAATATTTTACTTTTTAGATACATTTAACATAAATATAATTAAAAAGTATAATATTTGTGAAAAAAATCTTTAAAGAATTCACTAAATACCAAAAATACAAAACAAAAAATATACGAAAATTTAGTATATTTTCGTATTCTTGTGTATTCATTGATTTTTTTTTAAGCAAAAAAATTACAAATATTTTACTTTTTAGGTACATCTAGGTTAGGTCAATCTAAAAGTAAAAAAATTTCTTAAAATATTAAAAAAAAAATCACTGAAAAAAAAAACAACTCAATTTTCAGAAAATTGAATTCAAAAAATTGGAACCAAACAGGGTGCCCCAATCCACCAAATGATATTTAAACTCATTATATCCCACCCTAATGAAAATATCGTTACAATTTCTTGAAACTCTAATGGTGAAGAAGTATGCAAACTCTACATCCTTTAGATAGATATTGTCCCTTCCAACCTGTCAACTATCATTGGAATCACTCGAAAAATAGAAGCTCATACGTTCTTTTCTTTGAAAGAAGGTCCCTAATGACAAGCCCAAATAGGTAAAAGGCAAAGACTCAACCTTAATTTGCAAAAGCACAACATACCTTAGATTTAGATCCCCTCAATCATGGTAATCCATACAGTTGCAACGTGTCATTCCAAAATCAACAGTCTATAATTGTTAAGTCGTTTTGAATTTTAAAAATTATCCCTTTAACTGTTTTTTTTTTTTTTTTTTTAATTTGAAGTAAAGATATATTAATTTGGCTCTTTCAAGTTTCACCCCATGGAGCATCCAGATCCCAGACCTTAATATTCATCTCAATAAACAGTTCCAAAAAACATAGTATCAGAGAGAAAGAAACACATTGGTTCAATGGGAAACAAAATTACATCAAAATTAAGCTGCAAACATCAAGTTAGAACAAAATTACGAGGTCAATACAAATTGGAAGAATAGCAACCCCAGCACACCTCAGAAGCCCCAATCACTAAAAAAAATTGATACTTTGATACAACAGAATCAAACTTCAAACTTTAGATTGCAATAATTTAGTTCATTAAGATCAAAAGCCCAGCATGTATGTTTTGACACAAAATCTATATTTATATATAAGGAGAAGAGAGAGAAAGTGTAGAGAGAGAGAGAGAGAGAGAACCAGAATTGAGGAAGTCCAAGAAAGAGCGGACGATGCGACGACAGAGGGGAGAATCGGTCTTCAAGCTCGCCATTGTTGTAGGGTGAAACGATCAAAACGAAGGACTATAAGGTGCGCATGATAAGATCGGTACGCACCACTGTGCCAATCAGATGTGAGCGTTTCGGATGGACTCGTCTTGACCAAGTTATTCCATAGTCCATTTGGATTTTCGGATTCACTTTTCACAAAATTTTTAAATAAAAATATATATATATTAAAAAATTCATTTTTTTTTATTAATTTTTTTTAAGGGATTTTTATTGATAAGTCCAATTTAGAAGTGTTTTAACCCAAGAAATTCATGAAGGAATTTTTTAACCCATTTAGTCCCATGTATGTATAGTTTTATTCCATAAAGTCCATTTTCTTGATTTACACTATTTTCTTGGACACTTATGCCCTTATAATTAATTTTGATATCCTTATAAATATTTTTTCCTGTCTACCTATTTGTTCCATTACATGCTTCAAGTTTGCTAATTCTATCTAGTTGCACTCACAGTTAAGCTTGTTATGGATGAAAAGGTGAAGAGGTCAAAGAGGTATGCTTTTATTCAGTGCACTAGTCAAGACGATGCCTTGCTAGCTCTAGAAAGCATGGATCACAAGGTTTTACCAGCTATTCTTGTCTTGTTCTTGATTTTTGTCTATTTTTTTTTTTAAAACTTTAGAAACTAATATAATGCCCTTTTTCTTGTATCAGTATTTTGATGGCAGGGTGATCTTTGTGAAACTTGCAAAGCCAGGGCACAATGCGTTTGGTGTATACTCAAAAACCACCGGACCACCACAAGAGCAGAACATTGTGAATCAAGATGAGGCAACGGAGTGAGTAGGAGTATCACTTTTCAGATTTCTGTTTGGCTTGCAAAGTCTGCAACAGGTTAGGCTTAGCCTAGTGTTTGTGCATTGTTGATTCAATCTTATATGAAAGATCCTTCAAAAAATGATTTTTCTGTCTATGTGATGGGCACAACATTGAATGTTTACTTGGAAGTAAATGAGTTGTTGAATTGCTAGCCATTTTTGTTAAATGAATATACTGAATTACTGATAAGGTATTTTGTACAATAGAAGAAATCATTTGTGTGAACAAGGTGTTAGGTTTTATTTTTGGCAACCCCGGTTGACAAAACTCCTTTCAGTTGTATTTATTTTCGCACTTTTATTTCAGTGAGGCTATGAGTTTATTAGATGCGAATCCAAACCCGAATCGAACCATGCAGAGAAGTTTGTGATGTTAATGCTTTCAAGATTGCCACTTCGCTGATTATGACGGGGATCGAGCTGCCTGTCCGATTATGTTATTTTTTTCCAGTTTTTCCATTTTTGGCCTTCCCGCTCGAGCGGGGAAAGGGACGCTCGAGCGTGGATTGGAAGCTCTCAGCATCTCTGCAGTCGCCTGTAAAAATACTGGAAGGTGTGATTTTACGCTCGAGCGGATGCTCCTACGCTCGAGCGCACCTCAGTTTGTTCGCACGCAGTTTTTGGTCAGTCCGCTCGAGCGGGCTGTGTTGAGCTCGAGCGGAGATCGCGGGACAGATTCTATAAATTCGCGTGTTGGGTCAGATTTTAGGAGAACTTCTCCAGATTTTCTTTTTGGGTTCTAGGGTTTATATCTGGAGATACTTTGGGAGTTTTCTTTGATGTTTTTATTGAGTATTCAACTCATGATCTAAAGAGAGTACATCAAAGGTTTGTTTTGTTCTACAAAAGAGAGAGTTATTCTTCAGTTGTGGATTCTGAAGAATTCGAGCCTGAAGCTTTGGTGGAATCCGGAGTGGCTCATCAGAAAGACAATTCCGTGGTGAAGATGGGGTTGGAAGAGGCACATAAAGGTTGGTTCAATTAGGCGTTGTGGATTCGCTAGGTAATTGAGAGTATACCTGTGTAATTCCTTTAATTCTTCTTAGTGGATTGTTCTTGTGGCTGTTGCCCGTGGTTTTTTTATCACAGTTGGAGGTGTCCAATTGTGGTTTTTTCCACGTTATATCGTTGTGTCTCTTTGTCTTGATTGTTTGATTGTTTGATTGGGATTGCTATATTCTGCTTAAAATTGATACATAATCACAAATCAACATCTAGGAGATTTCTAGATTTTTTCAATTGGTATCAGAGCGGGTCGTTCTATTTTGGTAATTATGTCACCCATAGGACTTATTGAAACATAAGAAAATAATGTGAACTAAATGGAACATAAGTAGATGAAAAGGGTATTTTGGTCTTCTTATCTCAAATTGGACCTAATGGAATAGTCAAAAAGAATATGGGTTGGATGGAATAAAGCTCTTAGAAAATGGATTTATCAAAAAAACTCCATTTTTTTTAATATTCTCAGTAATGTTTTTAATTTTTAGATATAGTTAACATAAATATATTTAAAAACTATAATATTTATGAAAAAAATCTTTAAAAAATTTACTAAATATCAAAAATACAAAAAATATATGAGAATTCAATATATTTTTTGTATTCTTGTTTATTTATTTATTTTTTAAAATATTTTACAATTTAGATACATCTAAAAAAGTAAAAAAAAAATTTACTTAAAATTTTAAAAATGTTCATTCAAAATATGAAAAATAAAAAACTTATTTTTAGAAAATTGAATCCAAAAAATTGAAACTAAACATACCTATTTTTTACTTCCTCAATTATTCATTAAAAATTAATTCGATTGAACTATTTAAATATAGATTAATTGGATGAAAAATTATTGGTTGGTTCAGGGATACCCGTGGCTATATTCTTGACTAATCATAAATTTCATATCTCCTCATATTTTTCAATCATCCAATACAAAATCGTGAAAACTCCAACTACAATACATATAGAGTATTACGTAGCGTTGCCCTGAACCAACCAATACCGTATATACTTAGACCTCCATTTTTTTTTTTTTTCCCCTTCTCCTCCTCAGACAAGGTTAGTATGTTATTATAATTAGATTACAATTGAAGGGCCGTTGTTGCTCCATTAACTCAAATCTTTAACCTCTCACTCACTACACTCTAAGGTGTAGCTACTAAACCATTGGGTCACACCCCAATGTCTTATACCTCCATGTCTACCCAGTGATAAAACTTATAATTTTAATCCATGAATAACAAGTTATAGCATTTTGGCCTTATTTGGAAAGTTAGTTATTAGTTAGCTATTTGATTTTGTATCTATTTTTTACCTGACTAAAATAGTTATATTTGGAAAGTTTATTATTTATTTTTTTTGTAATTAAATTGATAATTGTGTAAGAGAAAATATTTTTGATTTTGATATTGAATATATTATTGGTAATCAAAATTCTATCCCTGATTTCTTTATCCGAAAATTTTTAACTCTTAGTAAACCTTTTACTCCATATCTTAATAAACTCCATGCCGAATTTAAATCTAAAGCCAATAAGTCTAAACGACAAACCTATAGAAATAATTATAATAAACACCAACAATCCACGATTACCAAGAAATGGTATAAATTTGTGAACGAAGTAAATACTGAAATTCACTTCTTTGATTATCTTGAAAATTATTATCAAAAGATAAATACTATTACAAAAACTAAATGAAAAACTTCTCCTAATACTTTTGTTTCTTCCAGTCATCCTCCTCTAGAAACTATTCTCATGGAACATAAAAGTGTTATTGTACATGCTTCTCCCTTTAAATTTCGTGGCGATGAATCTGAAATCAAAAAAGTAATTGAATAAAATAATTATACCAATCAATATTTTAAAACTATTGGTAAACAATTAGATAAAATAGAAACTTCTTTTAAGGATTACTCCATTAATCATTCATCCACTAGTAAACCTTTAGACAAACCTCTTATTAATCTTCATAGCACTAGAAAACGATTAAGCCTAGTTACCCAAGACACTAATACTGTTAAAGCTATTGAACAATTATTTATTAAGATATCTACTACATCTAACGAAAAAGGAATTACTGTCCTAATACAACAACCACCTACTGAATTTAGTAGTGACTCCAACACATCCACAAATAAAATTGATAAATTAACTCAACAATTCTAGACTACTAATCTTAATCGAATCACACATCCCAAAATTAATCCTACCACTCTTACCAAAAATTGGTATCCTAAGCCTACACCTCCCAATCTTCAATTCGAAGAAACAAAGATTAACAATCAATTTTCTGTTTCGGCTAAAAAATTATATGAATGGAATATAGATGGTCTTAGTGAAAATCAAATTCTTCAAAAATTAAATCATGTCTATGGTTGCAAATAGTAACCTTAGTAATTATCCTGATTACACTCAACCTGAAATGGTCTCTTTACTTACCTCTAGTTTTACTGATATGCTCAAATCTTGATGGGATAAATATCGCACTTCAGATCTACGTGAATCTATACAACATGCAGTCCAATTAGATGAAAATGATATCCCAATCTTTGATGAAGATGTAGAATCAAGTAAACCCAATATTATTAATACTTTAATTTACTACAATCAAACATTTTATTGGCACACCTTCTAATGTCCATTCTCGCATCCATGATCATCTTAGTAATTTAACTTGCCTTACTTTAAGCGATTTTCGATGGTATAAAGATGTTTTTACATCTAAAGTCATGCTTAGAGATGATTGTACCAAGTCATTTTAGAAAGAAAAATTCATTAATGGATTACCCAATCTTTTTGCCCATAAAATTTGAGATGTTCTTAGTCAATCTACTGGTATTATAGAATATGATAATTTAACTTATGGTGATATAATTAGTACCATTCAAAAAGAAGGATTAAAAATGTGCATAGACATGAAACTTAGTCAAAAAACTGTTAAGGATAAACACAAAGCTAAATACGAATTAGAAAATTTCTGCGAACAATATGATCTACCTCCTATTGCACCATCACGACGCAAACATAATAACAAGAGATCTTCACACAAATACCCTGCTAAATATAAGAAGAAATATTCACCTACCAAATCACCCAATAAATATTATGCTAAACCAAAAAAGAAATATCACAAGCAAACTAATCACTTTAAGAAGAAGTCAAAATCTACCCAAGATGTTACTTGTTACAATTGTGGAAAAAAGTTAAAGAAAAACTTAAGAGTAAGCTTAATCAACTACAAATTACTGAAGAACATCAAAATCAAATATTCGACATATTTAAACTAACTAATACCCCAAATTAATCTCCTGATCATTTTAGTCCATCATCTAGTGACACCACTCCCTTGAGTGATACTTCTACTTATTACTCTCTCAGTGAGAATATTGACAGAGAAATTGAATTAGGATGTAATGATACTTGCTGTAAACAGATCAATGTTCTTAGTAAATCACAACAAGAAGAAGATTCTTTAATAGAATTAATTAGTAAATTAGAAAATCCTGAATTAAAAAGAAAATACACTAATAAGTTAAAATCTTTACTAATAAATAAAGATAAAAAAACGTCATCAAGATAAACCAATTATTAGTCTCACAACTACTTTAGAAAGATTCCAAAAAAATAAACATAAAGAAATCACTTTACAAGATTTACAAAATGAGATTAACCAAATTAAACTAACCATTTAAGAACTAAAAGCTAAAGACAAATCATTAGAAGAAGAAATTACAATATTAAAAATCAATAAAAATCTTAATGATTTCCAAAATAATAATGATACTTACTCTGATGAATCTAGCTCTAGTTCTGATCCTAGCCACGTCATCTTTAATAATCGATCAACTAAATTTATAGTGATAATCACAATGATAGTCATCGTTTAAATATTATTAATAGAATTCATATTCAAAAATGGTATTCGAAAGTCAAACTAGTTATTAATGAATTTAAAATAGAAGTCATAGCCCTCATTGATACCGGCGCTAATTTAAATTGTATTCAAGAAGGTTTAATCCCCACAAAATATTATCATAAAACTAGTGAACAATTAATTTCTTCTAATGGAAGTCAAATGCATATTAAATATAAATTACCCAAAGTACATGTGGGGATATATTTTCTGAATACCAACACGTGGCATGGTGACGCCGACGTGTCAGCCGAGGTGCCACGTGTCGTCATAGTTAAGCCGAGATGATCTCGGAGTTGCCGAGGTTATCCCCGAAGATATCGGAATCCGAAA
>NW_021027358.1:117749-143094 GCF_004153795.1 Camellia sinensis | reverse complement strand
CTGTCATCTTTAGTAAATTTGATCTTAAAAGTGGATTTTGACAAATACAAATTCATCCTAATGTTCGTTATGAAACTACCTTTACTACACCTTTTGGCCATTACAAATGGAATGTCATGTCCTTTAGATTAAAAAATGCTCCTAGTGAATTTCAAAACATTATGAATGAAATTTTTAATCCCTTTAGTCATTTTTCTATTGTCTACATAGATGATATCCTCATTTTCTCTAAGTCAATCGATGAACATTGGAAACATCTTAATTCCTTTCTCCATATTATCAAATATAATGGTTTAGTCATTTCTGCTCCTAAGATTAATCTACTCCAAACTAAAATTAGATTCTTAGGTTGTGATATCCACCAAAATACTATTCTTCCTATCAGTCGATCTATTGAGTTTGCTTCTAAGTTCCCTGATGAAATCTTAGACAAAACCTAATTACAACGGTTTTTAGGTTCTTTAAATTACATTGCTGAATTTTACAAAGACTTTAGGAAAACTTGTCAACCCCTTTTTGATAGGTTGAAAGATAATCGTCCTCCTTAATCTTCTACTCATACTGTTATTGTTCAACAAGTCAAAAAATATGTCAAGATCTTGCCTTATCTTGGCATTCCTATTGAAAATTTATTCAAAATTATTCAGATTGATGCTTCTGATGTTGGTTATGATGGCATTCTCCTTTAGAAAATCACTCCTCAGTCATCTGAACAACTTGTTCATTTTCATTCTGGTGTTTGGAACAAAGCACAGAAAAATTATAGTAGTATTAAAAAATAAATTTTATCTATTATTTTATGTATTAGTAAATTTCAAGATGACATCTTAAATCAAAAATTCCTTTTACGTATTGATTGCAAAAGTGCTAAATATGTTTTGGAAAAAGATGTTCAAAATATTACTAGTAAACATATTTTTGCTTGATGACAATCATTTTAAGTATTTTTGATTTTGATATTGAATATATTCCTGGTAATCAATATTCTATCCCTGATTTCCTTACCCGAGAATTTTTACGAGGAGGATAGTGCATCATGCCTACTCCTTATTGTTCTACAAACAGGTTACAAGTCACCCAATGCTGCAAAATTATTCACTATTACAAGTTTAAAATATCCTATTTAAAGTCATTACAAAATGACCCTTACCTTCGTCAAGACCCTTACATTCAATTCAATCAGATTAGAAATTATCGCAATTATATTGCTCATTACACTAATCTAGTTAACTTTCATATGGATAGATTAGATGTCCTCTGTGGATGTTAATTTACTTCTGTCATTTTTATTACAAATGTCAAGCGACAAACCTACTACAAAACCTCTTGCCATTATGCCAACCAGTCAACCCATTGTTACACATCCAATTGATCTAGTCAACCGATACCAAATTCTTGATAATATTCTTAAACCTAGTTACACTTCGGCTCTGGCTTCCGACCCTTTTGTCTGCGAGTCAATTACGTCAATGCCTCCTAACAAGTCTACCCTAAGAACAGATTATGTTCTTAAACGGTCATTCAACATTTTTTACAAAGAACCAGTCTATGAAAATATCCACAATATTCTTGAATTAGTCAAATCCTATTTCCCTAATGGATGGCATTTCATTTCTTCCCATCCCAATAAGTCAATAGCCTTTTATAAGGATATTCTTTTCCACCATAAGTCCATAGTCATTAAACCTATTTATGATCGAGTCCAGACCAGTAAAATCATTTATCATTCCTTGTACATTCACAATATTGTTTCCATGAAAGAATGGGGTCTCTCTTTTCTGCTACGAGACCTTCCCAACCATGATATACAATATAGTTATTATGATTACATTGATGCTTGGTTCAAAATCCTCCTACATCAAAATGAGTCATATAGTCATTCTTGGTTTTTCTCATTTGACCACAAATTCAAGTCAGAATTCCCTTCATGGTTCCTGAGATGGTGGTCACAGCATGGTACCATCCCAGAAATCATTCATTCTGAGTTAATAAAACAAGTCAATTACTTCTCTTCAATTTACAAGCTCAGCCAGCATAAAAGTCAGTTTCCTTTGTTACTCTATTTTATGTCCAAATATAAAGTCTCTTAGATTTTTAAATGGCAATACAGTCTATCCAATAACATAGTCAGTCGTCAACATTTTGTTAAATGGTGTGATGCATTCAAAGCCTATCGTATTATTGAACAAGTCCAGCAAGAATTTCCAATTAACATTCCCAAACTCTTGCAATGGTCAAATTTCAGCAAAACCCAAATGCTTTAGTCACACAAGGAAGCCCATTTCCTCTTTCTATAGTCAGATCTGGAAACCCATCAACCAACATTGAACCTTTCAAATCCAAGTCTTGGCCAAGTCCAAAGCAAAGCCCAAGTCAACCTCTAGTGATGAATTGATCCAAATGGCCAAATTATTGATGGCCCAAGCAAAGTCACAAACTGAAGATGAAGCTTCGGATGATTCAGCCTCCTCTGAATCCTCAACCATTCATGATCCATATGGTCCACAATTCCAAGATGCTTAAGACCCATATGCCTAAAAAAGTCATTGGATTCCATACATATACATTAGCTTCAGTCACTACTCTTACTTTGAGAAAAACTGCTGATATATATATTGATTCCCCATCAGTCAACTGTGCAGTCACGTTTCCTCACTGCAAGTAAAAAAAGGAAAAAAAGTTCTCGATCATAGAAAAATGCCCTCAGCACCCATGTGCCTCTTATTTTCTAGCTTTTGAAGTCACAAGTTTCACAATATTTTTCAACTTTTGAAGTCACAAGCCTCACAGCTCTAGCTACAGGCCTCACAGTTCCCAGTTCACAAGCCTAATAGTTATCCACTTTTGAAAAATCTAGAAATCCCCTAGATGTTGATTTGTGATTATGTATCAATTTTAAGCAGTATCTAACAATTCCAATCAAACAATCAAGACAAATCGGCATAACGACTTTACGTGAAAAAACCATAATTGGACACCTCCAATTGTGATATAAAATCACGGGCAAAAGCCACAAAACAATCCACTAAAAAGACATAAAGGAATTACACAGATATACTCTCAATTACCTAGCGAATCCACGTCTGAATTGAACCAACCCCTATGTGCCTCTTCCAACCCTATCTTCACCTCGGAATTGTCTTGACGATGAGCCACTCCATAATCCACCAAAGCTTCAGACTCGAATTTTTCAGAATCCACCGAAGAACAACTCTCTCTTTTGTGTAGAACAAACAAATAATCCTTTGATGTGTGCTCTTTAAACCATGAGTTGAATACTCAATCAAAACATCAAAGAAAACTAGCAAAATATCTCCAGATATAATCCCTAGAACCCAAGAAGAAGATCTGGAGAAGTAATCCTAGATTTGGAGCAACTTGCGAATTTATAGAATCTGAAATCGCGAGGTCCGCTCGAGCATGGGAATGGACGCTCGAGCGGGGACACTATATGATGTGTTCCAAACCAGGATGTACGCTCGAGCAGGGATTTCGACGCTCGAGCGTGAAAACACGGATCACAGTATTTTTGCAGACTCACCAAACTTCTAGAACTCAGCATTCTCCGCTTGAGCGGGGGAATGTCCGCTCGAGCGGACATGCAACTTTGAATGCATTTTTGCATTTTGCTCCGGGGGCGCCGCCCCTCGACCTCACCGTGGCGCTGCCCCGAACCCGCCAAAGGGCACTGCTCCCTAGACCCCCGCGACCTGACCGGGCAACTCGATCCTCGTCATAATTAGCGAAGTGGCAATCTTGAAAGAATTAACATCACAAAACTTCTCTGCACGGCACAATTCGGGTTGGATTCGCATCTAGAAACCCATAGCCTCACTGAAATAAAAAGTGCGAAAATAAATACAACTTAAAGGAGTTTTGTCAAACGAGATTGCCAAGAATAAAAACCTAACAACTTTGCTTATAAAAGAAGCTCCTCAGTCAAGGCAAACTCAGAGTTAGAAAGAATTAAAATTTTCTTTCTTAGTTTCCCTCAATTTCTGTAAAAATTTATAATTTGTTGTCTTAAAATTCAGTTTTTAAGGATGCATGTTGAAGCTGTATTTTCCAATTACTTCCAATAAATAATTTTGTATTTTCTAGTTATTTCCAGTAAATGATTGTAAGTTTATTTTGTATTACTATTTATGCTTATCTATTTTATTTATGAATATCCTATTTTAATTTAGTTATTTTAATTTAATTTAGTTATTTTAACTTGTTTTATTCATGTGCTGCTTCTATCTCTTTTTGTGCTGCATCTTAATCTTTTTGGTTAATAGGAATTTGTCTTTCACTAAAATTTTTAATATAAGGGAATGTAACTACATGTTTTTTTCTATGCCAGAAAGTACTTGGTAAAGTGGAATAAACGATATTTTCTAATTGGTTTTTAAATTTTATCAATTTTGGATACAAGAATTGGATTAGCCAATTGAGTTTCAATTCTTTTGTATTGTACTTTTTCTTTGAGAAATTTGAGTTGTTTGGTTAATCGATTAATAGATTGGGATATAGAATATTCTTTTAATTGATTTAATTCTTTGATTCCAGGAGGAGACAATAATTCAAAAGTCACTGTTTGACCAAAAGCTTGCGTGCTTATTCTATGGTTAGTAGTGGTAAATGGATATAGAAAAAAGATAAATAGAGTTCCTAGGATGACTTTGTCGGTCATATTTCTGATTAGAACAAATGATGTTTTAAAACAAACATTATTTTGACAAATATGTACTTTGGGTAATTTATATTTAGTATGCATTTGACTTGAATATTTAATGCTAACGCTTTTAATATATGAGGATCTCTAAGACTTAAAGTAAAATCGGGAAAAAAATTAAAGTGAATGGGTCCTTTATGAAGGCCTGATTCCATCATACCCATTAGGCTATCATGATAATTAATAAATCGTGCATCTCTTAAGTATAAAACAATAGAAGTATTTTTACCTTGTTGAGTTAGTGGTTTGATTTCAACTTGAATTAATCCTAGATGAATAAAGTTATGACCATTTTTGATATGTTTTTGTTGGCTTTTTTGGCTTTCGAAGGTTACTTTCGTAATTATGAGCGTGCCAGCAAGGATCAATCAGTCCTTACAGAATTGTAATTGTTTGGTTAATAGGAATTTGTCTTTCACTAAAAATTTTAATATAAGGGAATGTAACTACATGTTTTTTTCTATGCCAGAAAGTACTTGGTAAAGTGGAATAAACGATATTTTCTAATTGGTTTTTAAATTTTATCAATTTTGGATACAAGAATTGGATTAGCCAATTGAGTTTCAATTCTTTTGTATTGTACTTTTTCTTTGAGAAATTTGAGTTGTTTGGTTAATCGATTAATAGATTGGGATATAGAATATTCTTTTAATTGATTTAATTCTTTGATTCCAGGAGGAGACAATAATTCAAAAGTCACTGTTTGACCAAAAGCTTGCGTGCTTATTCTATGGTTAGTAGTGGTAAATGGATATAGAAAAAAGATAAATAGAGTTCCTAGGATGACTTTGTCGGTCATATTTTTTATTAGAACAAAGGATGTTTTAAAACAAATATTATTTTGACAAATATGTACTTTGGGTAATTTATATTTAGTATGCATTTGACTTGAATATTTAATGTTAACGCTTTTAATATATGAGGATCTCTAAGACTTAAAGTAAAATCAGGAAAACAATTAAAGTGAATGGGTCCTTTATGAAGGCCTGATTCCATCATGCCCATTAGGCTATCATGATAATTAATAAATCGTGCATCTCTTAAGTATAAAACAATATAAGTATTTTTACCTTGTTGAGTTAGTGGTTTGATTTCAACTTGAATTAATCCTAGATGAATAAAGTTATGACCATTTTTGATATGTTTTTTAATTGACTCTTTGGATAATAACTGGCAAGTTTCTCTAATTTTAGTTAAAGCATAAACTTGTTCAACAATTTTGATCTGTAAATCTACATTAAAGGTTGATTGTAAAAAACTAGTTTTGTAGATTTCTTTAATCCTTACTTTAGGGATATTCCAACTTAAATCAAGTCTAACATCTTAAAATTTATGTTCTTCTTCATAAATAAGTAAATCGTTATCAAGTATAGGACTAATGTTGCAGATCTAGAGTTAACTGAAGAGTTGCTTCTGAATAATCGACTCATATTTCAAAATTTATAAAAGACTGCCAGAAATCTGAATTCTGGGTTAACTTATCATATTTAAAATAATTATTTTAATCAAATTCTCTTTCCAAACACCCGTGTAGTTGTCCTAACACCATCATGTAACAAAATTCGTTGGCTTTACCCCCAAAACTCTTTTTTGAAGGAAAAAATAATCATCTATGAACAACAACTCAACACACTAGAAAAAAATCACAAGTATAGAATATATTAAGGTTCTAAATTAGAAGTAGAATTATATTTATTGTGTAGGGTTGTTGTACATAGGTGAATATTTTATTTTGTATCATGAGAAAAGTTTGAACGGTAGTTATTAGATCTTATCGGATTGTAAACAGTAAGTAACAATAATGGTCAAATTGAACCTAGTTCAAATGGTTAAAATTGATATAACTAAAATAATAAGAGTCTAATTGATTTTGTGTGTAAAATATTATGTACATACAAAATTGTTTTCAAAAATAATAACACACTTGGTGTGATTTCCATTAAATGTATGACATTCTAACGTGTTTTAGATAATCAAAATCTAAAGACCAGGCATTAATGAGCACATTAAACTATCAAGTGGCCAGAGGTAGAACCAGGATCCACACATTAGCCAAAGATGGACATGTGTATAGGTCGACTTAATAATTCAACAATGTTAATTTTATTGTGTCAACAATTCTCAATATATATTTATAGGACACACTTATAGCGTGGTGTAGACACCCCATTTTTGACCGTCCTCAAGACTTGGACGTCATCGTTTGAACAATCGGTGATCCTCCTTGTTTGTGTTCGTCTTGAGTTCCCAGAGGCCTCGGCTGCGCGCCTTGCCTCAGAATCTCTCGGCTCGACTGCTTTGTGTCTGGTTTTGCACCAAGAGCTTGTGGATGTGTTCCTGAGGAAAGGGAGGAGCTTGTCGACCAAGTCTCCTGCTCACCGGCCGCCTTGATTTTCAATCGGCCAAATGTGATTGCCGGCCGGCCAATTTTACTACCGGTCGGCCACTTTGATCGGCGGCCGGCCAAATGTGGTTTTCAACAGATATTTCTGCAAACAGCTGGCAGTTGTCATTCCAGGCCATACCCCAGCCCATGCCTGGACGTAGGAGCTCTAAGGAGTTGCAGATTGATATATCTCTATATCAATCAAGCTTCTTGACAAAAGGAAGAGACACAAGGAGAGAAGAAAAAAGAGAGATACAACTTGGAGAAATAAGAATTTTTTTCTCTCTCTAAAAAATTCTCAGCTCTCTCTCCCTATCTCTTTCTCATCCAAGCTTCAAAATACCTTGGTTCTTGGCCATTTCTACATCAACTCCTAGCCTATCAATCTACACTCCATTCCAGAAACTTGAGGCTGCTTTCCAGAGGTGAAGAGCTCCCAAACTTGGCCCAAAAGTTGTTGAAGCTTGGCTCTGCAAGGGTGAGTCCCTTTTTCCCTCTTTCTTGTCTTGTTTTGCATGCTATCTAAGCCATACTTTCAAGTTTTTTTGGGCTCCGACCCAAACTGTAAATAGTCATATTTTGACCCCCTTTTCATGTTTGATCAAGGACCTCCGGCTGTTTGAGGTCTCCTACTACCACTTGCCTCTTTATCTCTCCTTTAGGCCAATTTTTGCATAGTATTTTAGGCTTATTTGTGAGTTGTTTTGGACTTGGTCATAAATTGTAAAATATATTTTTTTGAGCCCCTCTTCAACTTTGTTGAGGGGCTCTCCTCTGTTTGAGAACAGAAGCTACCACTTGTTTCTTTACCCCTCTTTTAGGGCCATTTTTGCATGATAGATTAGCCCTATTTGTGTTCATTTTTGAGACTTGTTATAAACTGGAAATATGCATGTTTTGGGACTGTCTTGCATCTGTCTTCATTCTTCATGATAAAATAATGCATGATTTGTATAGCTATAAGTCATTCCGTGTGCCTTGTTTCGAGTTGCGGGTTTCATCTCATGCATCGGGTGCCATTTTTCCATGTTTTGGGGCTGTTTAGCATCATACTTCAGTGCTGAAATTTGCGTGTTCATATGCCATGTTTCATCATTTTTCATGCTCAGTTAGAGTTGCGTGTTGTATCTTAGGATCGGTCCATGCATTGGACATGTTTGTGTGCATTTCGGTTGCCTCATTTCCATCTTATTGGCAACTGATGTGAGTGTGGCTGAGGTCTACTCACATTGGTATAAGTCCATCCTGCATTGTGTATGCCATGTTTCAATGCGTTGTGCATATTATGTTGTTAGCATTGTGTGTGCCATGTAGCTGCATTGCCTGTTCGTATGATTGTTTGCATGCTTCGGTCGCATGTGCATCATTGTGCATTCCCTTGCTTTTGATGTGTTTTGTGCTTGCATTTCATTTGATATCAAAGTTGCACAATTGGCTTTTGGGCCATCATGCATTGAAGTACGTGATTGATGGCCCGAGGGTCGAGGGCCATGCTCTCTTGAGTCTATTGCATGATAGGGAGAATGACCATGCATACATTGCTTTGAATTTCCTTGCCATGCACTGTCTGCCCTCAGCTGCTGTCAAAAACAGGTTCTGCAGGAATATTTGGCCGGCGGGCCATCTATACTGCCGACCGGCCATTCATTATTTGCGGATGGATTTAAAAATGGTCGATAACCATCCGGACATGGCCGGTGAAAATTCCACTTGGTCGGTGATGCTCCCCAGTGTCCAGAGAGTTCACTTTGGGAGTTGCACAATTTTTCGAGGAGCAAGGCAGTGTAAACAGAGGCAACAGTGGCATGGTACGGATTTTTAGGCAAGACGAGTCAAGCATGCATCATCCGCGCATTTCGAGGCAGGGGCTGTGGCCACTTTAATTCTTTGTTTAAATTGTTAATTAATTGGAACTTCTATAATAATTAATTTAGCACTATTCATTTGGACTATAATATTTATTCGGACCCTCCGAGCGAGGGCAATTGTGTAATAAGTGTGCGTGAATGTGTGTATGTCTTCCAACCCCACGTCTTTCTTCCCTTTTATTTACCCGCTTGTGATGGTAGACTAGGGCATAGTTAAATTAGCATACCTTATGCTATGCATGCGTGCATTCATACATTTGTCTTGCATGCACCGGGCTCGGCGCATCATTCTAACTGCATTTGTATTTCAATTCCAAATTGAATACGTGATTAGTTGTAGCATTTCACATGTCATTATAGATTAGCCGAGCCTATCTTAATCGCATTTTGCATGTGTTGCATTAGCCATCTTAACATGAACTAGGATCATGCATATGATTACTAACTAGTTTTTTGTTTTGGCTCGGAGTACTCGGTAAGCATTCATGCTTTAGCATACCGCATGCGTATGAGTGTTGCCATAACAGCATGATTACCATGAGGCTAGCTGCTTATGTGATATAACTGCGTGAATGCCTGTGGATGGAGGTTGAATTACCTAAATTGGAATAATGCATTAAAACTGTGAGTTTTAAGCCCACTAGATAGTGGCAAAACCATCTTTTCTAAAAGCCCACTCAAGGGTGGCAAAACCTGCATTTTAGCCTACTTGCGAGTAGCAAACCATCTTCAAAACAAGCATGAAATGTTTTGTTCCAATTCAGGCGATTTGGTCTATACTTGTTTGCTGTGCGCATAACATAGTAATTCTAGGCTAATAACCGGAATAAGAACACATAACGTTTTCAAAAACGGATATCACGGTTAGTAGAGGCCGATCTTCGGATCGGGTGAGAGGGGGTGCTCATAGCTGACCTTCCCTAATCGTACCCAAGCTCCCGAGCCGAGGCAATTTTGGTGATGACAGACACATGGCCTTTGGCACCGAGTCAGGGTTTCCTAAATTCTCCCAAAATAAAATATTTAGGTGGCGACTCTGTATCTGGCAAAAGCAGTCCATGTTTGGCACTTCTTTTCAAAAATCTGTTTCTTGGAGCGATTTGCCAGATTTGGACTCTTTGGTTCAGATTAAAGACCGTGACACAAATTGAGTCCGAACTGTAGCGAGGCCCGCGGGCGAGTCTACACGTGGGTGTTTGGGAAGTGGCTATTTTTTTAGCTTTTTGACTATTTTAATTTTTGTGTTTAGGAAGATATGATGTATTTTTATTTAAGTTGTTGTATTGAAAAATGTGTTTAAAATGATGTTTGACGCTAAAATGATAAATTTGTCCCTAATATCACTTTTTCTAAAATTGGTCTAAAGGGGCAAAATTGTCATTTCAACCTGTGGGACTAGGCTGTCACTACACTGTGCCTACATTGTCAACGTGACAGTGTAGGTTGCCCCACTGCCAACTGTTTTTTTTTTTTTTTAAATATAAATCATTGATTTAGGATATTAGAGGCTATTTAACTTTTTCAGTATTTAAGGCTATTTTAGTCGCAAACTTGGGTTTCTAAACACTCCCAGAGTCTATTAGATACTAAAGTAAAGACCCACATTATGAATCCCATAATTGAGCACGATGAATTGACACATAAATTAAGTTTTAATGATAGAGTCTGTCACAATTAAAAAGTTAGCACTTAACATGCTATGTTATTGTGCGTCAAAGTGAGATAATTTTTTTTAGAGATCTCAACAAAATTTTTCATATATATTAGACTAACTAAATTAACAAAATATTATTCTTATTTCATATCATATTCTGATTTGTAAAATAAAAATTTAAATACTAAAAGAGTTTGTCATGATACACGTCTTTAAAGTGAATATACCATATACATAATGTTCTGTAACAAACATCACAACTTATAATTTTTTTCATTAAAATAGTTCATGACAGTTCGTTCTGATTGTATTATAAGTTGAAAGTTTGAAAGTTAGGGGGGACGACACCCTTCTGTCCCATCATAGCTCCATCTCTGCATGTGGTTATGAGCACTCATATAACCAAAGCGTATAGACACAATTATTAATGACACACTCTTATCATAGAGCTAATAGCCCATCATGCGAATGTTCCACTTGAGGGCTGCTATGAGCCAAACAAACATCAGATTTTGTTTGATAATTTTTTCGAGTCCCAATTTGGAGAGAGACAAAAAATAAATGCAACAATATAACATTATTATTGATAGACGATGTTATATCTAGTGGAATGATTTATCCACTAAATTTATTGTCATCTAAATTGGCCGAATTTGTGGCAGCCAAATGACCTATTGGACGACCGGTTTTACCCTTGTTTATCGCGATCGTCACCTTGTCATCTAGACGATCGACATGAACAAATTTGGGCAATTCAGAGGATACTAAATTCGGTGAAGGTAGTATTGCCCAAAGTGAAATGATGTATTAACCGAATTTGTTGTCACGCCAAATCGCTCGAATTTGTGCCAACCAGATGACCAGCCTCACTTTCGTTTACAGTAATCCTCATCTACCGTGGTCATCATCCTATTTTACGGATGACTAGCTAGTCGACTTGTCGGACGACCAACATAAACATATTCGGACAATTCGAACGATATCATATTTGATGGTTGTAACATTGCTTAATATAAAAAAGATAATTATTCATTAACATGTGATTCACCTTTTATATGTACATCTATATATCTATATATTATATAAAGAAAGTCTTGTGGGAGTTCCAAGTTCTAATCTAAATTTCATAATTTTTTGATTTTTAAAAATTAAAAGAAAAATTACTGATAAATCCCAAATCAGGGAATGTTATTTCATTTGGTCTTCTGTTTTTTTTTTTTATAAACCGTTTGGTCCTATTTAGTTGGAGAGGAATCTTTTTATTTGATTTGATATTGGTAGAGTTTACATATTTAGCCCTTTTTTATGGGATTCACATGTTTCTAATGCTGATGTGGTTTTTGTTTGGTTGAGTACCATATTTTTACATTACCTGATTTATATATATTTGATTCAGTGATATGCGGTGGACTTGGTTAATTTGTTGATGTGGAGTATTGGTTGTGGGATTTGATTTTGTTACCCTGGGAGCTCTGTCGTGGTGTTGTGGGTTCCCGTCATCGGTGGTGGTATGATCTTTTCTTTCACAAGGTGAGCGTGTGGGTGGGGTGATGTCTGTATTGGGTTGTTTCATTTTTGGGAATGGATTTGTTTCAATGTTTCCGTAGATGTCTTTGGTGGTGTGGGTACTGTGGCTCTTAGTGCTCTGTTTTTTCTTTTTTTTGGTTAATCTTTTTTTGGTCGACTAACAGTGGGGGATTTGTTGGGGCTATTGTGTTGATTTCATGTTGTATCAATTGGTATGCTTATTTATTTATTTTCTTATGTATATTTGTGTTTAATCTTTTGTTGTGTGGCCTAAAGTGGGCCCATGGGGGTGTGTTTGTTGTGCTTTGTTCTATAACCCAAACAAAAGGTTATTTTCTGTAGCGTTTGCGATTGTCGACATTGGGAACGCAACAAACTGAGAGTGGTTTCTTCGTCAGTTGTCGGAGGTTGTTGTTCACAGTCGGACATTGACATTTGTATTGGACCGTCAGAATGTGTGTTTTATGCTTATTGTGTTCAAAACGTTTTATTTTTAGCAATGACAAAACCATCCGCATAATGTAACCACATCTCTAAGCTATGTTCCATGATGTGTCATTTGGCATTGCACATTGGCACAATGCGCGGGTACCTGTTTCATAATGTTGATGTTACGCCTGTTTTTCATGGGCTAAACATTAATAACATTAGCATTAACAAACGGTAACAAAATCATCGTAACACAGGACGCACTTACTCACGACATTCAAGGTAGACAAACATAACACACATGACAATCAAGGCAGACAAACATAACACATAACGTGAAACTCTGGAATTACATATTGTATTAGCTGTGATCCACACAGTACATCACAGCCATCTTCACACTCATTTCATTCGTAGTTTCTTTGTCTTTCTTTTTTTTCCTTTTTTTTTGTGAACATATGTCATTCTTAAATTCTATCAATCTGTTTTTGGCTCAGTTTATGGGGCATACATTGCTGAACAACTGGTATAGGACGTTGGGTTTTAAACAAATGCTCAATGTTTTTGGGATGTCAGTGTGTTAATCATCTTAACAGTGTTATGCACACGACACACGGCATGGTTTTCCTGTACGTGACGTGTGCATGGCTCGACGCTTAGTTCATGGAACATCATGATGATATGCCAACTTTGTAAACTGGAATGGTGAAAATGACACCATTTTTTTCATTCTCTGCTGTAATGTTTGGGTCATAATGCCAACCAAACCAGCCCACACACGCCAAAATTTTAAAGCGAACTGCAATATGTATGTGATATGATGATTAGTACCTAGGTAGGCAGTCCAATTCTAACATCATCATCTATCACACGATAAAAATGGTAACACAGTTACATATATTGCAGCACTTAATGTTGTAACACAGCGTAACATTAACCCCAAGTGTATAAAACACTATTAGCGAACACATACCATCTCCATCACACAGAACATAAATGTACAAAACTCATATATGTGAATTGCACATTGGGAAAACAATAAACACACCAACATTTAGATCATGATCCCATCGTATTATAACGGCACTTGCTCACAAGTTAAAAGGTAACCCGACAACATATAAAACCAAAACATTATTTGCCGATTTAAACCATAAATAAGTTTGTTAATCATATTATTTAATTTTGATGATGTCTAAAATATTATTTGTAACAATTTAGATTTTTTTAATATACATATTATTTGACACAAAATATTATCTTTTTAAAAACATATATATTTGTTAAATATTATAATAAAAATATTTTTGAAAACTTTACTATTCACTTTTTGAAAATTTAGGTTGATCACTATTCACTTTTTGACAAAATTAAAATAAAAATATTTTTGAAAACTTTACTATTCACTTTTTGAAACTTGAGGCTGATCACTATTCACTTTTTGACAAAATTAAAATTGATTAAAATGATTGATTGGTTGTATTATCTTGACAACTATGATATTAATGAGTTGTCTTCTTTTGACAAAAGTGATATATCCAAATGTGTAGTGGTAGGATATATTTAGTTTATAATCTCTACAACTTATACAATATTTTAAAGAGGGCATATATTTTCAGATCCATGATAAATATTATTAAAGAGATTTTTTTTGTATGCAAATATTTGATTAGAACATTATATATATAATGCATGTAATATAAATAGAATACATCATGTGCATTATTAAACTTTTACACTACATTGATTATATCATATCACACTACACTAAATTGATTATATCATATTATAATTAAACAAGAAGAAAAAGATGGAGTTATATATATATATATAGATGGAGCAAATCATTTGTTTGTTTAAAAGTTGTGAACTTTGTATTAAATTATCTACAAAAACGGTGGCTCCATGTTTAAAAAATAAATAAATAAATAAACAAAAGGAAAAGAAAAAATTAGTCTTACTTTTATCTTTTTAATTATTAACATTTGTTGACTATTTAAAATTAAGGAGTGTGCTTGTGTAAGCCATGACATCAAGAGCGTGCTTATGTAAGCCATGACATTAGGAGCGTGCTTATGTAAGCCATGACGTCAACAAGGAGCGTCCAACAGGTATATTTTTGTGTATAAATAGAAGTGTTGTGTGTGGAGAAAAATTGTCATGCACCAATGGGGCTCCGAATCCGGAGACTTTTGAACTGAATTGCGCGATGACAAAATGGGAAACTTTGCATTGCAAAAGTGAAATATGTACATGGCGAACCATTTAGAACAAGTATCATTCCCCCACAAGTCCAGTCAATGATAGAATTTACGTAAATGTGTGAAATTCCAAGGCCGTGGCAGACTTCTCCCAGACATGTCTTTGAGCCGATATGCCCTTACTCTCGCGACTGAGTCGATCTGATAAGGGTCGTCCCAGTTAGGACCCAATTTTCCGTCGACCAGATTCTTGGTAGCTGGAAGCACTTTCTTCAGGACCAACTCTCTTGGCGTGTAGCGGCGTAGTTGAACACGTTGATTATATGACTTAGCAAGTTGCTCCTGGTACCATGCCATGGATGCAAGGTATAGACACCCCATTCTTGACCGTCCTTAAGACTTGGGCACCACTAATGTTTTGCTTGGCGGAGAAAGGTGTGCAGGGCAAATGTTCAGTTTCTTCGGCAAGGAGAGAGGCAAATCCTTCAAAGCACTTTGTTTATGGGTTTGGAGTTGAAGAAGAGAGGAAAGGAGAGGAGAAAACCAGTTTGGGAGAAGTTCGGCTTGAATCCGGGTAGAAGCGAGTCGAGCAGCCCTCGCTGAATCGGGCTTATCTATCTGTACACTTGGAGTTTAGTTATGAGGTCACCTCCGTTGGAAAGAATACTTCCGGGGCTTCATTTTTCACTCAAGAATTTCTTAAATCAGAGACCGGAGGGGGGAGATATGATTGGTTGAAGTTGGGCATCATCCCGGTTGGACCGAAACTGAGCAGCCTTTACTAAAACAAGCATAACTTTTTTCACAGTTGGAATTTTGATGCAAGGCTGGTTCCATTGGAAAGCTTACTTCCGGGGCTTCTATTTTGACACAAGAATGACCTGAAAAGGAGTTCATATGAAGAAGTTACGCCCGTTTGAAGTTGGACTTGCAGAGCAGATTTTTCCTGCCGACCGGCCAAAACAAATGGCCGACCGACCAAATAGATGGCCGACCGGCCAAATAGATTGCCGACCGGCTAGAAAAGATGGCTGACCGACCAAGTTTGCTAGCCGATGACCTTCCGGAGTATTCTACAGATTGAATGGATGCCAGCTGTGGCAGCTGGAATGCACAGACCCTGCTCCCCATGCACGTGTGTGGCTGTTTTGCACCCTTTGCACACCCTTTGACCCCTTTTCTTGCACCCTTTGCTCAAGGCTTCTTGAGGAAGCCTTGACCCCTTGTCTTGGCTTCTCCAAGAAGCTTACCAGCTGTCCTAGCTTCTCCAATAAGCCTTGACCTCCCCTTAGACCCCTTTGACCCTTTGTAGCTTGTCTTAGAAGCTTAGTCTTGCCTATATAAGGGGCCTCTCCTCCTCCATTGTTTTGGTTGGATGTTTGGAACAAAAAACCAGAGACATATAGATATATCTGATATATACATACATATATCCCTTCATCTCTCACTATATCTCTCCCATTCAACCATCAAACACCCTTGTTCTTGGCCCATTTCTTCATCAACTCATAGCACAAGGCATCCTTACTCCATTGCAGCAACTTGAGCCTGTTCTTCAGAGCTTAGGAGCACCTAAACTTGGTCCAAGAGGTGCTGGTTTGCTGGTCTTCAAGGGTGAGTCCTCCTATTCCCTTTTCTAGTCTTTTCTTGCTTCATATCTAAGCCATAGTTGCTTGCATTTTTGGGCTCCGACCCAAACTGTAAATCATCATATTTTGAGGTCCTCTTCATGTTTGATTGAGGACCTCTTGCTGTTTGAGGACAGTAGCTAGCACTTCCTTCATTAGCCCTCTTTATGCCATAATTTCGCATAATATTTTTGGCCTACGTGTGGTCTGTTTTGGAGCATGATGTAAATTGTAGATAGGCTTATTTTGAGCCCCTCTTCAGCATTGAAGAAGGGCTCATCACTGTTTGGGACCTCCATGTGCCACTTGTCATTATATCCCTCTTTGGTCCCCATTTTTGTATGATCTATTAGCCTATTATGCTTCTGTTTTTGGTCATTTTACAGAACTGAAAATAGTCTTATTTTGACCCCATATTCATGTTTCATTAAGGGTCTTTGGCTGTTTGATGAATGTTTTGTATACTTTGTGTTTTGACCTCTTTTGGGCCCTATCTTGCATGACATTTTGAGCATACTTGTGTACTGATTTAGGCTTGGCCATCAACTGTAAGTAGTCATATTTTTGGTCCCTCTTCAGTGTTGTAGAAGAGTCTTTTTCCGTTTGGGCTTTGCATCTACCACTTGCTTCATTGCCTCCCTTGCGGAGCCATTTTTGTATGATAATTTAGTCCCACTTGTGCTTACTGTTTGGCCATGCTTTGAACTGTAAAAATGCTTATTTTGGGGCTGCCTTACTTCTGTCTTTTCATTCCATGTACCAATTATGCATGCTTTGTATAGCTGTAAGCCATTTCATGTACCTAGTTTTGCATTTCGGGAGAAATTCCATGCATCGAGTGTCATTTCGCCTCGTTTCGGGGTTGTTTTGCCCCTCATTTTGCTACTGATTTTTGCATGTTTGCATATCATATTCCATGTCTTTGCCATGTCTCATTAGAGTGGCATTTTGGTGCCTGAGGGTCGGTCCTCGGTTTGCGTGCACGCGTGCACGCATTTCGAGTTGTGTTGTTTTCATCTGATGGCCACTGATGTGGGTGCGGCTGAGGTCCACTCACATTGGTGTAAGTCCATCTTGCATTGTATATGCCATGTTTCAATGCGTTGTGCATGTTATGTTGTTAGCATTGTGTGTGCCATGTAGTTGTATTGCATGTTTGTATGTTTGCTTGCATGCTTAGGTCGCATGTGCATTGTTGTGCATTGCCTCGCCCCTTGACCAACCATGATTGAGGTTGGGTCCCTTGTATGTTTTGTGTGCATTGCATTTGACATTGAAATGCATACTTGACTCTTTGGCCATCATGCATCGAAATGCGTGATTGGTGGCCCGAGGGTCGAGGGCCATGTTCCCTTGAGTCCATTACATGATAGGGAGTGTGTCCATGCATACATGTGCCTGAAATCCTATGCCATATGCTGTCTATTCTCCGTTGCTGTCAAAACTGTCTTCTGTAGGGAGCTTCTGCCGACCGGCAGAATTTAGTGCCGACCGGCACTTTTTGAAATGCCGGAGACCCAATAAACAGCCGATGGAAGTTGTGAACTGCCGGTGGGAATTTCCCCTAGCCGGTGGTGCTCTGCAGCATGCAAGGAACCTGTCCTGGAGTTTTGGCAATTTTCAGAGAGACAGGGCAGTATAAACAGAGGTGGCAGTGTTATGGTACGGGCTTTCCGGGCGAGACGGATTCGAGCATGCATCATTCCAGCATCCCGAGGCAGGGGCCGCACTACAAGAAAATTGAGTTTTACCAGCGTTTTTTATTGCAGCGGCTCGAAAACGCTGCTATAAATGGGCTATTGTAACGGTTGTTGGCCACTATTAAAAAATCCAGTTTTAGTCACAGTTTTGCGCTAAAGCGCTGCTATATATTTTTTTGTAGTGATAGTTTGGACTCAACCGCTACAATAAGGCAAGGAAAATAAACGGGCGCCAAAATAAATCTAATTTCGCGCTCAGATTTTTTTTTTTTTTTTTTCAACTCCTTCAAGCCTCGATTGTGTGCCCTAGTTGCAACACTTCATCATTGAGCCTTCGTTCATTCTCCACCGGTGTATCAACGGCGTCAAGCTACAGCACCACTGTGATTTGAAGGTCAGTCTGCTTTCTCTATTTCTCTTTCTCTGCCCGTCTCTTTCTTCTGGTCTCTCAGTTTCTCTCTCTACCCCTCTCTGCTTTCTTCTAGTCTCTGTTTCATCTATGATATTCATCAGGTAATGTTGTGGCCTTGTTTAAAATACAAACAAACAAAAAGAAATTTCAAAATTATTTTAACCCACAGATTTTCATGGATTTGTAGGTTGAAATTTAAAGCAAAGGTGTTTGAATAAGAATATATCAATACTGAGAAATCTAATAGACAGAGATGAAAATATATATACTAGTATCAAACAACATTACATTTAGTCCATATATATTGTTTGCTTGTGATGAACGAAGTCTAAATCCATACTCACCCAACCACCAAATACTATTAGTGAGTAAAACTGACGAAAAGCTCTATGGAATTGGTAATACATTACAGTGCTTTTAAAGTTTTTTTTTTTTTTGAAACTTAGCTTTTGATTTGTTTTGCATTTTGTTAGGTTTGAGTAGGGCTAGAGGTGGGTCATCTCTGTCTATTATGTATGCTAGGTATTTGATAAAATGCCACAATGGACAAAATTGTTGTCCATGAATTTAATGCACAGCTTGTAATGTTTTGTTGGCTTAATAATGTGATTAGAGGAAATTCAACATTTACGTACACCTTTTCTTTTTTTTTTTCTAATCTAAAGACATAATTAAAGAACATTTATCATCAAACATAAAAACTTTGAAACATTTATCCGTATTTGTTATTTTTTCTATTAGCTATTTTGTAATATACCCTGCGGGTATGCAGTTGAGGAACCGTGTTTCTATTGAACCGCACCAGGTGCTATACATATTGATTTTGTTTTGCCTCCACCTATCCCTACGGGTTGTGTAGGGGATCTAAGTCTACTGGTTGTAGTGTAGTGTTGCTCCAATTTCTCTATAGTTTCACTGCTGCCTCCTCAAACTAGGATTAGTGGAATTGGATTTTGCTTGGAATTTCAGTAAGTGGAAAACCTGCTATTTTGTTGCATTGCGGGTCGCTGCTATTTTGCTTGGAATTTTAGTAAGTGGAAAACCTGCTATGTCTAGTTATATTTAGTTCCATCTATCTTCTTCTAAAGATTTCGCTTTTTTTGAGATTTTCTTTAACCCAAAACCCTAAAATTAGATTATATGGAGGCTTTAATCCTTACACTCCCACTGAACTAGATTTAAAATCGCATATATAGGTTGGGGATTTGCATATGTTTTCGTTGGTTGTAATTTGGGGATTTCTTTTATTTATTTATTTTTTTCGTGACAATCAATCTTGGTCAGCTGGATTCGTTTGCAGTTTCTCACAAAAAATGAAGTATATGGGTATTGTGTTTGTATTCCAACAATGGGTATTTATCATTTTGTGTTTTGGTAATGAAAATATGTATTTATGTGATCACATGCAAATTGCAATTGAAGTTTATTGGAGATGAATTAGAGAGTTCTTCTAGATCTTGCACTTCTGTTGTTGTTCTGTTTGCTTTATTTTGCTCTGAGCTTTGTATGAATATTTGGATTTTGTTTGTGAGTTCTTCTCTAGAAATTTTTTTTTTATTTTGTAGAGCTAGTATTAGGGAAGTTGCATTGTCCTGGGGCATGGTTGAGGATTAATTTTAATTTTGATGGTACTTAATCATAAATTTGTTTGCGGGGAAGGGGTTTAAAGTGTCATTCACAGTAATGTTTCCTTTCTTGGTTCTTTCTTTATTTTTTCTTTTTTTTCTTTGAAATACAAAATCGTGTACTCATGTTTTGTGGGTACAGCTGTTGTTTTAGTTAGAAAGCACAGTGCTTCAAGATTACCTTATGGAGGAACACTCACTAACATTTTGTTCTCTCTCTCTCTCTCTCTCTCTCTCTCTCTCGGTTGCAGTTGAGAGCCATAGAGATATAGGGAGGCTAAGGATGAGTAAACTAAACAAATCAAGCTCTGAATTGGACTTGGATCGACCAAACATCGAAGATTATCTCCCCTCTGGTTCCATTCAAGAACCTCATGGCAAGCTTCGCCTGTAATCTCTCTCTCTCTCTCTCTCTATATATATATATATATACATGTCTCTGAGTGTGTGGGCTTATATTTTTCTGTAAATTAATTCTCTGAACAAATTTGCTCAGGCGTGATCTACTTGACATCTCACCAACTCTGACGGAGGCAGCTGGTGCCATTGTTGATGTTAGTTTAATTTCTCTTTCTCTTGTTGTTGTTGTTGCTGTCTTTGACACAATTCTCTTTTTTAATTATTTTTTATAGGTATAATAATTCCATATAATAATTCCTTCTCTTTTCTTTTCTTCTGACCTACTTGCGATTTTTTATTGTTATTTTTTCCTTTTCTCTTTGATTATACTATATTTGTGGCCTTCCATTTGGTTTTTGTGTTTAGCATTTCAAATGGTGTAATTGTCATCATTTGCACTTGTGTCGTGTGCTTGTAATTTATTTTTCGGTTGCTATATAAGAATAATTATGATTAGCTTCTAAGTGTTTTCAAGTACTAACAAATGTTTTAATGATCGTCTAGCAAATTTTATGAGTTGCTTTTTTGTCTATTTGTATAATCATGTTATTCAAATTGGTTCTAACAGAGTCTGCATGAAGTATGGTTTCAACTTAGAATTTCAGGCTGCATGTTAACAAAGCTTTTTCCCATTTTACTGCGATATTATATTGGGTTATTCAGATGAAATCATTTCATAGAACTTTATGGATGTCATATTACCTCGTTAAATTGTGGTGTGGGATATATATATTTTTTTCAAGTTCGTAGCCACTCTTTGCATTTCTTGTCCATGTATCATCTTAGGGATGACAACGGGGAGGAGACGGGTTTGTAGTGCCCCGGCCCTCACAAATTAAATCAAGGTGAGTTAAATGGGGAGGTAGCAGGGGCAGGGGTGGGGTGGGGACAGGTTAATTTTGCAACTTTAGGAATGGTGGTACTATTTAAAAGTGAGAGATGACATGGTATATTACAGATAAGGATTATTTATCCAAAAAAAAAAAGTGATGGGAATTCATAGATGTAAGATGAGATAAAGAAGTGAAAATGAGTGTCAAGTGTTATATTTTGGTGGTCTTACTATGTGTATATTATATACATATAAAGAGATTTAACAAATCTAATCACTGCATTTTGCTTTTCATGCCTGCTTATGTTAAGCTGAAAGAACTAATGAATGATGAAGAGAAGCTTTTCTCGCTCTGATTTGCGAACTAGCGACTTGAGAGCAAAAAATAGGGTCAAATCCATGAATTCACTTGGATTTGACTGATTCTCTTTTACTTCTACTCTGCTTCTTTTCTTTTCCATTTAATGTGATTTACATAATAATGAAAATAAAAAATAAGTTGTGTAATCGGAGTTTATTGATCAATTAAATGCAATGATTGCAATCACTGCATTAAGTGGCATCTTCTTTAATCCCAGTTTAGTTTGAGATGTATTTCTCTATTCAAATACTGTGAATTGTGGCATCTTGTCCTCTCTTATTATTATTGTTGTTAAAGTGAGAATTTGAGTATCCCTTTTCATTAGACCAGACAAGCATTTATTACTGTCATTATTTTCTTTTCAGAGGTGTCTGGTGGAGTTAATTTGCAGCTTTTTTTGTTGCATCTTGGACTGGGGTTGTCAAGTACCATGAACCACGGCCTAGCATGAGGCCTAAGCAGGTATCTGTGAATTATTTTTTCTTTTTGGTGTTTCCTCAAAGTTCTTCAAATGTTTGTATAAAAAATCAACCTTCATGTGTTTAAATATATTATATATATGTCTGAACTTCCATTGCTATGATGTGTGCAGGTTTTTGTGTGCAATCATACTTCAATGATTGATTTCATTATTTTAGAGCAGGTGACTGCATTTGCTGTTATTATGCAGAAGCATTCTGGATGGGTTGGTAAGTGTCTAGAGCAAGAACACATCAAATATTTGGTGAAGCATTCTTTGCTGATGTATCTTGTTTCTGCATTTTACATGCCCTAACAAGAAATATATTGAAGTGCCCTGAAAATTTGGGCACATTTTAAGCACCAAGATTTTCATCCTTGCAAGTTATCCTCTTCATGAACTCATATTCTCGTCAATCATCATCTCATGTTATTTTTTCTCATAAACCATCAAAAAGAACACTTCATAATGAGTTGTGTTTGAAGCATACAAATATAAGTAGCATAGTATGACAACATTTATCTTGAAAGGAAACTAGTAGAAATCAAACAAACTTTTATTATGTCATCCCAAGAAGTTGGACACAAATACATATATATACAAATAGAGGACAAATATGTATGCATGTGAAATTTTATATCTAAATTTTTGGGCTGTTTGTTGAATGAGAAATATGAGACAGAATTGAAAACTGATTAGTTGTTATTGTGGCTGAGAGGGTGATTTATGATCCGGTGTTGGGCCGAGGTATAGACCGAGCAAGTTGAGGGCCCAGCAGAGCAATGGGCCGAGATGATCGACTGTTCACCCGGAGATGGGCTACCAGAACTTGGGCCGGGCAGAGTTTGGACTGAGTGTGTGCTGCCCCGGACCGTGCAGAAGCTGCTCGGCCAGGAAGTGACCGGTCAGACCAGGATGCTCGGTCCGAGGATGGTCGAAACCAGACAGACCGAGAGACCGGCGCTCGGAAAGGCGCGGTCAGCCGAGGTAGTTGATTGACCGGCGAGAAGGCCGACCAAAGGAGGAGCCCGGGCTAGGCTTTGCCGAGATGCCGCCTAGCCCGGTCCTTCATTTCTTTATCCGGTTAGGCGCTTAAGGTATGAAGCATGGTACGACCGAGGTAGGGCAGCTCGGCTGCCGAGCTCCGGCTGTGCTGACAGGCAGTTGAGAGCAGGTGATGAATGGCATGGTTTATGCTGACAGATGGGATAGCAGAGCCACGTGTCAGGAGATGACAGGGAGTGGATATGGGGCTCAGAAGGTATAAAAGCATGACTGCGCCCCCCATACAAAACACGCGAACATCTCTGTAAGAAAATCTTTACACTCAAACACTCTCTCCCTTCTCTCTATCCATCCTAAGGTGTGTGCTAACTTGATCGTCGGAGGGTTTTTCCGGCCACACACCGCCGGGTAGCTCACCGTTATTTGCTTGCAGGTGATCGGATATCGACGGAACTCGGAAGAAAGGAATACGGGCATGCCGGAATATTTGCTCCCCGTACAATTGACGCCGTCTGTGGGAACTTGACAGACAAAACCTTGTCTTCCAGGTTCATCTGATCGCCGTCCATGGCGAACGACGACGAGTTCCCGTCGTCCGCCATCGACGGAGCCACCCCGGAGTATACCCGAAGGAGAGAGGGACCTCCTGCCGTCCATCCAATGGCTGACTTGGGGACGCCCACTGGAGGACAGTCAGGAGACGCGCGGGATAAGCGCGGAAGGAGTCATGGGCGTTCACGCAGTCCAGACAGTCACTGGCGGAGAGACTCACACGCCAGACGACTGGAAAGCAAGTTAAAGGACCAAGACGCTGTCATCAGGCGGATGGCGGCGGAGATGGAGGATCTTAAGCGGCATGTCAAAGGGAAAGGTGTAGCTGGAGTGGGAGACCACAGTGAGCGCACCCCGTCCCGCCGGTCAGGCGATCAGAGTCAGCGACGTACTCAGTCCATTTCCATCACCAGGAGTTACCAGGTTGGTGATTCCGACGTGCATGCAGAAAAGTCTAGCGCGCAAGACAGTACCTACAAACCCTCACGTCCGGCGACGACGTCGAGGTACTCTTATTCTGCTCAGTCAGAGGACCTACGGGCAGTGTTAAGGGAGCGGGCTCGCCGGTGCGAAGCTCAGAGAATACCAGCTTTCCAGCGGCTCTCCTACGGGGTTCATGCCAGCGAGGAGGTCGAAATGCCTCCACCCCGCCAAACAATGCCAATATTTGAAGATACAGACCTGGCCAGACTGAGTGCCACCCCTTTTTCTTTGGAAACAGAAACAACGCCGCTTCCGGCAGGTTTCCACCAGCCTAAGTTCACGCTCTATGACGGAAAAACCGATCCTTATATGCATGTGAGCCATTTCCGACAGGTCATGGCCGGACATAGGCGAAATGACGGACTTATGTGCCTAATCTTCCCGTCCAGTTTAGGTGAGCTGGGCTAAAGTGGTTTGAGAGGTTGCCGGAAGGGAGCATACAACGGTGGCATCAGTTGGCCGAAGCGTTCGTTACGCGCTTCAAAACCAACACAAAAACACCAAAGGAAGTCGATCACTTGCTGAGTGTCAAGATGGAACCGTGCGACACACTGAAGGCATACAATTCAAGGTATTGGGAAACCTTCAACGAGATCCTGGATTGCCCGGTCAACCTTGCAATCACGCAATATAAGCGTGGTCTCCCGGTCGGACATAGACTGCGGGACTCGCTTACCATGCACCAGCCGACCTCCATGCAAAATGACTGACACGACACACAGACGTGTTCTAATGGAAAGAGACCTTTCACTGCACGAGGAGCCAATTTCTCCAGCTATTGTTTCCCACCCTTTCTCATTTGTGATTCTCACATCACTCGGCCCTCAGGCTCTGTTTTTCTAAAAAGCCCTTTTCCACACTTTTTCTCTCAGCGCACATCTCTCTATTCTTCAATCTCTCATTTTTTATCCTCCCCTGGGTGGTTGATGGATAAGCAAGAAGTTGTGGGCTCTTGCCCCTGGTATTCTACCATATTCTTGTTCTTGTTCACAACAGTGAATTTCTCCCATAGAGGGGTTGCGCTACAACTGGGTGTGTAGCAAATCTGCAGCTGACATCGGTTGACGATGCTCTGCTGGGGAGTTTGGACGTGACCAGATCTGTCC
>NW_021027358.1:82635-102941 GCF_004153795.1 Camellia sinensis | reverse complement strand
GGAGATACCCGTAGGAGAGAACATGGTTATAGGTGGAGATTTTAATGGCCATATGGGCATAGATAAAGTAGGTTATGAAAGGGTGCATGGGGATACGGTTTGGTGACAAAAATGAGCCGTGAGAGAGAATCTTAGATTTTGCGTTGGCTTCTGACCTGGTGGTGGCCAATACTATGTATAAGAAGAGGGATGAGCATTTGATAACCTTTAAGAGTGGATTTAGTTAAGAGCCAAATAGATTATTTCTTAGTGAGAAAAGTAGACTGCCTAAAATGCAATGATTGTAAGGTGATTCCTGGAGAGAGTCTGGTCTCTCAACATAGGATTTTGATACTAGATTTATGTTTTAGAGGGCAATACCAAGCTAGGAAGGATGGTGGGCGTCGTAGGACGAGATGGTGGACTTAAAAGGGATAAACTAGAAATATTTAAGAATCGAATGGATAAAGAAGGTACTTGGGATTTAGAAGGTGATGCTAACACTATGTGGAATTCGATGGCCAATTGTATGAGGAGAATCTCAAGGGAAGTGCTTGGAGAGTCGAAAGGAACAGGACCCAGCTCTAGGGAAACTTGTGGTGGAGGAAGAGGTCCAAGCGGTAGTTAAGGCAAAAAAAGAGTGCTTTAAAAAGTGGCAGAAGGATAGAACTGAGGAAAACCTTAAGAGCTATAGATTGGCTAATAAGGAGGTCAAGAAAGTAGTGAGAGAGATTAAATTGAAAGTTTATGATGACCTATACACTAGACTAGATAGTAAGGAGGGACAGAAGAGGGTATACCAACTTGCTAAGATACGGGAGAGGAAAACAAGAGATTTTAATCAAGTAAAGTGTATCAAGAGTGAGGATTCTAAGGTATTGGTGAAGGCGATGAGATTAAGGAAAGATGGAAGAATTATTTTTGAGAAACTGTTAAATGAGGAACATGGAAGTACGACAATAGGGGAAGAAATAATCAGTAATACGATAAACCAAGACTATAGGTTCTATCGCAGGATTAGAAAATTTGAAGTGGAGATTGCACTTAAGAATATGAAATCAAATAAGGCTTTAGGACCTGATGATATCCTATTGAAGCTTGGAAGCGTTTGGGTAAAAAGGGAGTTGCTTGGTTGACTAGGTTATTTTAGCAAAATTTGTTGACTAGGAACATGCCAGATGAGTGAAGGAAGAGTTTTTTAGTACCAATCTATAAGAATAAAGGTATGTCCAGAATTGTAACAACTATAGAAGGAATTAAGCTAATGTGTCATATAATGAAAGTGTGTGAGAGGGTGATGGAACATCGATTGCGAGACATAACAGAGGTGTCAGAGAATCAATTTGGGTTTATGCCTAGTAGGTCAACAATGGAAGCGATCTATCTTTTGAGGAGAGTAATAGAAAAGTATAAGAAAAGAAAAGAGACATTCATATGGTGTTTATCGACCTTGAAAAGCATATGACAGAGTGCCCCGAGATATAATATGGTGGGCGTTAGAGAAGAAAGGGGTGACAAAAGGCTACATTGACGTGATTAGGGACATGTATGAAGGGGTGGTGACCACTATTAGATCGCCAGCTGGAGAAACAAATGAATTTCCTATCACTGTAGGGTTACACCAAGGATCTACCTTAAGTCCTTATCTTTTTGCTTTAGTTATGGACGAGTTGACGATAAATATTCAGGATGACGTGCCATGGTGTATGCTTTTTGTAGACGATATTGTGTTAGTGGATGAGACTAGAGAAGGAGTTAACACAAAGTTGGAGATCTGGAGAAAGCTCTTGAATCTAAAGGGTTTCGAATAAGCAGAACTAAGACAGAGTACATGGAGTGTAAATTTAGTAACAGTAAACAATGAAAGCAGAGGATAAGTGAAGATTGAGAACCAAGAACTGCCTAAGAGTGAACATTTTCTTTATTTAGGGTCAATTATCACAACAGCTGGAAGATTGATGCAGATGTGGCCCATAGGATTAAGGCGGGATGGTGTAAGTGGAGAAGTGCGTCTGGGGTATTGTGCGATAAACGAATACCCACTAGACTAAAAGGTAAGTTTATAGAACGGCTATTAGACCAGCTATGTTGTATGGGACGGAGTGTTGGGCAACTAAGAAACAACATGTAGATAAGATGAGTGTGGCTGAGATGAGGATGCTAAGGTGGATGTGTGGTAAGACTAGACAGGACATGATTAGGAATGAGCGTATTCGGGAATGGGTAGGAGTAGCACCGATAGAAGATAAGTTGAGAGAGAATCGTTTGAGATGGTTTGGTCATATTCAACGGAGACCAACAGAGGCAGTAGTGAAGAGATGCGATACTGTAACGGTAGATGGAAGTGTTAGGGGACGGGGTAGGCCTAGATTAACGTTGACTAGCGTTATAAATAGAGATATGAATCTACTTAATTTGACTAGAAATGACTTTTGATAGGGCCGCGTGGAGAAGAAGGATTCATGTAGCCGAGATATGAATCTACTTAATTTGACTAATGAAATGACTTTTGATAGGGCCGCGTGGAGAAGAAGGATTCATGTAGCCGACCCATTTGATGGGACTTAAGCCTTCGTTTGATTTGGTTATATATATATATATATAATAAAAATAATATGACTAAAATAAAATATATATATATATATATATATATGCTACCGTACATGCCAAAGCCCAAAAAAAAATGAAATTCTACACAGCAACAGTCTAAAACACTGATGAGCGGTGGACAAACAACAATGGAGTGGGCAAGCAAGTGATGAACGCAGCGAGGAGAGCTTCATCAAACAACACGGTGATCAACGTCGTCTTGCTGGGTGCGTTCGGGCATTGAGCGTGAGGTCACTGAGCCAACAGAGGAATATCAAAACCCTAGAGGCCGAGATGGACTCGCTTCTCAAATCCAACAAAGCCATGAAAAAGACCATGTGGTTGGAAGCAACAGCTCTTCGCCGAAGCCTCTTCTTCCCCCGAAACTTCCTTCGTCCCTCTCTCCAAGCTCAAATCCATCTACGGCGAATCCTCCACCACCTTCCAATCTAGTAATAACCCCCCCTCTCTCTCTCTCTATATATATATCCATATATTTATCTGTATTTTGAGTTTTCGTTGTTGAGAAATAGGTGGAAATTTAGGAGTTAATATTTAATTTTTGGGATTAAACCCTCAAAAAGGGTTTTGATTTTTTGGGCTCTGTTTGGTTGCTGAGAATTTATTTTTTATCTAAAGATTAAGAGAAATAGTTATTGAATGTTGGACAGTTTTGACTTAAGGGTGGGGATGGTTGGTTTTGGGTTAGACCCAGCCTCAAACATTTCTAGGGTTTTGGAGGTTCAAGTGTTTTTGTTTTAATAAGTTGTTATTTTAATTTAGCACTTAAAGGGTTTTAGGGTTTAAACCCTTCAAAGGGTTTTGATTTTTTGGGCTCTATTTTGTTGCTGATATTTCTAGTTTTATCGAAATTTTGGCGGATGAGGGCATTTTAATATTGAGACACCACACTAATTTCCCTCCCAACCCAATATTAATGAGACAACATTATTTCCACCACCCTATTTAGTTTCAGTCTTGCAAGCTTTGTGTTGGAATAATAAGATTTAAACAAGCTGGTCTATTGTTTTGAGATCCTCTGCCTAATTTATTCGTTTGGAAAAGATAATAATTGCATGGGGGGAAAAACAAGATCCACACTGATCAACGAAGGTTTGACAAATGCACCATGAATCTGTAGAATAGGACACCGCTAGTGTTCCGACCAGCCTACGTTGGGCCACATTGATGCGACAGTTAATATCATCCATGATATAATAGCAATCAATTTATGTGTATTCAAGGTTTTGTATTGCATACTTGACCCTTTGTGGGTATGCTCTTCATATAGAACGCGAAATAGTTAATCGAGATTGTTACTCCACCTCTTGTGGGATACTACCCCTTTATATGGAGGTGAAAAGTATTATCCAAATAAACTTTAGCATTCTTCTAGGTGGAAGCAGAGTGGCCTAGCAAAATTGGTTGAGTAGAGAATCTGAGCAGAGTGCCTAGTAGTGAGTAGAATGTCTATTAGAGCATTCAAGTAGAGTGTACCTACGCAAAGTTCCTAGTAGTGGATCCAAGTAGAGTGCCTCGCAGAGGATTAAGTAGTTAACCGAGCAGAGTGCACCTTAACAGAGCATTCGAGCAATTCACCTAAGCAAAGTTGCCGAACATGAAATCATGACAAGTGTCCATGCGGATCCATATAATTCTATGCTATTTTGAGCTCTAACAACTGACCACTATTGCCACAAAATGGAGGCAGCCATGCAATAGGCAGAGCCTGTTGCGAACATTAATGTGACCATGAATGGTTCTTCTTAGCAACTAATGGCCATGCAACACTATTATTGAACAACTGGGAATGCCACTCACACTTTCCGATTGCAAGAAACGCAGTTCGGTCCCCAAGTTTAGCAACACTATTCTTCTTGGCACATCACCACATTATCTTATCTTATTGGGGTTATCCTAGTTGTCACTATGATGCAGCTTGGTATGCACCCATGCACGATGCTCAATAATCGTGGGTCCAATCAATCAACTGTTCAAGAGATATCTACTGCAGAGTCAGATCATGCAAGCTTTTCCGACCTCATCGTTCAAATCATATTTACAAAGCATGCAATCATCTCATTACATATTATTTATAAAGGGAAGCACAACATACCTACATTGACACATTACCATCACTCGTCTAAAAGAGAAGCACAATATCCCCGCTTTCTCTCTATATATGTGTAAGTGTACATTTATTTATATGCATTTGCTTTCTCTCTCTTTATGTCAAAGACCACTTGGTGGGCTGAGAACAATTACACAGTTGGGGCTTGATAATATTGTGGTTATGATTCTCTAAGCTCGACAATGAAGTTGTTAATGGACCCAACTACGTTGGGGGACGGTGGAGTGCCGATAACACCATAATAGCATGTGTATTGGCTGTCTAGAACAACATATGTAGTGTATCACTACTGCCCTAGTCTCTCTCCCTGCCTTAAACAAAATCCATGAATAAATAGGGATGCAACAAGCCAACAAACCTCAGTTTCCCATCTCTGGGCATGAATGGAGGCCTCTGCCTTTGCATTTGCAAATCTGTTTTGCAGATGATGGTTATGAAGCAATTTCAGAGTATGCACTTCTTCTTGATGACTTAAAATAGTGAATGTTAAACTGTGGATTGGACATGGGAAAAGTTATAGCAGTACTTATCTGCTTCTGTTGATTACCGTTAAATTTTTTTTGATAAATTGTGGTGTCTTACATCTCTATAAATTGTTGAATGTTACCATTGTGTATAGTCCTAACCATGCATGCTATTGCCTTCTGTTTGAAACATGCGTTGTAATAATATTTTAGTCCTAGTTTCTTGTAATTTCTGTTACCATAGGCACATATACATGATAAACGAATACCCACTAGACTAAAAGGTAAGTTTTATAGAACGGCTATTAGACCAGCTATGTTGTATGGGACGGAGTGTTGGGCAACTAAGAAACAACATGTAGATAAGAGATCGGCCGCTGAGATGAGGATGCTAAGGTGGATGTGTGGTAAGACTAGACATGACAGGATTAGGAATGAGTGTATTCGGGAATGGGTAGGAGTAGCACCGATAGAAGATAAGTTGAGAGAGAATCGTTTGAGATGGTTTGGTCATATTCAACGGAGACCAACAGAGGCAGTAGTGAAGAGATGCGATGCTGTAACGGTAGATGGAAGTGTTAGGGGACGAGGTAGGCCTAGATTAACGTTGACTAGCGTTATAAATAGAGATATGAATCTACTTAATTTGACTAATGAAATGACTTTTGATAGGGCCGCGTGGAGAAGAAGGATTCATGTAGCCGAGATATGAATCTACTTAATTTGACTAATGAAATGACTTTTGATAGGGCCGCGTGGAGAAGAAGGATTCATGTAGCCGACCCCATTTGATGGGACTTAAGCCTTCGTTTGATTTGGTTATATATATAAAATATTATTAAATATGACTAAAAATAAAATATATATATATATATATATATATGCTACCGTACATGCCAAAGCCCAAAAAAAAATGAAATTCTACACAGCAAACAGTCTAAAACACTGATGAGCGGTGGACAAACAACAATGGAGTGGGCAAGCAAAGTGATGAACGCAGCGAGGAGAGCTTCATCAAACAACACGGTGATCAACGTCGTCTTGCTGGGTGCGTTCGGGGCATTGAGCGTGAGGTCACTGAGCCAACAGAGGAATATCAAAACCCTAGAGGCCGAGATGGACTCGCTTCTCAAATCCAACAAAGCCATGAAAAAGACCATGTGGGATTGGAAGCAACAGCTCTTCGCCGAAGCCTCTTCTTCCCCCGAAACTTCCTTCGTCCCTCTCTCCAAGCTCAAATCCATCTACGGCGAATCCTCCACCACCTTCCAATCTAGTAATAACCCCCCCCTCTCTCTCTCTCTATATATATATCCATATATTTATCTGTATTTTGAGTTTTCGTTGTTGAGAAAATAGGTGGAAATTTAGGAAGTTAATATTTAATTTTTGGGATTAAACCCTTCAAAAAGGGTTTTGATTTTTTGGGCTCTGTTTGGTTGCTGAGAATTTTATTTTTTATCTAAAGATTAGAGAGAAATAGTTATTGAATGTTGGACAGTTTTGACTTAGGGGTGGGGATGGTTGGTTTTGGGTTAGACCCAGCCTCAAACATTTCTAGGGTTTTGGAGGTTCAAGTGTTTTTGTTTTAATAAGTTGTTATTTTAATTTAGGCACTTAAAGGGTTTTAGGGTTTAAACCCTTCAAAGGGTTTTGATTTTTTGGGCTCTATTTTGTTGCTGATATTTCTAGTTTTATCGAAATTTTGGCGGATGAGGGCATTTTAATATTGAGACACCACACTAATTTCCCTCCCAACCCAATATTAATGAGACAACATTATTTCCACCACCCTATTTAGTTTCAGTCTTGCAAGCTTTGTTGTTGAATAATAAGATTTAAACAAGCTGGTCTATTGTTTTGAGATCCTCTGCCTAATTTATTCGTTTGGAAAAGATAATAATTGCATGGGGGGAAAAACAAGATCCACACTGATCAACGAAGGTTTGACAAATGCACCATGAATCTGTAGAATAGGACACCGCTAGTGTTCCGACCAGCCTACGTTGGGTGGCCACATTGATGCGACAGTTAATATCATCCATGAATATAATAGCAATCAATTTATTGTATTCAAGGTTTTGTATTGCATACTTGACCCTTTGTGGGTATGCTCTTCATATAGAACGCGAAATAATTAATCGAGATTGTTACTCCACCTCTTGTGGGATACTACCCCTTTATATGGAGGTGAAAAGTATTATCCAAATAAACTGTTAGCATTCTTCTAGGTGGAAGCAGAGTGGCCTAGCAAATTGGTTGAGTAGAGAATCTGAGCAGAGTGCCTAGTAGTGAGTAGAATGTCTATTAGAGCATTCAAGTAGAGTGTACCTACGCAAAGTTCCTAGTAGTGGATCCAAGTAGAGTGCCTCGCAGAGGATTTAAGTAGTTAACCCGAGCAGAGTGCACCTTAACAGAGCATTCGAGCAATTCACCTAAGCAAAGTTGCCGAACATGAAATCATGACAAGTGTCCATGTTGGGATCCATATAATTTTATGCTATTTTGAGCTCTAACAACTGACCACTATTGCCACAAATGGAGGCAGCCATGCAATAGGCAGAGCTTGTTGCCGAACATTAATGTGACCATGAATGGTTCTTCTTAGCAAACTAATGGCCATGCAACACTATTATTGAACAACTGGGAATGCCACTCTACACTTTCTGATTGCAAGAAACGCAGTTCGGTCCCCAAGTTTAGCAACACTATTCTTCTTGGCAACATCACCACATTATCTTATCTTATTGGGGATTATCCTAGTTGTCACTATGATGCAGCTTGGTATGCACCCATGCACGATGCTCAACAATCGTGGGTTCAATCAATCAACTGTTCAAGAGATATCTACTGCAGAGCTCAGATCATGCGAAGCTTTTCCGACCTCATCATTCAAATTCATATTTACAAAGCATGCAATCATCTCATTACATATTATTTATAAAGGGAAGCACAACATACCTACATTGACACATTACCATCACTCGTCTAAAAGAGAAGCACAATATCCCCGCTTTCTCTCTATATATGTGTAAGTGTACATTTATTTATATGCATTTGCTTTCTCTCTCTTTATGTCAAAGACCACTTGGTGGGCTGAGAACAATTACACAGTTGGGGCTTGATAATATTGTGGTTATGATTCTCTAAGCTCGACAATGAAGTCGTTAATGGACCCAACTACGTTGGGGGACGGTGGAGTGCCGATAACACCATAATAGCATGTGTATTGGCTGTCTAGAACAACATATGTAGTGTATCACTACTGCCTTAGTCTCTCTGTCTCTCTCTCTCTCTCTCTCTCTCTCTTCAGTTGTGAAAGTGAAGATTGACACAATTGCGGTGGAGATTGAATTGAAACACCCCCTCTGATATATGTGACATGCATCCATGAGACACTAAACTGAATGTTGGCAAAGTCATTTACCGCCATCGAGGTGTCAACAAGAAAGTGGAAGTTGCAAAGTAGTTGGCTAAAAATAAGCATGAAATTATATGGTTCTTAGCATGGACATGTGGCATAATTTCATGTTTGACCACTTTGCTCAGGTGCATTGCTAGGATGCTCTTCTAGGGTGCACTACTCGAATGTTCTGCTAGGGATTCTGCTCCGGTGTATTGTTAGGCATTTTGCTATGATTCTCTGCCCAGCCACTCTACCAAGCCATTATGGTGGTGACAATCTTGGAGAATCCTAACAATTTATTTGGATAATGCTCAGCACCTCCACATATGGGGGGCACTAAGTTAGTTATTCCACACTCTATATAAATCATACATCCATTAAGGGCCAGATATGCAATACAGAACCTTGAATACAGTAAATTGATTACTACTATATTCATGGAGTTTGGCTTCAGAATGTTCATCTGGCATAGGCCGGTTGGAATGGTATCCTATTTTGTGAATTCATGATGTGGTGTTATCCCTTCGTTGATCTCTTCATCAACAGTGTGGGTCTCATTTTTTCTCCACACACTAATCAAGTGCACATTTCATGGGACTTTTTGTTTACTTGTATATAATTTTCTTTTAAATTATAAAAGCAAAAAAATGAAATCTATAGTCATCTTATTAGGATTTGGAGCCTTATTCCTTGAGAGATGGATGTTTGCAGTTGCATTCTCAACATCAGAGGAAGACTGTGATGAAAAGCATGAGGACACTAGCCCCTAACTCCCAAGGATTATTATTAATTTTTTAAAGATATAATTATTCTTTGCTTTAAGCCTACTTAAAAAACTCATATGGGCCCCCCTTGGATTCCCAAAGGATAAATTTTAGACCCACTTTAGGTACAAAACCTTTGCAATTAGTCCTTTATATGGGTGTTAATGGTATCTAACTCTGACTTTATTGTGCTTTGGATTGCTTAGGCTCTGACAAGCCTTGATGAATGATATTTTTTATGGAGTTAGTCCACATACACATAATTAAACCACAGAAAAGTAACTAAGAATGCACATGTCAACTTTGGTTCCGAGTTGTATGTCTTTTTTTTTTTTTTTTTGTGTTTTGTTGGGTTTTTTTTTTTTTTTTTTTTTTTTTGTGGTTGAATTCTATATGTATACTTATTTATCAAAAAAATAAATAAAAATGTATACTTGTTTTCCTTGTCTGCATCCGTCAACATTTTTCAATTGGGTTACTTTCTATTAGCACTTGCTAATTGGTGATGATATTTTGTTTTATTTTTTACTACGGATGAATTGCCTTTAGATCTTGAACTTTGTGAACCCAAGACATCATCCTATTTTTGTGGACTTCCTTCAACGGAGGTACCCTCTTCCTTTCTTACTCCCAGCTTCTGCTCTCTTCTAGTTTTCCAAACTTTATAGCCTCAATTGACAGTCTTCTCTATTTTGCAACTTTCATACCCTTCCTTCACTTATCTGTAAAAGCTGTTTTCCTACAATTTTTTTTGGTCGTGAGGACTAACAGATGAGATAAATGTCAATCCTTTCAGGAATTTTGAGTTCAATCTACTCATACAATTTGATTTATCTGGTCAGAACTGATGAGTGTCGGAATTTGGTAAATATAGTTGGTGCATCATTTTTTAATTTTTATAAGTAGTTGAAATATTCTTTAGAATATTTTTTAATAGTACATTGTACTTGATATTTGTGGCTTCAAATTAGTACTGTATTTCATCATTCCAAACTAATTATCTCTGTAGCACTGAAAGTACAGAAGCAGATGGTGTACTATATTACAGGAATGAATAATGATGGCAGAAACTGTTTTAAACATGTTTTAAACATGTCACCCCTTATCAGGCCTCTTGAAGTGGTTGACATAGTATAATATTTCAGCAAAAAAGTAGGCAGAGAACAAAGTTTTTACAGCATGGGCTTTTCTTACTAACAACTGGTGAAGCTTAACAGAGATGCTCCAAGGGCAATTTGCTGATGGGTGATAATGGGGAGTGGTTAAAGGGGTTGCATACAAAGTGGGTTTTGAACAATTATTCAAGCACAACTCTGAATTGGTGGATAAACTGTGAGAGTTAATTCACATATTGTTAGAATGCCAAATGGGACCACATCCAACATTAGGACAGGGAGTAGATGTGCCATCTTGTTGCATTTCTAAGGTTCAATATTCTTAGGATAATGAGATCTTGGATTGTTGGCAAATTTAGTGGGAAGTCTTTTTGCAATATTGTGAGGAAAATGGCTTGGGCGGCAATGCTGTACTATATCTGGCAGGAGAGAAATCATAGGGTTTTCAAAGGATGTCATAGGCCTTCTTATTTGATGAATCAGATTAAGTCTGATATTAGAGTTAAATGTTCTCAGTTTGCTTCTTTAAGCAATCTTATCTGTTAATGTGTAAGAACTCGCAGATCTATGAGAGAAGTTTTGCTCCTCATTAGTCTAGTTGCCTCTTGTTTTTCTTGATTCTTGTATTTGGAAGGTCTTCCTTCCTTGATTCTTAAATTGTTTCTTTTAATGAAATTCTCACTTGCCTAAAAAACACGTTAGGACCAATTGGCCGTAGAGAATGGAAGAGCCTTTCCTCTTCTTGATCACTTTCCTTGAATTTTTACATTTGTAGAGAGGAGGTTTTGAGTGGGGCGATCATTTGATCAGAAGTGTTACCAGAGGGTAGCTCACTCCTTTAGATGATCATTTTGTTTGATCCAAATAAATTTGTTTCCTTGTCAAACAAGGTAGAGATAGACAGTGTTGAAGCCCATTAGAAGACCTGAGCCTAAGTTTCCATATTACCACCAACAGACCTTCAAGTTGACTAGCATGTTGCATCTTTTTATCACTACTGTCTCTGGTTGAGTGAAAGTTCTTGCGGTCAAGTTTCCCTTGTCATGACTGTAATTGGCTGATGATTCAAAGCACAAAAACAGTAAAACACCACATGATTATGATCTAGGGAAATAACAATCTTCTAAGTTATTTCTTCAAGTGCCTCCACCTTTTGGCAATCACTTTTTTTTTCCAATCCTATAGCAAATTTCCCCTCTTTCTTTTGGCCTGTGGATATGTTCTGGAAACTCAAAATTTGCAATTTCAAATTGAAAATTACCGTTGACATTTAGTAGCTTATTTGTACCTTTAGTCTGTAGTTGAGTATGTTGTTTGCATGAATTAACTGTCTAATGAGGGGAAGGCATCAATTACACCTATGCACTGTAATTTAAAATCCATATACAGCAATGCTTTCTCTCTTTCTGTGATTTCTTTATGATCATTACTAATTTTATGGATTGTTAATTTCTCCTTGCATTTGTCGTTCTGAATGCAGCTGTAGGTGCTGAGAAAGGAGATGGAAAATCAGCTGTATCTAAAATTGTAATCTGAAGTGCGAGTTTAAGAAGATTTAGATATTGTTTCAGATTTGGGTATTACCAAGGGGAGACTTTACCAGGGAGACTCAAAAATCTGTCAGTCTCAGAGAGACCAACATTCCCGAATTCAACTTGTATCAACTTGAAAAAAAAAGGTTATCAGAGAAATTTGTGCAACAACTATCATTTTGGACAATGATTTATTAAAACTTGTTTTACTTATTATTGTTATTATTATATGTTACTAGCCTTTCAAAGCCTGTCATTTGATAAATTGACTATTTATTCAAAATCAAGAATGATTTTAATGTTTGCAGATGATAGTGAGAAAGTTCATTCTTACAACAAGTATTTTATGCTCTTTCATACCAGCTTCAATCTCGTAAATTCCCTCTCTGGATTGAAAAATCTAGAGGGAAACAAAAAATCAATGGGTTGTGTTATTTTACTATTTTCTAGTTGTATGATCAATCTATCCCTTTATCAGCTAGAGAAACCTTCACTAGAAAGCCTGTAATATATATATATATATATGATTATGTTTTGCATATAATATTTGTCAATGATAAAAAGAGAGAATTTCATTATTCAAATGTATATATAGTAATGGGTGCTTTTATGTACTTATTTTCCTTAGTAGATGGTACCTTATACTTTATATTGTTCAACCCGAATTGGCCACACGGATACAGATACGGGATATGGAATTAGTAGGTTAGCACCTGTCCTTTATATTTGTTTTCTTTCCCTTTCTTCCTTTGTACCCAAAAAAAAAAAAAAAAAAAAAAGAGGTAGTCAACCATTGGGGTTAGCTGGCCAGGACTTGGGGTCTTGGCCCTCTTGGGGCAACCTTTCTACGAAGTCCTAAGTTTGACTTTCACCCGAGGTGAGATTTGGTGTGCAAGCTTTCATGCTGTAGAATAGGTTTGCTCTACCCATGGCATCTCTCCCCCAATCCCTAGAAGTAGAACTTCACCAAGTGGCCAAAAAAATATGCCATAGAACCGGTTTGCTCTGCCCTTGCCATGACATCCTTCCCCCAACCCCAACCCCAAGAAATAGAATGTTATCAAGTGGCCAAAGCAGAAAAATATTGTTATCAAAGCAAACAAACGGGTAGTTGCTACTTTCAGGCACCCTGGTTCAACCTCTCTTTTCTCTTCTTTTTATTTATTTATTTATTTTGAGAACATTTATTTGTTTATGTCACTACAACAAAATGCACTTTAGGCGACTACTTTTAGCGATTAAAAAAAATTTAGCTGCCAAAAGTTGTGAATTAGCGACTAAAAATAATATCAGTTGGCAAAAGTCAAATATTTAGCTACTAATTTTTTTAGTCGGGAAATATTGATTATTGGCATCTCAAAAAAAATTTAATCGCTAAAAATATCACAATTGGTGACAAAAAAAATTAGTAGCCGTATAGATAGTTTTGGCTACTAAAATTTTAGTAGCCAAATGAAAAAAAATAAAATAAAATTTATATTTGACGACCAAAAGTTTGGTAGCCAAAAGTATATTTTCAGCGGCAAAAGTATATTTTAGTAGACGTATAGTTAGTTTTAGCTACTAAAATTGTTTAGTAGCCGAATGAAAAGAAAAATATTATTTTTTATCTTTGGCGACCAAAAGTTTGGTCGCCAAAAGTATATTTTTAGCCGCAAGAATATTTTAGTCGCAAAAACTAAAATATTTGGAGGGAGATTTCAAATTTTGGAGGGATTAAAAAATAATTAGCGACTAAAATATTTAGTCGCGATTTGTTATTAATTATTTATGTATTTTGTTTCTAACCCAAAACAGACATTTACTATTAGTTTTTGGCTACCAGGAAGTTAGTCGGCCAATATTCACTTTTGGCGACAAATGGTTTGGTCGCCGTTAATAACATTTGCCACTATTTTCTGACAAATTAGTAGTTTTGTCGCTAAAGGTTGCATGACATGGAGGGAAATGAATAAATGTTGGCGCTTGTTTAATTTTACACATCTGGTGCTCTCTCACACGCAAATTCTGTCAGCACCAAACCTCACCCAAACTCACATCAACATAGACCGCCGCCGCTACCGCCGCCGTTGCCGCCGCCGCAAATCACGACGACCGTCGCCGCATCCTCACAGGTTCTCTCTTACTCTCGGTCTCTCTCTCGGGTCTGTCGACCTCGGTCTCACAGAAGACCCAAATTTTTGTTTAAAAAATGAAGGGCCTAAATAATTTAATTTTAACCTTTGTTGTATTTTAGTAGTTTAAAATAAAGTTTTACCGAAATAATTATAAAAAAATTGATGTGGTGAATTATTTTTAAGTAATAGATATATCCTTCTCAATCTATCTCTTCTTCCCCTTTCCCCCTCTCTGCAACTCCCTTACCACCAGGTGAAACCCTTTTCCCAAACCCCTCTGCAAAACCCCCTATTTCCCTCCCTATGACCCCCTTTCGGCTCGATTAATTAATGAAATCAAGAATATATATATATATATATATATATGTGTGTGTGTGTGTCTGTGTGTGTGTGTGTGCAAGTTTCAGTGGGTTACAAGAGAGATCTGTCATTCATTCATGCCTCATGTGCCAATGTTTGTCAAAAAGGGTTGGTCTGTTTTCCTGTGTTGGTGATCAAACTAATCTTTTTGATTTATGCTCACCAAGTGTATGTAAAAATGTCATAGAGAGGTTTTGAGGACTGGTTTGTTGGTTCAATACCCAAATGTTTAAAAATGTGTTTGAAAGTTTAAGAACCGACTACCCCTCGCTATTGCAGCAGTTGACAGTATCGTAACTTAATCCATAGTTGTATCTATTTTCATGTCAGAACATAATTGTCTGATTACTGCATGCCCCGTCTTCACATATGGGGAAGAAAGAGTACAGCATAGCCCTTTTCAACCAAGTACAATTGTATGACCAGCAAACGAAGTAACTATGGATCCCAAGTTTGTCTCCTGAAATTTATCTTAGCATATTGATCTATCAAATAGCTTATGGACAATTAGCCACCTGTCAGATAGTGACATCTTTGCTCTCTTTTTCAAGACTTTTTAAGAAAATTTAATTTTGATGTAGGACTAAGTCTATGTCAAGAGTTTGATAATTTATTGTGAGACATGGCAATAAAAATGTTGTTCTTGTTCTCTATTAAAGAAAATGTTGACTTTGGAGTACAACAACATGTTTTATTGTTCATTTTTTAATTGTATGGAATGCAGGTTATAAAGGAGGAGTAGAAGGAGGATTGTAGAATTCCTGAATGTGTTAAGTGAACAATTCCACTTATTATAGAAACGAAATTTATTTGCTTCGTAGATGATGTTTTTAGAGGAATCATAGGCTAAAGATTTTAACAGAGTGAAGTTTCAAAAGCCGGTTTGGGCATTGAGTTGCTTAAAAATAAATTATGTGCTTCTTGTAAATAAAAATAGAAAGAAAAAATAATCTTGAGCTTCAGTTAAATGTTTCTTAATCTTGAGCTTCAGTTAAATAGAAAGAAAAATAATCTTGAGCTTCAGTTAAATGTTTCTTAATCTTGAGCTTCAGTTAAATAGAAAGAAAAATAATCTTGAGCTTCAGTTAAATAATTTTTGTTTTTACTTGTATAGAGATGTAGTTGTTTTTGTTGATAATGAAGAAACAACTTTGTGGATTCTATTTCAGTTGGCCTTTTGGTTTCTTTGTTTGAACTACTATACTCGGTACTGGAACTGGATTGTTCTGGTCTGTTTATGATGTACCTTTGTTAAATGATAATACTTATTTCTCACATAAAAACCACATTAAAATTAAGACTACAAAACACATTAAAACTAACTCTATCGAATGTAATAACCACTAAAATTCTCATGTAAGCCTCTTAAAGTCCTAATAAAATGAAAATTTAGCAATAGTATTTTTGTGGGTCCTAATAATTATTAATAAATTAAAATATATTAATCAACTTTGATTTCTTGCAAGTCCCATATCATCTTGGCTGCATTGGATAATGTAGGTGTTAAGTAAGGCTCAAGTAAAATGAAAACTTAACTTCACAATGTCCCAAGTATGCTTCATGTATTTTCCAATTTGACATTATTCTTTCTATCACGTCTTTGGAAAATTAGTTATAATATACTTGATGAGTTTTAAAAAAATGCAACAAATGCAACTAAACTATACTTGATGAGTTTGGTTGTTTCATTTTGATGAGAATAATCTATTTAGTTCGTGTTGGGATAATTTTAAAAGTTGATGTTGAGTATCACTTTCTGTTTTTTGGTGTATTTTTATGACATCACAAAGACTTGTTCAATGCATAGTAGTTATTTTATATATGTTTTAATTTCTCTCAAATGTTGATTTGCAAGTTGTAGATCCGGATTTATTTTTGTTTCTTGATTTCTTAGATGAGGTGATGGGTTAGCCCTTGATTTTTTGGTTTCCCCTATCTAGACACAATATGCTTGGGACACGTTTGAAATTATACTTCTACCAGTTTATTATATGTCATACAAATAGCTTACTCGATAATCGTTAAGTACCGTTCTATTCAACCTCCCATTCCAATGAGAGGTAGGGTAAATATCTTGGTTGTAGGTTGGGAATATTTGAAAGGTAGGTAAGGCATTTGAATAGAAGGAATGGACTATTTTAAAGGTGGTGAGATTGTTGGTTTAGGAGTGGTAAAATGCATGAAGAGAATAAGAGAGGGGAGGGGTGTTCCTTGATATTAAGTGCCAAAGGTAATTTGTCATTGGGTGAGATTAGATTGTTGTTTTTGTTATAATTATGTGGTCTCATTTTATTCCATAGTGATTTCAGTGATTATCTTATTATTTTATATCTATCCTTCCACCTGACATTGGGAAGGAAGAGTACAGTTCACATGAGTCCTTCAAATTTTCAGGTGTACAATCAACCCAGGTGAGAATGAAGCACTGGTCCAATATGCTTTGGATACCTATAAGTTTCTTTCATTGGCAGTACAGGTTGGACAACAAGTTTTAAGTTTCATATATTGTTCCATTTTCCAGATGGTTTGATTCATCCCAATTTAACTGCATGTAAAAAAAAAAAGAAAGTTATTTATGGTAAAGGTCTCATCTACTTCAGATTTCAAACATAAATGCTATTGTTCTATCTATATGCTTGAACACATACCTTATCTAAGGAAAAAAAATTGAAAAACAAAAAAGTAGCTGCTATGTAGAAGTATAGGTCATCAGATAAGTAGGAATGTGTAATAGTTCTAGTTGTAACAAAATTTAGGAATACCTTGAAGTAATCTTGTGAAAGTTCAGAAAATGCTATAAAAAAGAAAAAGAAAAAAAGAGTATAATATAAATACCTATAAATGTATAACCACATTTGTGATTGTGTTTTGTGTGATTTGGGGGAGAATACTTTGATACTTTGCTTTCTCGTGGGCTTTGATTTCTAGGATTTCTTTATTTTTGACCTCTAGAGATTACAAAGTCTAGTAGTATGCAATGTATTTTGTTGTTGTCGTTGCTTTTGGCGGACTTTGTGTCCTTGTTTAACTTTTTGATTTATATCAATAATTTTGTTTTGTTGCCAATCAAGAAATTTTAAAAAAAAAAAATCTCTGCTCTTTCTTGACCACCAAACAGTTTTGGGGGAATAAGTATAGCTTACATAGAAGTTCCTTGCATTAAATGTTAAGAAATTTCAAAGCGTGTTAAATCTAAATTAATTTCACTCCCCCAAACCACCGTACAGATGTCAAGGCCACCTTCCCTGTGACAATAGATGGAATGTAATTAGCACGTGTAGGTTGGGAGTTAGAGCCAAAAACGCCTTAAGTTTAACCAAAAAAGAGCGTTAAGGGGGGCGAAAATACGAAACAACTTTTGAACCACCGTAGGGATGTCACGGACACCTTCCCCGTGGGAAATAGTACTTGTGACAATAAACGGAATGTAATTAACACGTTTAGGTTGGGAGTTAGAGCCGAAAACGCCTTAAACTTAACCGAAAAAATGCGTTAAGGGGGCGAGAATGCGAATCAGCCCCCGAACCACCGTACGGATATCACGGTCACCTTCCCTATGACAAATAAGACCTGTGACAATAGACAAAATGTAATTAGCACGTGTAGGTTGGGAGTTAGAGCCAAAAACGCCTAAGCTTAACCGAAAAAGGGCGTTAAAGGGGCGAAAATCCGAAACAGCTTCCGAACCATTGTAGGGATGTCACGGCCACCTTCCCTATGGGAAATAGGACCTGTGACAACAGACGGAATGTAATTAGCACGTTTAAGGTGGGAGTTAGAGCCGAAAACGCCTTAAACTTAACCGAAAGAGGGCGTTAAGGGGGCGAAAATGCGAATCAGCCCCTGAATCACAGTACGGATATCACGGCCACCTTCCCCATGAAAAATTGGATCTGTGACAATAGACAGAATGTAATTAGCACGTGTAGGTTGGGAGTTAGAGAGCCAAAAACGCCTTAAGCTTAACCGAAAAAGGGCGTTGAGGGAGCGAAAAATTGAAACAGCCTCAGAACCACCGTAGGGATGTCACGGCGAGCTTTCCCGTGACATATAGGACTTGTGGCAACAGACGGAATGTCATTAGCACATGTAGTTTGGGAGTTAGAGCCGGAAACGACTTAAACTTATTCGAAAAAGGGAGAGTTTGACATCCAATAAATGTTCAACGTTTTCATTGTAAATGATTCCATTGTTTCATCTACACGGTGGTCATTTGGGTGTTAAACGTGTTAAGAAAGCATAATATGGTTATGGAGATAACCCCGTGGATTACTCAATCATTTTACTTTGATTAGGAAAATGAGAATGAAGAAGAGTTAAAATAAATTTACCACCAAAACATTCTACTCATAAAAAATTATTTTACGAAGAGGTATGCTCTTAAAAATTGTATTATTTGTAAATTGAAATCAAGTTTAAAATAAATTTTTCATGATACATACATATGATTGTATTTCGAAAAAATGTTTTTATAGATTGTTCTATCTTAAATGCATGTTATTACAACATTTTTCCTATGTTTTTCTGAATTGATATTTTGTAATGGATGCAATTGTTTTTTTATTTTTGGTAGATGGTTTTTAGCGTGGACTTGTGGATAGTCTACATTTTTGTTTATGGAGGACACTTGACACTTTTGTATAATCCTGCTAACTATGTCTTCTTCTGCTTTTGTGAAAGTATTTTTTGTATACGGATGACTTTGATTTTTGTATGATTCTATATTTTGTATGGAATTATTATTTTAGTTTTGACAATAGTTGGTTTGTATGGACTTTGACATTTAAAGTTATTTATTTTTTGTATACGGATGTAAATTGTGAAATGATTGATAGTATACATATTATTTTGTTTATTTACGCATTAAAATAATACTGGTTGCATGGAATATAGACAAGTTGTAGAGAGATTATAATTTTGTGATAAAACATAAGATCATATTTTTGGCGACTAAATAATTAGTAGCTAAAAAGAAATTGGGAAAATAGTTTGGCCGACTAAAAGTTTTGTAGCAAAAAAAAAATAAAAATCAAACATTTGGTGACTAAAAGCTTTGTAGCCAAGAGAAAAATCAAACATTTGGCGACCAAAAGTTTTGTAGCCAAAAAAAATCAACCATTTGACAACTAAAAGTTTTGTAGCAAAACAAAATCAAACATTTAGTGACTAAAATATTTCGTAGCTAAAAACAAAAGTTGAAGAATAAAAAAACTTTTGCCTACTAAAAATTTAGTAGCAAAAAACATAACATTTTTGCCGACTAAAATATTAGTAGTGTCACGACCCAAACCCGGCCCTATGGGTTTAGCACCGTAACCGGCCAGTAATCTGAGATTACCGAAGGCCTGCAGAACAGTAATACAGTAAAACAGAGTACAGGGCCTGGCGGAAGCCAATACAGTAATTAAACAATGTCCAATGAGCTGTGACAGTCTGTATGCCAAAAAGATTTTTCATGCATTCATACATAAACAGTACAGAAAGCATTCCGTCTGTACAAAACAGTACGGTCTATACAAAATTTACAATCACACAGTACAGGGACCTAATCCCTTGATAACAGTACAGTAAACATTCAGTCTATACGGAACAGTTAGACAGTATGAAGACAGGCGGGGGAAAACAAACAAAACCCCCCCAAGCCATAGCATGGCAACTCGGAACCTCGCAGTGAGGCACAAAGGCTGGCTTGACAAAACTGGAGTTACCCTGACGCTCCTAGCTCCGATCTGGTGCCTGTACACCTACATATATATATGAGCAGTAAGAGCTAAAGCCTAGTGAGACCATTAGAACCCATGAATTATCTGTTAGCCGTATCATCACCCATTGGGGAATCTATGACCTGT
>NW_021027358.1:0-72219 GCF_004153795.1 Camellia sinensis | reverse complement strand
TTAGATGCATGGGGATCAGGCCCCTGTGGTTCATCACCCTCAACACTTGTATCGGCATGTGGATTTCCCATAGCCCCTTGTATCATTCCAATCATATCATCCCCAATGTCTAAATTAGCTAATGTTTCATTTTCTCGATTACCATGCAGAGATACGTAAGATTTTCCATGATTAATCCAGTGTTTGTATTTTTTTTAAAAACCATTCAAAATCAGATACTCCCGTACATCCTCTCGTACAAAATAGTATCGATTCTCACACTTCCTACAAAAACAACTGATCATCGAACGTTCAACCCTATTGGTGTAGGCAAACACAAGGAATTCATCAATCCCATTAATGTATTCGCTCAACATCCTATTTGGCAAATCGATCCAACTCTTATCCATCATTTGTACACATCCACAAAAATATCTCATCAAAGTAACTCTAAATATAATACCGACGTATTCATGTACCATGATACCTATCCGTCCAATTTCTCTCAAATAGGTAGGTGGTCTTATTCTAGTTAGTTATTTACCGATTTGATAGGAGAACATAAAAAATGAAATACTTATACAACAACACGTGAGATTAATTAATTGAAGGAAAAAATGATATAATTTCATACTTTCTGAGTCATAACTAAAAAAATAAATAAATCATAACCAAACACCACATGAGGCACAACCAAAGATCTTATAAGTCTTAACTAAAATAATATCATAATTAATGAAGATAAATCATCATAACTAAAGAAAAAAAAATGACATAACTAATGATGCATATGATAAATGGATGTGTATGGTAGAATTCTCCAAATTATTAGTATTCCATAATACTATGCGGCATTATTTATAAACTTGATAGATGAGTTATACAAAAACACACTAATCAAGTATATTGTCTCAAAAATTATTTAATAAAGATGGATCATTATTCTGTATATTAAAATTTTGAACATCACATACATAATCTTATGTAATATTTCGAAATTATTAAATGATCACATTTTTGTCTCAATAAACTATTAATAATTATTATATCTGAAAATTTGTTTAAAGTTTTTGAATGATTACCTCAAGAAAAGAAACATGATCATTTTTCAACCTATGATACAAATAACAAATATTAAAAATTTCTAAAATTATATCATATCATTTATTAATATATTAATTAATATACCAATTAGTTAATATAGCATTGTTTTTTTTTTAACATAGCAATTAGTATTTTAAAATTATGATCTCATTGATTATACAAATAACAAATATTCAAAATTTATAAAATTATATCATATCATCTATTAATATATTAATTAATCTACCAATTAGTTAATATAGCATTGTTCTTTTTTAACATAGCAATTAGCAATTAGTTAGCATTATTAATTAATATACCAATTAGTTAAATTATATCATAGACCCCTTGATTTAAGCCAAATTTGAAAGACAGTATTAGTAAGAGTGGCCACAGCGGTTGAAGTTTCAAGGAAGTATAAGGAAATAGTTTGTTAGTTGTTGGAGGCCCTGTAATGGCGATGTGTTCATAATTCATATGGGCAGCAGAATTGGAGATGGATTTAAGCCAAATTTGAAAGACAGTATTAGTAAGAGTGGCCACAGCGGTTGAAGTTTCATGGAAGTATAAGGAAATAGTTTGTTGGTGGTTAAAGCCCCTGTAATGGCGATGTGTTCATAATTCATATGGGCAGCAGAATTGGAGATGATAAAGCATCCGGCAACAGTAAGGTAGTATTGGTATCAATGTAGGCAGTTGTAGTAATCGTCTGTTGCCGACATTGGTGATGTTATTGATTCTCTGAAGGCCACCTAGCAGAGATTTTAAGCAATTTGATAATTCCTACCCATTGAAAAATACAAAAACTCCTTTCCACAAGGCTCCAAGGACAGGTTCCCCTTCATTTCCACAAATTAAGTTGTCATTCATCAAAACAAAAATTCATCAAAGTAGAATAAGAAAGCCCAGTCCAAGTTTCTTTTCTATCTATATATATGGAGGCCCAATTACTTTCCATACTACAAATTACTTCCACAAACACACCAGCAAAGATCAACCAGGTAAGGTAAATACTTAAATGCCTCGTACGCTAGATGTTGGGAACATTGTAAGCTATGCTCTCCTTGAAAGAAAATGCAAAAACTACATATAATGAAATGATAGCAGAACTGCATTAGCTATGGTTATGAAGTTCACAGACTATATAGATGTACAGTACAACCAAATTAAGCACAGAACCATTACCTGTCGATAGAGTGGTGACTGGAACTTAAAATCCACCAAAAAATAAATGCTGCAAGTTCCTGGATCAGGTCCTGGACTAAATTCCCAAGAGTTTATCAAATGATCAAAAAGACTACTTTCCGATACAGTTGTCTGGAAGAAAAACAGAACAAATGATAGGTACATCAGTAACAGTATCAGCAAAACCATTCACAGAACTAGATTTCAATATTAAAAAAAGAAAAAAGTAAAGAAACTCACTATAAATCAGTGCCAATAATGAAAGGACATACTTTAGACTACACATAGATTAAAGCAAGCCTATAGGAACAACACCAAGAATTAATAAATGTCTGGTGAAGGTGCAGAGTGTACACACTTTTCAACAATAATTGTAGTAGAAGGTCGTGCCGCGCATTCTCAGCCTTTGCCTAGAATATGAGCTTAATGAGTTCATCACCAAAAATTAATATTTCTTCCAGAAACTTAAAACATCTTATCAGATCTTAGATTTTTTGTTATGTCTAATTGCATCAAGATACAACACCAAGAATTAATAAATGTCTGGTGAAGGTGCAGAGTGTACACACTTTTCAACAATAATTGTAGTAGAAGGTCGTGTCCCACATTCTCAGCCTTTGCCTAGAATATGAGCTTAATGAGTTCATCACCAAAAATTAATATTTCTTCTAGAAACTTAAAATATCTTATAAGATCTTGGATTTTTTGTTATGTCTAATTGCATCAAGATGACATTATAATTAAACATATCAGCAGTTAAATTTTAGAATAAGGAAACTCAGTCAATGTTAGATTCGAACCTAGACCTCCCCAGATTAGAAGGCTTAGAACATTCCCAATAAGTTCCCTAATATATTTTTTTTAAGGAATCAATTTAAAAACGCAGTCGTCAAAAAGAAAAGTCTACGAAATCATAAAAAATAAAAATAAGAAATTAGAAATTGACTCATAATTTCAAATTAATGGTGTAGATGATTGTTCATTCTAATTATAATCAATTTGTTTTCTCATAAATGCTAAAGAATATCGTAGTGCATTGTTTGGTATTGACATTAAATAAAAAATGTTTTTAAAAGTAACTCAAAAACTTAAGAAAAGTTCTAAAATCAGAAATGTACAATTTTTCTACAGATTTATATATTGAAGATGGAAAAAAAAAGAAAAAAGAAAAAAACGTGTTACTTTATATATATATATATAGATGATCTACAGATTTATCACTATACACTCATCTATATATATATATATATACAGAGAGAGGGAGAGAGAGAGCATACGCAGAGAGAGAGACTTGTCACCGGACCACCGCTACCTGTCGTCGTCGCCGCCGCACCACCGCACCACCGTTCGCCGTTCGTAGAGATTTGGATGAAATGATCAATACAGCCGTTCGCCTTCGTAGGGATTTGGGGGAAAAAAATTTGTTTCAAACATTTAGGGATTTGGATGAAATGATCGAACGGCAAGATGACAGGGAAGAGTGGGAGCCAAATTTTTTTTTTACTTTTTGCGACGGTAGGTTTTATACCGTCGCAAATGGCAACTATTTTGTTCATAAAACGACGCCGTTTTAATTAGACTTTTTTGCGACGAACATTTGTCGTCGCAATTTGTAAACTATTTGCCACAGCAAACGTATGCCGTCTCAAAACAATTTTTTTTGGTGACGGTAAAAAACGCCGTCACTAATGCTTCTGCATTACTACCCTATCCGCATAGTTTTATTACCGACGGGACAACGCCATCGCTAAAGCCTTCATTTGCGACGGTTTAAGCTGCCGTCGCAAAAAATAACTTTTTGCGACGGGAGAAGCGCCGTCGCTAATTCTTCCGTATTTTTTACCCCCTTTTCTTGTAGTGCCTTTAGTAGTCGAAAATGTGCTATTTAATTTTATTTCCAACCTTTTGGCAACTAAAAATTTAGTCGGTAATTGAATACATTTGGCTACTAAAATAATTTTAGTCGCCAATTATCTTTTCCGGCAATTCTTCAGCGACTAATGCTGTGACCAAATAATTTAGTCGCTAAAAGCCATTGACGACAAAAAAATTAACTTTTGGCAACTAAAAATTTATTCGCCAAAATTAAAAATTCTTGTAGTGTGTTTTTACTCTTCCTTCTTTATTTATTTATCCTTATCAAAGCAAACAAGGGGCTAGCAGCTATTTATTTATTTATAAATGAGCAGAATAAAATAATGACTGTGAATTCAATATATAGCTTGTGACACGGTTAATTTGTCAATAATGCTATGAATGCATTGGTGTCACAATACATGATATCCATGAATTTGATATTTTTACAGAATTTTCATAAATATTTTTTGACAAAATGATATGACAATGATTTCTTTTTTTAATAAATAATAAGCCACTTTAAGGGTTCTTTTTTTATTTTTTATAAAGTGATAAATTAAAATTTATCATATCATTTTATGTTTAATTTTTTCTATTTGTAAATTGCTATTCTATATATTATGGTCCATCTATACTAGTGGCTGCATTTAGTTTGTGCTTATTTAAAATGGTTGGTCCACGTTAGGTTCCAAAACACTAAAAATTGCTTGTGATGTAAGACAGGAATTGAATATATAAGCAAATGTACAGTTGCTTTCTTACCAAAATCTAAGTACTGAAATCAACTTTGCAATCCCCACATTCTTTATGTTTGGTCAATGTCCACTTATTTCATCACTTTTTTTACTTTTTAATAATCTGTACATATAAAGTGGTATACACTTGTTTCATTTTTTTTATTTTAAATTGTTTATACTTAGTATTTGAGATGAGAAGCACTAAAATTAAAACAAGTCACTCTCCCATCAATTTATAAAAAAAAATGTATTTGTATAACATTGCACACATTAGAAATCAATAAGAAACTAAAAAATGCCTCTCATTTTCTTTTCCAAAATGAAAATGAAAATAAAAATAAAAATGAATAATTAGTTAGTCTCTTTCCTAATCTCACTTTTCTAGAACATCTTGATCTTGGGATCTTAAGATTATGCTTGAATCTTAAATTTTTTACTTCATTTCTCGTTTCTTTTTTCTTTTCTTTTTCCCTTCACAAATTTCTCTTCGAATTTAAGATCCAAACACAACTTGAGAAATAGTTTATGACCAAATTTCTCTTCACCAACATATATTTTGATACTTGGATATGTAGTGGCATAGTTTGCACTTAAAAGTGTTGTCCGTTACGATCTAGCCTAATAATCAGCCATAGGGGTTGATCATTTTGGATTTGGAGCCTATAAGGTTTCTTCAAGATGAAAGTATTTTGCATCGGCATGCAAGTTCATTCTAAATACCGTCCATGAGTAAGTTTTAATTTGCCGTCTTTCATTTATCTAATTGAAAAGGAAGATAAAACTTTATCATTTTTATTTGAAGTGTTTGCACTTATTGTGTGATTACTTTCGAATTTTTATTTGGAAACAAAACCTTCCCCTTATGTAAGGGTATAATTAGATTTTGGATAAATTAAAATGAATTGTTTAAATTTGCTAAGAGAAAGATGGTTTAATGTCTAAATTGTCCGTGGCTAACAATTCCTTGTTTATGCCCTGATGCAATTTAATATGAGTCTTATAACACTTTCTTCAAACAAACTTTTTGATTTTCTCAAAATTATATATTTGATTATTATAAAACAAACTTTTTAATTAATTAATTAATGTGTATTTGATTTTGTTGTTGAACCAAATAAAATAAAATAAGATTGAATGTATATTTAGCTTTTGTTGTGAACCTTAAAAAAATAAAAAATAAAATAAAAAAATAAGTTGTTAACATTAAATATATTAAAAAAGAAAGAAAAAAGATTGAAGGTATATTTAACTTTTGTTGTGAACCTTAAAAAAAAATAAAAAATAAAAAATAAAAAAAATTGTTGACATGAAATATATTTAAAAAGAAAGAAAAAAGATTGAAGGTATATTTAGTTTTTGTTGTGAACTTTTAAAAAAAAAAAAATGGTTGTTAACATTAAATATAAAAAATAAAAATGGGGATTAAAGTGGGTTGGGGAAAATCCATACCCATTAAAAAATGGGGAGGGTGGTACCCATGGGGAATGGGGAATGGGGAATGGGGAAAATTTATTATAGGGGAATGGGGATGGGGAATTAATATCCACCCCATTGCCCCCCATTGCCATTCCTATTAGTATTTGAGATGAGAAGCACTAAAATTAAAACAAGTCACTCTCCCATCAATTTATAAAAAAAAATGTATTTGTATAACATTGCACACATTAGAAATCAATAAGAAACTAAAAAATGCCTCTCATTTTCTTTTCCAAAATGAAAATAAAAATAAAAATGAATAACTAAGGCCAAGTTTGGGATGTTCCCAAAAAGTCAAAAAGCCAAAAAGTTACTCAAAAAGTTAAAAAGTTAACACTATTCACCAAAAGTCAACAATTACGGCTGCACAACTCCCAATTCAAATTTTTCTCTACAAATCAATTTTTACAATTTTTTATTACACATTTTTCAATAAAAAGTCAAAAAGTTAACCCAAACATCCATATTTTCAACCTCAATTTTTTAGTCCAAAAAGACAAAAAGTGCACTTATTTAGTCTTCCCAAACTTGGCCTTAGTCTCTTTCCTAATCTCACTTTTCTAGAACATCTTGATCTTGGGATCTTAAGATTATGCTTGAATCTTAAATTTTTTACTTCATTTCTCGTTTCTTTTTTCTTTTCTTTTTCCCTTCACAAATTTTACTTCGAATTTAAGATCCAAACACAACTTGAGAAATAGTTTATGACCAAATTTCTCTTCACCAACATATATTTTGATACTTGGATATGTAGTGGCATAGTTTGCACTTAAAAGTGTTGTCCGTTACGATCTAGCCTAATAATCAGTCATAGGGGTTGATCATTTTGGATTTGGAGCCTATAAGGTTTCTTCAAGATGAAAGTATTTTGCATCGGCATGCAAGTTCATTCTAAATACCGTCCATGAGTAAGTTTTAATTTGCCGTCTTTCATTTATCTAATTGAAAAGGAAGATAAAACTTTATCATTTTTATTTGAAGTGTTTGCACTTATTGTGTGATTACTTTCGAATTTTTATTTGGAAACAAAACCTTCCCCTTATGTAAGGTGTGTGTTTGGGATCCCAATGAGTTTGAAATGCTTCTTTCACAAGAAAAAAGAAAAGAAAAAGAAAAAGAAGAAAACCCTTCTAAAGGTCTTCATTTCTTCCATGTGCACTAACTGCACTTTGCTCCCCTACGCATCAACACAACACAGTTATTAACCATTGAACTGTTGATTCACATTGCAGCCTCCTCTTGCCATACTTACAAGCATCTCTTTCAATCTCTTTTACATTCCTCATAACACATTGCATGTGCATTATAATTGTGCACCACAAGTCATATCTTTTAAAGTGTCGTGACTTTTTTAGTACACCAAAACATCACATGTATCTCCCTAATCTAAAGGGAGGAGGAGGCCAATGGCTTAATAGTCCAATGACATCATCCCAACACTAGTGAGAAGTTAGGAGTGTAAAATTCACGAGTTCTTCACAATATCACCTACCATCTGTTGTAGGTTCATTAGTCTCATTGCTTAGCGACTCCCTTTTTTCATACTCGTATAAATAGACTAAACAAATATACACTGTATTTTGGTCCTCGCATAAAAGGGAGAAGCTGGGGTTGCGCACGGGTTCAAACCCCATGAAGCCACCCTCCCTCAACTTTGAGTGTGTCGAACTTTAAAATGTCATATTTTCACTGTAGGATATAATTTCTATTTCATGTTTCTCTTCTTGTAACAGGATTCTAGTTGAGTTTTGAAATGTGTTAAATTGTTAAGCATAGTTTCACTCTAGATCAATCCCATTAAACATGGCATCAAAAATGTTTGATGTTAATAAATCCCAAGGGTTGGCCCAGTGATAAGTTTTAGATCTTGGGGGTATGTTCCTTCTAAGGTTCAGGGATCGAAACCTTTTAGTTATTAATAATTTTTTTGGGTCATCGGATAGGGACAAAACTCTTGAATTAACCGTGGTGCATTTACTGAAAATTTCTTGTCAAGAGCTTGTGCATTCTTAAAAATTTGTTGAGTTTTAATCCGGATATTCCAGTGCCAATAAAAAAAAACAAAGAATGTTTGATGTTAATAATTGTTTAGTTATTGCTAGATTGCATTTTATTTATTCATTAAAATCTTGGGGGAAGTTGAAAAAGAAGCGTTGAACCATAATCTCCAATGAAATAAATAAGGTTTGACCACTAAACTAATGACAATAGTTGATGCAAAACTACAAATTGATTCGCAAAAAATATATACTTGTACACATAAAACATATTCATTGATAGTTCAATATTGGCGTGAGTCCAATCATATTCAAACAGACAACCTGTAATTTGCTGTCATTGTCTACTCGCACTAAATTTTTACAAGTCTGTTTATAATCCTTTAATATGTCAATAATTATCGAAGAAATTCAAGTGGAGTTTGATTAACTACCAAAATCACTAGAATGCTTTCGTCCAAATACAGGGTGAGAGCCCAACTTTGCTGATGATGAGAACAACCCCTCGTTGACTTTTATAAGTGTGCTTTTATAATCTATATATATATATATATATGAATAATGATACAAGTTTGATTTTTTAACTTAATTTTAGATTTAGTGGTATGTAAATTAAATGTTTATACAAAAATTTCGGGTGAATTACATTAACTGTCTATGCAATTTGGAACTTGTCTTGATATCTGATTTTTCAACAGTGATATATTCGATTCTGAATTTTGAATCTTATTTCAAATAAGGACAATTAGAGATATTTTCTTGGTAAACGGTCTATTTTAAGGGTAAAGGTGTCATATAATTTATTTTGTATTGGTTAACTTGTATATTGTTTGAAATATAATGACTTTTTTTTTTAATGAATAATGTTGACACGTTTTTGGTTATAAAGTTATGTTTGTTTGGTTTTTATAAATTTTTTCTAAGAAACTAAAAATTAAATTGGTAAAAAAAATTTAAAAACACATCATTTTTATATAATTTTATATTTTGGGAGGGTAGAAATAATTTTTTTAAATTATTATTTTTTTGATATTTATTTTCGTTAAATTAGTTTTTATTTTTTTCCAAAAGTCAAATATGACGAGAATTTTGATATCATTATTAAACCAATTCAGTAAATTAAAAATTCAAAACTAAAAATATTTCATATATTAAACATATCTTACATATTAAAATTTTAAAAACCATCTATTACATGATAACTATCCAAAAATAACAACAAAAGCAACCATCTATTACATAATAACCATAAAAAAATATTAACAAAAACAACCACTCATTACATAATCATCATCCAAAAACATAATAAAAATTAATTTAGTAAAAAAATAAAAATGTAAAAGATTTATCATTTTTATATAATTTTTATCTTTGGTGAGTAGAAATAATTTTTAAAAATCCAAAAAAACTTTTTGACATTTATTTTTGTTAAATTAGTTTATATTTATTCAATTGATGACTATGTCCTTGAAATAGACAATTTTTCATTTGCAAAGGAAACAGTATTTGTCCTTATTTGGAACGATATTCAAAATTTAAAATCAAATGTATCACAATTGAAAAATCAGAAACCAAAGTAACAATCCCAAACAATAGGGATCGTTAATGTAATTCGCCCAAAAATTTATACAGAATGACATGGTAGATTCGTGTTCATTGATTTCAAATTAAAAATATTATTAAAGTATTAATGTTACTGCTATGTTATTCTTATGAGACATTTTGTATAAATCTTTTGCTTAAAAATCACTTTATATATATTATGAGAAATGTTTCGGTATGCAATATATGTCATACACAAAATTACGTAAATTTTCATCAATTTACATAAATGATCTCAAAAAAGTATGTAAGTTGAATACAAAATCAAGTAAGTTCATGAAAATCTACGTAATTAAACAAATTTATATTCAACTTATGTATTTTATTTGATCACTTATATAAATTCATAAAAATTTATATAATTTTGTATCTAATTACATACAATATACATTGTATACCGAAATTTTTTTCATATATTATATTTACATATGGGGTGTGAGTAAGGAAGGGAGGTGGGCCTTATTTTTCATTGTAGACCGAAAGAATATCCTTTGAAAGGATCTTTTTTGGCATATTATTTTATGCTGACCTTTCGGTGGACCTTAGGGTACATAGGGGGTGTTTGGCAAGAAAAAAAATAACTTAGTTTAGGTTAAAATTCACAAAAAGATAAAATAGGCTAAAATAGTTAATAAGACAAAATATCACATCAAACCTATAATCATTTCACTTTTTCTTTCACAAACATCACATCCAATCACAAAAAAATTCAATCATCTTCCCAAACACAAAAATTTTAGCCTACTAAAACAGTCAAAAACTAAAATAGCCTACTAAAATAGCAATTTCCCAAACGAAGCCATAAAGTACATGTGTTTTTTTTTTTTTTAAATTGAATTTTTGAATAATAAAACGAATAAAAATTTGAAAACATCTTAAGTGATATAGTGGAAAATAAAAAAATCTTAGATGACATAGTTAATAGTTGGAAATTAAGATTAAATAAATTTAATAGTTAATAAAGTATTTAAGGACAAAGATAATTTTGACTAGTTAATATACAAATCAAATTTATATAATGTGATAAAGTTATGAGTCTATTATTTTAAAATAAAAAATCAATCAAAATATTTTAAATATTAAAATTGTATAAATCATTCTAATAAATGATCTGTATTGAGAATGAGTAATGATTCATCCCCCTTTTCCCCCACCCCCTTTGACCCCCTCTCTCTCTCATTGGTTACCTTTTCTTTTTTTTCCTGCTCCTCCAATCACCCCCTACCACGTGGCAAAGGGAGGTGAGGGGGTGACCCCCAAAAGGGGATCCCAAACATGAGAATATCATTTTTCTCTTTGTACAGTAGCTACCTGCTATTAAAGCACTACAAGTGCCTTCATTTGAGTTTTTTTCTAATAAGGTTAAAGAAATTGAAATTAATATAAATGGTGCAAAAATATAAAAATAAATAACATAAAGTATATATATTTTCGTATAAAATATATGATAATATCATTTTTACATATATAAAACTAACAAATTATTGATAAAAATGAGATTAAATGATATATAAATTAAAATTAGGATCTATCTAAAAAAAAATTAAAATTAGGAAAATTACAACAAACAAAAAAAAAATCTCTAAGGTTTGACCCTTATAATAAAATAAATCTTCAGTTTTTAATTTTGTCAATTTAAATCATAATTTTTTGATTTGTTTTCAATCTAAATTATATGTCTATTTTTATTAAGTAAAATCGATAGAAAAATAAGTATTTTGTCCCGGTAATGCATCTTATCATTTTATGATCTGGGTCGCAATTTTAAAAAAATGACGTCGGTGATGGTTTGATTTTTCAAAAAAAAAAAAATCAGAAATAATTTTGAAAAAATAAAACTAATTTGATAAAAATAAGCATAAGAAAAATTAATTTTAAAAATTATTTCTGACCTCCAAAAAAATAAAATTATATAAAAATAATAATTATTTTTGATTTTTTTCACTAAATTAGCTTTTAATTTTTTTAAAAAAAAATTATGAAAACCAAAATAAATATGACCCACATTATGCATATTTTGCGAAAAGAAACTTTTTAAATAAAAATGATGAAAAGTGTGCTGATGGGAGTCACTTTAACATAAAAGGACTTTAAGAAATAAATTTTTTCGTTGATAAAATTAAAATTGTTGTTGTAAAAAATATTAAGAGACAATCATGAGAATTATCATTAAAAAGTCGCTTTGAAAAGTAAAAAAGAAAAAAACATTTAACGATAATAAATACACTTTTAGATATAAAATAATTTATGCAGAAAATTTTCATTTTTTTAGACAAAAAATGTAGTCTAAAAAATATACTAACTCATCATTAATTGTATAATTTTGTTACTGAAAATATAACGATTACATTTTTTAGTAATTAAAATATTTTATTCTTAAAAAGTGATTTCATCCTAATCTTAAGGGGTTTGGCTTAGATAAAAAAGAGACAAATAAAATACACGTAAAGTTTTATATTCAAAGTCTTAAGTCGTTGTAGTGAGTATAAATAACTTTTTAATCATTCTTAATGCCAGTTTAGTTAGGAACACGAAAAGACACCAAATTTACATGAATCAACATTCTTTTTATGTTTAATCATAAAAAATTTGTATTCCTAAAAAAATATATTCATTTACGTGAATTTTTTTTATACTTTTAATTTATCTTTGTTCTTAGAGTTTCATGTTTAGCTGATGAGTTTTTAAAATTTAAATTTTATTTTTTGTTTTTCTTTAAAAAAACTAAAAACATTCATATTTTTATATGATTTTATCTTGTTTTGAGAGAATTTATTTATTTAAAAAAATATTATTTTTATCAAACAAATTTCTATTTAAAAAAATAAAAACAAATAACAACTTATGGGAACTTAACAAAACCATGTTGATTGCTTTTTTAACTTGGAAAAATTGTAAAAAAATACTAAAATATGTACAAATGTAACAATCCCGACCCATGATTAATGTTAATCCATGCTTAATTATGCCTAATAAGTAATTAAAATGAAATTTTGCATCATATGTTGCCTTATGTGTGTTTATATCTGCTTAATGTAGAAAGATTTGTTCATGTTTTCGCTTCGGTTTGTGAATTGAAGGCCTTATCGTCATCCGATTCAGAAATTGACTTGATTTATGTGATAATTGGAATTTTTAAAATTTTATGTTAGGTTTAATTAAAATCCGATTCGGAACGAATTAACTAGATTAATTAATGCCTACTAGATTAGTTTTAATTAACTACCACTAAGTGAGCCTATATAAGACTCCCAACATGCTCCACTCATCCGTTTGTTCATATCAACACATCCTTGAGCCTATACATACAAACCAAACGTGAGAAAGAGATTGAAAAGAGAACTTTGACCTCAACTAAGGGGATTGCTTGGAGAAAGGAGAGAATTGGACTTAGAGACTCAATAAATAATCCTCTAGCTCTCATTTTGGAAAGTCTAGGTAAGAATTCAACCTTTTAAGTTCTTTGATTGTGGCATTAAGAACATGAATTCAAAAGATTAAAAGTATGTGAACTTGAGATTTGAACTAGAAAGGAAGAAATTTGACTCATACCTTGCATGCATGCATAATTTCCAACATTTGAAGTTATTTTCCAAGAATTTCATCATGCATGTTGCTAATTCACTTTACCTTTGAGAATGCATCAAGTTTCAAGTCATTTTGTGGTATTAGATAATGTTTTGGAAGTTTTGAAGTCAAGACAATTCATGCATGTCATGTTTACATCACATTCTCCAATTTTTTAAGTTGAGTTTTGTACATTGGCATGCTTTTGGGCTTTGGTTTTGCGAAATGGTTTTGAGTTCTTCATGATTTCCAAGTTCACATGTGATTCCTCAAGTTTTTGGCCCAATAAACCATAATTTGCAACTTTGAGGTTGAATTTGAAGCTTGGAAGCAATTCTAAAAATTCCAAAATTCTGCTTCTATGCTCAAGCGAAGGAATCCACGCTTGAGCGACCACTCTGAGTGCGTGCACTTTCGCTCGAGCGACCAGAAGTCCGCTCGAGCGTGAAATGCATGCTCCCAGAAGTTTTTATAGTTTACAGGCCGCTCGAGTAACAAAAGTTGCGCTCGAGCGAGGGTATGTTTCTCACGCTCGAGCGAGCGTCGAGCAAGTATCGAGCGGAAAAATCAAGCAACCATCACCTTTGCAAAAGTTTACAAATCGCTCGAGCAAGCTGTGACACCCACCTCCTTAATTAAGCGATTAATTAAATTAATTATATGCTTATTGTTAATTATGTGATTATGTGCCTTATGATATATATACTTGCATTGATTGGTATGGTAATGTTATTTTGGACAGATATGTAAAGGAATGGATTAAACCTTTCTGATTCGCTAATTGTAACGAGTTGGAATTAAATAATAAGATAGGGAATTAGAGCCTGATACACCTTAGTATAATTTAATTTGGTGTAATTAAAGACCATAAAATGGTGAGATTAATTCAATTAATGTCAAATTGATTTTAATTAATTGGATTAACCTTAGGTGATATACTTAATTTATTAGTCTAATTTAATCAACTTAAGCCCAAGGTTTTTATTCATACGCACCAAGTCGATTAAATGGAATAAGTTAAGAGAAGAGGTGTAGTGGGCCTTGGTAACTCTGGTGCATACACGTAGAGAAAGGAGGGGAAGAATTTGAGTTGAAGGAGAGAGTTCAGCAAGAAACAAGAAAGAAAAGAGAAGAAAATGGGGTCAAGAAGAAGAAATTAAAGAACCCATTGTAATTTTCCTCTACTCTTCATAATTCACTCATATTAGGTAAGAATTCTCCTCTTTAACTTCATGAATTTGAAGAATCTTGCTCAAAACTTATGAACCTCAAGATTAACAAGAAAAATACAAGTTTAATTGAAAGTTAGTTAATGTGTTTAGAGTTGACTACATGCATGGCTTCTTAAGAAGGGTTAATGGATTATTTGTTTTTAATTCCATCATGCATGACATTTTCGTGAACATTTGAGTTCATTCATTTAGTTTTTTTCATAATCTCCATAAGTTTTAAAGAACTTTCTCATAATTTATACAACTTGAAGCTTTGAAGTGCTTGATTATGTATTTTTTATTTTATTATAAATTTCAAGAGCTTGGGTTTTATTTTCTTGGATTTGAGCTTCCAGTTGAGCCATAAATCTTGCTTAGAGTTTAGCATGTGCATTTTAATGGGCTCTCGTATGTTTTTGGGACTTGAGTTATTTGAAATAAGGACTGATTTTCCTTGGCAAGGTGTATCAAAATAGAGCAGATTTTCGAGCACCATTCAACCCAGACCGCTCGAGCGGATTGGGTCCCCGCACGAGTGACCCACCTTCATTGACCCAAGAATGTACACTGTTTTCTGCCACTCGTGCAGCTAAACCCACCGCACGTGCGACCAAGCCACCGCACGTGCAGCCAACATAGCAGTTTCAGTTTTGTCTTTCGCTTCACTTTTTCCTTTTTTGGGCCTCCATTTGCATAGGTTTTAAATGTTTTTGTAATCATTTGCATCTCATTGAATACAGTAGAGTGCATAAATGAAATTAGAATCAAATGAGGGAGCAATGAATAGAAATTAACGGAATAATAACCAAGCGAATAAAAATTGAAGTGTTTGAAACCGGGCTGGGTGTAATTGAACTGTTGTGCTTAATTTTGTTTGTTAGGTCAGACGCCATAGCTTAGTGCCGTATCGTTTGCATATCGAGGAGCCCACTATGAGTAACAATGTTGTAAAGATATGTTCAATCGTATTCATTTTCAGATTGATAAATTATATTGCTTTCTTGAATGATGCTTTTATCAATTGAATGACGATCCTATTTTGAACTGTATTCGTGGCATCCATAGTGTATTGTGATTATTATTGTCATTGACATTGCTATTGTTGCAGAGATCTCTGTCAGTTCCAAATCTTGGAACTATTGATATTGTATGATGGCCATCAATTGATTGTTCGGTCTTTTAAGACCTAGTGTATTGTTGCTTGGATGTACCACGTGTGACCTATATGAATATGATAGATCGAAATGATTGAATTAAATGATTGATTGACGAATGATATTGATTGAAAATGTTCTAAATGCTAATTGATTGTTTCAGAAATTGAAGGACATCATTCTTAACCTCTTTACACATCTGTTATTCACTGGGCTATAGCTCACGGTTTATTAAATATATATAGGTGGCCAAGCACCAGACCAAAGTTAGAGGCGCCGACCCAAGCTCCCATTTTGTCAAGCCAGCCATAGTGCCTCATAATGAGGTTCCGAACCAGCATGAGTCAAGGCTTTTTTAGTGATACTATTTACCCTTTTGCTATGTATAAAGGACGTCCAAGACTTTTGACTGTACAGTTTATGATGATGGGATCATGTCCCTATCTTGTATTTGCATTTTGTTATAAGTGGTTATGAATATGGCTATGTGCATGAAAGTTTATTTCCATTCAGGTCTTCACAGCTCATTGGACGATGTAGATTATTATCGATTGGTTTCCGCCAGCCCCGCTATATTGTATTATTGTCTGTATTGTTAAACAGGCATTCAGTAATCACGAATTACTGGCCGGTTACGATGCTAAACCTATAGGGGCGGGTTTGGGTCGTGACACGACCACTCACATTTTGTATGTCTGCTCGAGCGTAGGAAGCTACGCTCGAGCGAGGACCCTGTTTTCAACAAGTTTTGTTAAGTGTTTTCAGCAAGTTTTGTTAAGTGTTTTCGAGTGCATTTTTATATCCTCATTCCATCCTAGGCATTCTTAGGCTACGTTTAAGACACCATAATGAGGAAAAAGGAGTAGAAACTTACCAAGACAAGAAATGACTAAGTTGATGATTCCGAGGGTGTAATTCAGTATGTATTCATTCTGTATCTGTGTAGGTCGCACGCCATAAAATCTCTGAATTGCCTACTCTGTCTGTTCACTTAGAGCCATCTGTTATCTGTGAGTAATAACTTAGTAAAGTTATGTTCAACTTTATTTACTTTCTGTATGATAAAATAAGACCTGTTTTCTAAAATGCTACGTTCTGTACAATGAATGATTGTCAAATTTCTGACAATGTATTCGTGGCATTCTTAGCATTATGTGATATCTGTTAGTTGTTACTTGGTATCAGAGGTTCCCATGGAACTTATTATGTCTACACTCTGTTACCCGTACCGGAGGCTCCATTATGATGCTCAGCATATCTGTTATCTGTTACCTAGATCCGGAGGTTCCCTTATGGTACTGGTTACTGATAACCACTATCTGTTCTGTATCTATTTTGTTAGCGCTAATGGATGTACCACGTATGATTATGTATAAACTTTGATTTCTGTATATGACTTGAACAAGAACAAGAATATGTATATGAATCTGAAATTCTGATTTTTTGAATCTGAAGTGGATATTGTAGACGCGCCATTGGGCTTCATCCTACAGTTCGGACTCAATGTCGCGGTTTTTAGTCTGATCTCACAATGTGCAATGTGAGATTGATAAATCATCAAAGAGTCCAAATCCGGCAAATCGTTTTGAAAAACTGATTTTTGTAAAGAAGTGTCAAACATGGACTGCTTTGCCAGATACAGATTTGCCACCTAAATATTTATTTTGAGAGAATTTAGGAAACCCTGACTCGTGCCTAAGGCCACGTATCCGTCATCGCCAAAGTTTCCTGAGCTCGGGAACTTGGGTACGATTGGGGAGAGTCATGCAATGAGCACCCCCGTTCGTCCGATCAAAGATCGGCCTATACTAAGCATAATATCTTGTTTTTGGAAACACATGCATTCTTATTCTGGTTATTAGCTAGTATTACTAAGTGATGCGCACAACACACAAGTATAGACTAGATCGCCTAATTTGGAACAAAGCATTGCATATTTGTTTGTTTGGAAATGGTTTGAAGTTTGCTACTCACAAGTAGGCTAAAACACGGATTTCAATGAATCGTTCCAATTCAAGTAATCCAACCTTCACCCACAGGCATTCAAGCAGTTACATCACATAAACAATTAGCCTCTTGGCAAGCATGCTAACATGGCAACATTAACACACATGCAGTATGCTAAAGCATAAACACTCACAGTGTACTCCGAGCCAAAACAAAAAACTGGTTAGTAATCATGTATGATCCTAGCTCGTGTTAAGATGGCTAATGCAACACATGCAAAATGCAACTAGAAATAGGCTCGGCTAATCTAAAATGGCATGTGAAATGCGACAATTGATACATGTATTCAACTTTGGAATTGAAATGCAATGTAGTTAGTATGATGCGTCGAGCCCGGTGCATGCAATACAAGTGAATGATGCAAACATGCATAGCATAAGGATGCTAATTGAAATATGCCCTAAGACTAACCATCGTAAGCGGTTAAGTAAAGGGGAGAAAGAAATGGGGGTTGGAAGACATGTATCACACACACGCACGCTTATTACAACAATTGGCCCTCTCGACGGAGGGTCCGAAAGAATAATACAAATCAACAAATTAACTAACTTACAAGCCAACTAATTATTACACAACTCTTAACTAATTAAACAAATTAATTAAGCTATGAAAACAGTAAAACAGCCTCATGAAGAGGGACGAATGCATGCTCGGTCGACTTCGCTCGGAAATCCGTTGCCATGCCTCATGTTGCCTCTGTTTGCACTATTTTGCACCTCTAAAAACTGTGAAAAGTCCTGTGATGCTCTGGAACCACTTCATGGATATGTTGAGAGTCCATCGGCCAAATGGAAAGGCCATCGGCCAAGAGATAAAGGTCATGGACCAAAAATAAGGCTCTCGGCCAGACATTGTTAGCCGATCGGCACTGAATATGGTCGATCGACTATTTATTCTTGTTGACTGCTCTTTTTGTTGCAACAGAGGACAAACAGAGCATGGCAATGCATTTGCAAGAAAATGTTTGCAACCACACCCGTTATCATGTTTAAGACTCAAAGGTGTGTGACTTCGACCCTCGGACCACCAATCACGCAATTCAATGCATGATGGCCAAAGGAGCCAAGTGTGTAATTCAATATCAAATGAAATACAAAAAACACATAAGGGGCCCCAACCTCTAGCCAAGTGTGCAATTCAATATCAAATGAAATGCACAAAAGAACACATAAGGGGGCCCCAACCTCTATCATGTTTGATCAAGAGGCAAGGGAATACACACACAATGCAATGCAATGCAACCTAAGCATGCAAGCAAGCTAATGCAACATGAGCATGCAAGTAAGCTAATGCAACATGAGCATGCAAGCAAGCGATATGCAACCTAAGCATGCAAACATGTATGCATAAAATGTAATAGGCATGCAACAACAATACCAATAACAAACATGCAACAACATGTAATCTAACAAGTATGCAAGATAGATGAGCATGCAACAACATGTCAATTAGCAAGCATGCAACAAGCATGTAAGCATAATGTAATAGGACTAGCATGCCACAACATGCAAGGGAACTAATATGCAATAACATATAATGTACCACGTATGCAATAAGCATGCAATAACATGCGAAGTAAACATGCAACAACATGCGACGGGATGGACTTAAACTAAAGTGGACAGCTCTTAAACATGCCCAAATCAGTGGCCGAAATGCTATGGAAATGAAGACAAAGGTACATACAAACATGCTTGCCAATTGGCCTATCACCTAAGCATAGGAGAGCAACTTTCAAGAACACTTAAAAGGAGAAAAATATGGACATGTGACATACATTGTAAGCTCTAAAATCATGTTAGGAAATGTGCCAAACCAACCAAACAAAGCAAGCAAGTCATGCAAAAAGGCTTAAAGCTTGAAACTAGCCAAGGGGCTTAAACCAAGGCTATGCAAAAGCTGAAGCAAATGACAGGTATAATCCAAAACAGTCCTAGATCATGCCAAAATGAGCCTAAAACATGCAAGGACCAAAGCCAAAATAAGCTAGAACAAAGGGCCAAAAACATGAGGCATGCAAGGCTACAAAAGGGGTGTTACACTACACCTATCAAAACCAAACATGGCATGACATAAATCAATAAAAACAGAGTTATGGCATGGTAAAACAAGACCAAAAATCCACTTAGATGGCATCCAAAAGACCTAAACATGATGGCACACACAATGACCCATTCATGAGGCATAAAACATCAACTTTTTAAAGCATTAAAGGAGTGACAAGTGCAAGTGTTTGAGCATGAAACATGGACTGAAATAGTATAACAAATGATGTCAAATCATTGAAATGGTCTAAGTAAAGCATGCTAGTGACTTAAACACTTAAGACTAACAAGCTAGAATGCCTTATGGCTATACAAAGCATGACATATATGGTCAAAACAACTCAAATCAGGGCTTAAGCATGTTGCAACAAGGCTAAAAGCTTCATGGAGTCGAGCCAAAATCATGTTAGAAACATGGCTTAAAGCATGATGCATGTTAAGGCAAATGAAAGGATTGCAAGGTAAGTACATGAAGCATACATGTCCAAACCAAGTCAAAACAGTGTTATATCATGGCAAAACAAAGCCTAATACATACTGAAATGAAGCTACAACAAGCCAAGCAAACATGCTACCAATATAAGCCATTTATACTAGCATCCAAGATAATAAGGAGAGGGGATGACCCTCTCCTATTTAGGACTCCAAAACCACCTTCCTACCATTGAAAATCCTCTGGATTTCAGCGGTAGAAAGGTCATGCAAAGCCAAGAACAAGGGTCAAAAGGGATGGCCTAAAACAAGGCCTAACAAGGCCTAAGAGAGGGGAACAACCTCAAACCAAAAAGTGATCTTAAACAAAGATCTAAAGCATCAAAAATCAGAACTTATTGTAGTTTAGAGTTAAGCTTAAAATAATAAGCAAGAAGGTCTAAAAGCTTAAGCAAGAAAGGGGTATTAAAAGCAAGAATACTCACTCTTGAAGAACACTTTTAAGAACAAAGTTTCAGCAGGTTTTCCAAGCTCAAACCAACCCAAGAACTATGAAATCAACCTCAAGGGACCTCAGTTCCAAGAGGATGGTGTTCTAGTGTGTGTTTGTGTACAATAGTAAGACAATACTACACTTTTGAGTACAAAACAAGGCTAAACAAAGAAGAATAGATACAAAAGTATATCTATCCCTTAAGAATCAATTTTCTGAACCCTTGAGGAGGGAGGAGATGGTTCTCTCTTATAGAGAACCAAAAGCACAGCTTCTTGAAGAAGCTAAGCAAAGGGGCAAATCCCTCCATACACGTGTATGGAGGGGGTGAATTATGCATGCCAGCTGTGACAGCTGGCATAAAATATCTGCATAAAGCAGATGAACAGGGTTCGGCCAGAAAACATAGCCGATCGACCAACATAAGTGCCGATCGACCAAAAAGAGTGCCGATCGGCCAACACTTTTGGCCGATGGCAAGAAAACAAGGCCGATGGCTTCATGCCTTGGCCGGTGGGTTGAGGGAATGGCCAACAAGCCACCCTCTTCACTCAGAAATAAAAACACAAGTACTTGGTCCACAACTAAGCACAAAACAGTCAAGTTGAGAGATCTTGAGGCAAGGCGTGCTGCCGAGACCTCCGAGAACTCAAAACGAACACGAGCATAGATGATCATCGAGTGTTCAAACGATGACGTCCAAGTCTTGAGGACGGTCAAAAATGGGGTATCTACAGATATCATTCATCAAATTCTTTACTCTGTTATTATTCAATGGGCTCCCGCTCACTATTTATATTATGTATGTAGGTGATCAGGCACATGACCAGGCCCAAAGTTGATGGCCTAGGATTCTGTTTTGTCAGCCAAACACCATGCCTCTCGAGAAGGTTCCTTTTGAGAAGACCATGTCAAGACTTTATCTTTTTTTTTTTTGTTTTGTTTATCTGTACTTAGGCTAAGTTTCCCTTCGATCTTATTTATGTAAATGCATGACGTGAGGCCAATGTGTTTATGACGTTACATGTATATATATATAAGTTGTTTTGAAAATTTTGTCTCATATATGTCAACACAGTTCAATGGACTATGTATGTTTTATATATTGCTTCTGTAGCCCCTAATTATATGCCATTATGTTAAGAGGTCTTTGGTAATCTAATGATTACTAACCAGTTACGACGCTAAACCTAGAGGGGCAGGTTTGGGTCGTGACAGAGTGGTATCAGAGCACATGATTATACCACACACACGAGTCCATATAAGCTATAACGTGTCCTAGTAAGCATTAGAGGCATCTTATCTGCATGTGTGAGTGTGTATATTAATGTTTGTTAATGTGGAAACTGAATCTGTCTAACCATGAATACATGAAATAGAAATGAATGGACCGTAATTGAATGTTAAACATAGTGAAAAAAATTATTGACCTATGACTATTATTGCCTTGTTTACTTGTAGTAACATGGAGAATGCAAGGGAAAATGATACAAGTGAGTATTCTGAGGCTCGAATGAACATAATGGAATAGATGCTTATAGCATTGACCGAAGCAATGACATAACAACAGAGACAACAACCTTTGCCTCATCCGTCTCTGCCGGTACAAGTTGAACCCGACAATAACGACATCATCAACCTAACTCAGAAATTTATGAAGATGAAACCACCAACTTTCTCGGGTGGTATTGAACCGTTAAAAGCAGAGACATGGTTACTTGAAATGGAGAAGTTGTTTGAAGTTTTTCCCTGTACCGAGACTCAAAAGGTTTTACTAGCCACCTATACTCTCAAAGACGAAGCTCAAAAATTGTGGTTACTAATTCATAATACTAATGGAAACATGACATGGGCTCGATTCAATGAAATCTTTTATGATAAGTACTTCCCTTAGTGTTTTTGGGACCGAAAAATGTCTGAATTCCAAGAGCTTTAGCAAGGCGGAATGTTCGTAGCTGAGTACAAAGCTAAGTGCTCAAGCAAGGCGAAATGTCCGTAGCTGAGTACAGGACTGAAAAATAATTGTAGTATATATGGTAACTTAAAACTTAATTACAAAAACATGGTTAAAATTATATTTTTGCCCTTCTTGTACCATATTTCTCCTTTATATCTTATTCTTTCTCTATTTCATACAATCTCCATCCATTAGTGACCTTTGCCTCACCATTCTTAGTTGCCAACGACCCCACTGCACTGCATTCTTATCTTTTCTTACCTTCCTGAATCCCCAGCCCCTTCCTGAATCGTCATCAGCCCATTTCTCTCTCTATTACTCCAAATATCATGATCATAGATAGAGAAATCACGATGATAGAGAAATAGAGAGATAAAACAAATTTAGAGCATCCGCATAAACCTCTCTACAATGGCTTTAAAGCTATTGTAGAGAGCGAAAGCTGCAAATATCAGCTTCATCAGCCTCTCTATAGCCTTCATTCATTTCGTGAATGCTACAGTGCCTCAACTGATTTGTTGAGGCATTGTTCATACGGCAATATGTTTTTTTATTATATTTTATGGAGCAAAATTGGGCAAAAAAGCCATGGGTGGTCGTCCACCCGGATGTCCCGTGAATGCCCTGTAATAAAGAAGGAAAGTGCCCAAAATTGGCCTGACCAGTCGACTGCCCAATCGACCTCCTTATGTGATTGTGTTGTTGTTGTTTGCTTGTTGCTTGTTGCTCTTCTGGGATTAAGGGGGTTGAGCAGTGAGTACTCTAACCATGAAGTCATGGGAGCAGTAGTAGAAGCATATTTACATACAGACATATATATGCATAGATTTTATAGTGTTTGTTGAGAATATGGGGTTTTGAGCCTTGGATAAAAGCTTTGCATGTTTTGTTGATTTTACAGTGTTTTATAGTTATGTCTTTGCCTTTTATGTTGTTTTTTTATCTGGGTCTGCATTGCTTTAAAGGGTTTCCATTTCAGGGATGAGTTTTATTTATTTATTTTTGTGAAATTCTACCTGTGGAAAACAGTTCTCTATTGATCTCCAAGTGTTTTTATTTTTATTTTTTTGTTTTTTTGTTTTTTGTTTTTGTTTTGTTTTGTTTTGTTTGGGGAGGGGGGGGTCTAAAACTCAATATGATGTTAAGAATAGTTTGTGGGTTTATGCTCAATTTGATTATTAGTAATTTATAGTTGATGGGTTTTTATTTTTATACAGGGATATTTCTATTTATTCTTTCTTTCTTCTTCTTCTTCTCCTTCTTCTTCTTTTTTAAATAGAGAATTTTCCACCTCCCGAAAACTGTTTTTTTGCCGATCCTCAACTGTTTTTGTATTCTTTATTGGTTTTTATTTTTTAGATTAAAAAAAAAACCTTAATATGTAGTTAAGGATGGTTTGTGGGTTAATTATTTTTATTTTATTTATTTATTTTTGTTTCTTTTCTCTTCTCTTGTCATAGAGGAATATCCCTACTGATTCAGCTGGCACTCTCGTTTGATTGTTCTATTATAAAGCCATGGAAGCAACATTCAGCAGTGATAAGAATAAAAATTTGTTGAAATAAGAATAAGAATAAGCATTCAGCAGTGAAAGAATAAAAAATAATATTTTAATGAAATAGAATTTTAAAATAAAGAGTTTGATGGAGTGTGTACATAAAAAAGAAGTTAGCTAAAATACAAAAGTAAATTTTAGGTTATAATTTGATTGAAAATTTGCTGAGTCTAATGCGAATACTCTTAGAATTCCAAAATGGGAAGGAGATAGTTCCAACTATGGTAATGGAGAAATGAATGAGAGGAGGAATTTAATATAGAGGGTTCTTTAGGTGTCAAGACAATAATGAGAATGAATGGAGTGTGTCAAGGGCAAGAATGTAATTTCACTATATTTTTAAAACTAATTTTTAATCTTCATATTACAATTATTTTTTATTTTCTCATACTTCTACAATTATTTATAAGCTTATATTTTTGTTCGATTTTCCCTTTCCAACTTCAAGAATATCAAAAATAATTTAAAAACCTATCTAACATTTCTCTTTTTTTTTTTTCTTTCTTTTTTTGATAAATTACTAATAGGTCTTACTTTTAGAATTTATTACCTGTTAAATTCTAGTGATAAATTTATCAGTCTCTCTTAATTTTTATGAATAAATTTACAGTGATAAATTTATCAATTAGAACTTGTAGGTAAATAAGTCTAGTTAATAGTATTGATTAGTAAATGCCTCTTTTCTTGATTGTGAAAAAATAAGAGTAAATTACAAATACACCTCTTGAGGTTTGATTAAAATATAAATTAGAGAGACTTATTTATAAGTCTTTTTTCAGACGCTTATGGTAGGCTAAGTCCTGTGTAATTCCTTATAGAGTCTCAAGTTCTATTTAGATAAGAATGTATTCCACAAGATCCTACATAAACGTAACGTGACATGACGCTTACATAAACGTAACGTAACGTGACACCTACATAAACGTAACGTAACGTGTCACGTTACGTTTCGCAAACTTAAAAAGTTTTTATTTTTTTAAATTGAATGTGAAAATGGTGCTGGTAACGTTACGTTTCGCAAACTTAATGAGTTTTTATTTTTTTAAATTGAATGTGTAAATGTTGCTGGTTTATGTTGATGTCACGTTACGTTTCATATAAATATGATCTATGACAACATTCAATTTAGATGTCACGTTACGTTTACGTAGGTGTCACGTTACGTTACGTTTATGTAGATATGATCTATGGCAACATTCAATTTCCTATATAGGAAATTGAATGTTGCCATAGATCATAGGTGTCACGTTACGTTTTGTAGGTGTCATGTTACGTTACATTTATGTAGATATGATCTATGGTAACATACAATTTTCTATATAGGAAATTGCATATTACTATAGATCATAGGTGTTACGTTACGTTTATATAGGTGTCACGTTACGTATAAGTGTCACGTTACGTTACGTTTATATAGATATGATCTATGGTAAAATTCAATTTTCTTTATATGGTTTTACTATTATATATGATATTAACAACTAATATTGAAGGTAAATGTGTCAACAAACTTCCCACAGGATTTATGAGAACATAATTTTTTTAGTAGGAGGACCATATGTAGCATAAGTCTCCCTAATATGACTTATAAATAATTTTCCCTATAAATTATCTCATGTGATTTAAAAAATTACAAATCTTCTTTATCATAATTTTTTATTTAATAGAATTAATAGAAAAAAAAAATCCATAACTACTCTCTTATATAATAATAAAATTACTTAAATTATTAATAGTTGAAATAAATTTTTAATATCATTAAAATTATTAATTAACTTAATTATTTATTAATAAAAAAACTAATTGTTATGAAAATAGAAATATCAAGAGACAAGATGAAATTTACATAATCATAAGAGGTAATTTATTTTTTAAATAAATTTAAAGTTTGTTTTTATAACTTCCCAGAAAAAGGAAAAGAAACTGTTACAGAGACTATTCAATAGTATTGTGGTTGACTAGTCTTGAAAAAAACACAAGAAGATAAAAGTATATGCATTGAATGGCTGTGATTTGTTGACCACGTGACCCCAACCTAGGAGGAAGGACTTCTCTGATGATCAAAATTAACAAGTGGGACCCACACAGTGAGAGATTAATAAAGCGTTCTCATGGCGTGAAGAAGGTGTGAGTGTGAGACGTTTTTAGATTTCAAGAGAGAGAGAAACAAACCTTTCGTTCGGTTAAAAAAAATTTATTTGAAATGAATTTTTAGGCCAAGTTTAGTAATTTTAAAATAATTTTTTTATTATATTATTTTTTTAATTTTTTGTATATTTTTTTTTATAAAAAGTCAAAAAGTTACTAAAATAACATATTCTCAAATGAGATTTAATTTGGATAAATTTTTTTTGGTAATTATAGAAAGAGTCTTGTCAATTTTAAAGCATAAATCTTTTATTTTTTTGATAAATTACAAATATACTATTTGAGAAAAAAAAAAAAAAAAAAAAAGAGAGAGAAAGAGAAAGTGAGAGAGAAAGAGAAGAGAGAGACTCGCACACAATTCGCCAATTCTCAATACATATACATATATATATGTACTATCTTCAACACCACATGGAAGAAGAGGCAACCCCTGCCCCCTCCACCGTAACGCCCTCCCTCAAATAGGTCTTCTTTCTCTCTCTGTAGCCGCCCATTGTTGCTCCTTCAGCTTCTCTCTCTAGAATTTGAAGTGGGTTGTTGTGGATCTTTTAGGTGGGTGTTGGGTTTCAAATTACCTGATCTGGGTAGGGTTTGTGGAGAAGCTTGAGAGAATAGATGATGGAGGAGAGTATTTTGTGTCAGTGGAGCGTGATTCGATCCATTCTCGCCATTCTTCAATGGTGGGGCTTCAACGTTACCGTAATCATCATGAACAAATGGATCTTTCAGGTCTTCCCAGCTCCATCTCTCCCTATATTTCTTCCATTTTGTTTTTTTATCTTCGATCTTCATGTTTGCTAATTGTTTGTTGCTGATTTCGGATTTTTTTTTTTTGTTGTGTTTTTGTTTCTACGTGTAAAAAGACGAGAATTTTGATTGTGCTTGTGATGGATCACGAGTGATGTGTCAGAAAATGGTCATTTTTGTGTTTTTCCTCTTTTCCTGCTTTACTGGAATTCTAATGCCCATGTGGGTAGTGATTGAATTCAATAAATTTACATCTTTTTGAACTGTAGTGTAGTGCACATCCAATGATGGGATCTTATACGAAAGAAATGCCAATTAGTCTTTCTAGGGAAACAAACACACATATTGAGCTGGCTGGCTCATGATGTGTCTGTATCACTTTCCTTTTTCAACATAATTTCTAATTGAGAACCATAGCCCCTTTCGAATCTGCTCGTGGATGTTTTGGTGGAAAGATTGAGAGTCGACCCATTCGCAGTTGTTTTTGTTTTAACAGATCGTAAGATTTTGTACTGGACATATGCCTGCTAACCTTTGTCGAGAGATGCTCAAGTTAAGTTCCATGAGTTATACTAAAATCAATGTGGCTGTAAGTGTCGTGACAAATAGAGAATCAGTAGCATGTGAGAGAGAGAGAGAGGGAGGGAGAGAGCAGTTCCTTGTGAAAGGTGTGATGACATGGTAAAGGACTGAGGAGGTCTAGTTTTGATGAATTGAAAGGGAGGTTAGTTGAATTCAATATGTTTTGGGGTCCAATATTTCATTTTATTTTATGTCCCTTTTGTTGTTCAACCCAAAATTTTAACAGGCTTTACCAAGACTTGCCTCGAGATTAAACTAAGGCAGAATGCATCAAAACTTTGATTTTTAGGTTATACGCCACAAAGGTTAGCGCATAAGCATACGAGGGGAATGCTCCTTAAGTGCGCCTTGTACCCTTTTTATGCGTAAATATATGAGTACGAGCCATGTGCCTTAATTTTAGTTTGTGGTAATGTACAAGAAGTAGTTTTGATTGATGCTAGATGGGGTGAAGTTACATATATTTCAAAGTTTCAAACAAATTCTTTCTGGCAACAATTTGCTGTGCCTGTTAACTATGGCAACAATTTAGCTCTGCAAGACTGTACTTGTTATTTTAATTTATAATTGTATATTTTGGAGATATGGAGCATTGGAATTGGATTCTCTTTGTAATGTATAATTGTGTGATATTTGCTACAACTTATGGTGGCTAAAACTCTCTCTCTCTCCCCCTCTTTTCCACAGAAACTGGATTTCAAGTTTCCTTTGTCAGTATCATGTATACACTTCATATGTTCAGCTATTGGTGCCTACCTGGTAATCAAGGTGCTAAAGCTTAAGCCACTCATAACGGTTGAACCTGAAGATCGATGGAGGAGGATCTTTCCCATGTCTTTTGTTTTTTGTATTAACATAGTATTGGGGAATGTAAGCTTGCGTTACATTCCTGTTTCTTTTATGCAAACCATAAAGTCGTTTACCCCTGCAACAACAGGTTAAGTTCAGATAAATCACTTAAATATTTTCTTTCTTCATATGTTATTGTGTTGTAACTATGCCTGATTTGAATGCATGTGAAACAGTTATTTTGCAGTGGCTAGTTTGGAGGAAACACTTTGATTCGCGAATATGGGCTTCACTGGTGCCCATTGTAGGAGGAATTCTTCTGACTTCTATTACTGAGCTTAGCTTCAATATGTTTGGATTTTGTGCTGCCTTATTCGGTTGTCTTGCTACTTCTACGAAGACTATCCTTGCTGAGTCTCTGCTGCATGGCTACAAGTTTGACAGGTACTTTCTTCTCTCTCTCTCTCTCTCAATAAATAAGTGTTAAATGAACGCATAAAATAAATAAAGGGAAAGTGATTCTCCTGATTATTAAAGATTTTCAACTTGACATTGAAGGGCATAATATTTGTGGAAGCTTATGATCAGCTGAGCTGCTTTGTTTTCTCTACTTGTTGCAAGAAAAAAAATGACATTGATTTCTAGGTTTTTGGTCCTACGATATGCTTAAATTGGTTATTGAATGCTCTAGCCTAATACCGTGTTTGGTTGGGGGGATCTGGGAAGGGATTTGAAAAGGGAAAAGAAAAAAGTAAGTAAAATGTGAATAAAATATATTTACATTTTACTTTGTTTCACAAATCTTTTGCCTTTCCCTTTCTAAATCCCTCTCCAAATCCCTTAACTAAACATAGGCTAAGTGTCATTGGTACTCTTCTTATTATTTTTCCCCCTAAAATTGAATGGTATTTAGAAGTAGCAATCATTCATCTTATATGGGAATATTTTGCGTGACCAAGGTGCCTTTGTTTGTGATTTATTCAATCAACAAGTTGAGTGGGTGGTTTGATTATAAAAATTTGTATCTAGGCTTTTTTGACAAAGTAAAGTATGACTAGAGTGAGATTAGAGTGTTGGTCTTAGTAAAAGCTATTCCAAGAGGGTAGGATTTGTGTGAAATTTTTTATATGGGAATATCAATAGTTAGAGTGATGGAATTGGTAGATAAAATGACTTGGAGTAGTCGAAAGAAACTTTAAGTGGTCAAGAGGACATTATGGAGAAGGATAACTTGAATTTTTTCAGTAACTTTATTATGGATATTAGTTTGTTTGAATTGACCTAGTGAAATGAAAGAATGAAAGAGAAGTCTGAAGTGAGTTCTTTCCATTGCAAGTAATGTGCAGAATCTATTGTGGGAAAGTGCATGGTGGAGCAATATTGGAGTTACTTGACTTATAATGTGGTGAAAGAATAGAAAGATTGGGGTGGAGGGAGGAAGCACACATGCTAGTGGTCTATAATTTTAGAATTTATACATGCATATCATTTCATACTATAGTTGGTTTTTCGTGTTCCTTAGAGGGGCTTAGTCTCCTTGGGTACGATAGCCCTACAGTTCAGACTCCTGTGGTTTTGAATCTGGTTTCACAAGGACAATGTGAAACAGAAAAATAAATGAGAGTCCAAATCTAACAAATCTTTAGAAAATCCACTTATCATCAGAGATGTCAAAAATGGACTGCATTGCCAGATTTCAGAGTCGCCACCTAAATATTTTTGAAAAATTTAAAAAACCCGTGGCTCGTGCTAAAGGCCACTTGTCCGTCATAACCAAAGTGTTTTGGCTTGGGAACTTAGGTATGAGAAAGGAAGGTCATTAATTGAGTACTCCACTCACTTGATCAAAGACGGCTTCTACTACTCATGATGTGATTTTTATGTACATTATATGCTCTTGTTCTAATTGTTAATGCTAACTTTACTATGTGAGGCACACACAAATATAGACTACGTCACCCACTTTGGACTGTTTTGATTTTATGTTTGTTTGAAAAGAGTTTTGAATACGTGCTACTTAAAAAGCAAGCTCGTATGTACATTTATCAAAGTCGTACCAACTTAAACGAAATAGCCTTCATTCACAGGCATTCAAAGAGGTATTTCAAATAAGCACGTAGCCTCATGATAGTATGCTTGATATGGCAACACAAACACACATATAATAGGCTAAATCAAAAAATGCTTACCTAGTACTTAACTGAGGCAAGCCAAAGAAAAAGAAAATAGTTAGAAAAATGCATGCTCCTAATATACAAAGTGACTAATGCAACACATATGAAAATACAACTACTAATGCGGTAACGCACGTATTCAAGTAAGTAGGGAATGACAATGGTATTCGAGAATGATGAACCGAACTTAATGCTTGCAAGAAATGGATGCAAAACATGGTAATGGTATGAAACAAAAATATGATACAATATGCAACCACGGTAAGCATATAAATAAAAGGGAGAAAGAAATGGGGGTTGGAAGATATACAAATATTACAAGTTTGCCCTCGCATAATAAGGTCCGAATGAATGTCCTACTTAACTATTTATTACAATACATTTGAATGAACTAAACTAATTAATTAACTATTACAAATTCGAATGAAAGCAAAGCAACTAATTAATTACATATATGAATATTCAAGCTCCTAATCTATTGGATTCGAACGAGAGGCGAGGAACCACATGCGCACTACCGATAACACCCTCTGGAAACCTCTCTGTTTGCTGCCAGAACCTACTCTATTCACAGTCAGAAAATTGTTCTGTTTTGACCTCAAGATCTGCTCTATTCTATTGTAAAAATGTCACTGCCTGTACAAAAATTGGTGGCCGGCCAGCCTAAGAGAGTGGTCAGCCGTACAGAATGATGGCCGGCTAGTCATTGCTTCTGAAGAACACTCAGCTAAAATAGAGCAAGACAAAGTGTTTTCTGGAAATGTTTATCCTTTCTGTCCTTCCTTATCATGAAGATGATTAAGGGAGTAGACTCGGTTCTCAAATCATCAATCATCGCAAATTTGTTGCGTGATGATCTTAGAAACGATAGGACAAGAGCTCAATAAATGAAACAAAAGATAGACAATACCCCCTCCCTATCATGGAGTTACCTTAAGGGAAGGAGTGGACTTGCTTATGAATCATTGAACATCGCTGAAGTAGTATGTGATGACTCAAGACACAATAGGTTCAGTATAATGTCTGACCGAACCTAACCAAATTTTATTATCTTTTTACCCCTTTTTACTCCAATTTTATTAGCCTTTTTACTTTACCTTTTCATTTTCTTATCTTTTCTTCTTTTTTGTCCAAAGGTGATGATTACGTCTAGTAATTCCAAAGCAATAAAGAATAGCAAGCATGACTTGATCCGAGAAATGAGCTTTTAATCCCTTTTCTACGGGGGAAGAATCAAACCCATTTATAAGTGATAATGAATTCGAAGTCAAACTCGAAATGAGTGATAATGACTCCAAATCCAAACTCGATAATGAGCTATAATGACTCTTTTTTTTATGATTTCCAAGGGTCTAATTAGAAAATTAGACCCTTAGAAATAAATGTACCGGCGATAAAGGGAGGTATCAAACAAGAGATTGTGCTTAGCATAAGCGAGATGTAATGCCCTAGTAATGAACCTCCGAAGAAATTAAACCATTTAACATGAAAGGTCTCTTTCTTATGCCTTGAGTGGCAATCTTTTGTTTGATACAACTCTTAATCAAAAGAAATAAGGAAATGAGGGAGATTGCTGAGTGCTAATGAAAAGGTGAATGGTTACAATGGTGTGGATATGTACATGAAAGTTATAAAAAATGAAAGAAAAGACTATCAACTCAAATATATTGAAAGCTATGGTCTATACACCAAATCCATGAGGACTTACAACAACACAAGTATAATATTCAAAGCATAATTTAACACATTAAAAAGCATTGAAACAACACAAAAGCAGTGCTGAAAAACAAGTTTTAGAGGTGGAAAAAGTGAGCAAAAATGGAATAAAACGAAGGGGTTTCAACCAACCAACAAGCCTAAAGAAGGGTGGTTAACCCCTCTTTTTTTTTTTGTGACTTTAAATCACATATTATAGTCCTTAAAACACTCTGAAAATAGCAAGTAAACACAAGGAAAAGAGGGAGAGAAAAGATGGTGAAAGAGCTCAAAGATTACCCCTTGAAAGATAGGAAGAGCTTCCTAGTTCAAAAACCACAAGTTGAGCACTCTTAAGGAGCTAAAATTATCTTCAAGAACCTCAACAAAAGCGTCAAGTCTAAGCTGAGAAGGTGTATGTATAGTGTATGTATGTTGCAAGAGAAGAGGGAAGTGTGTTGGACAAGTTATTGATAAATTTAGAGAATACAAAGATTAGGGTATGATTAGAATATCATCCCCTATTTATATTAATGAAGATTAATAATTACAAGGAAGCCCAAAGGCATAAAATAATTACAAAATAATAACCCAAATAATCATATATTATTCTAACACTCTCCCTCAAGCTGGTGCGAAGATATCTCTCACGTCCAGCTTGCCTAAGATGTCATGAAATGGTTTACTCCTAACTCCCTTGGTAAAGATGTCAGCAAGTTGTTCACCAGACTGCACAAAGAAAGTACATATTGTGCCACTAGTGAGTTTCTCCTCAATGAAGTGGTGATCAACCTCAATATGTTCTGTCCTGTTATGTTGAACCGGATTGTGAGCGATGTTGATAGCGGCCTTATTATCACAGTATAACCGCATAGAGTCCGTCTGATCAATACCTAGATCACTCAATAATAACTTGATCCATAAGAGCTCACAAACCCCTTGTGCCAAAATTCTAAACTCAGCTTCTGCATTTGACCTGGTAATCACATTCTGTTTCTTACTCATCCAAGAAACTAGGTTGCCTCCAACAAAAGTGTAATATCCTGAAGTCGATCTCCTATTAGTCACTAATCCGGCTTAGTCAGCATCTGTATAAGCTTCCATACGAAGATGATCATACCTTGAAAGATAAAGACCCTTACCAAAAGCGGACTTCAAGTACCTCAAAATTCTCATGATAGCCTCGAAGTGAATTTGATGAGGAGCATGCATAAACTGGCTAACCACACTGACAGCAACATCAATAGCAATATCAAGACGAGAGTGGGATAGGTAAATGAGTTTACTCACTAATCGCTGATAGCTCCCCCTGTCAATAGTTGCTGCTCCTTCATCAACCCCCAGTCTCTGATTAGGTTCTAGTGGAGTGTCTCACAAGCCTTGCAGCGAAGCATTCCAGTTTCCTTCAACAGATCAAGCACATACTTTCTTTGTGAGATAAATATCCCATCCTTGGAGCGAGCAACTTCAATTCCCAAAAAATATTTCAAGCTTCCTAAGTCTTTGATTTCAAACTAACTGGCTAAATATTTATTCAACAAAGAAATTTTCTCACTATCATCACCTGTAAGAACTATGTCATTGTCATCTACATAAACAATGAGTGTTGTAGTCTTAGCAAGTGAGGAATGTTTCATAAACAAGGTGTGATCTACCTGACTCTGTTTGAAGCCATATTTAAGCATAACCTGAGTGAATCTCTCAAATCAAGCTCTCGGAGACTGCTTGAGACTGTATAATGACTTTCGAAGTTTACATACTTTGCCTTTTATCTGATGATTCTCAAAACCAGGAGGAATGTCCATATGTACGTACCTCTTCTTCGAGGTCACCATGGAGAAAGGCATTTTTTACATCAAATTGATGAAGTAGCCAATCTAGATTAGCTGCTAAATAGAGAAACACTCTGATTGAATTCATCTTAGCCACGGGTGCAAAGGTTTCTTGATAATCAACGCTATACGTTTGAGTGAACTCTTTTGTCACAAGTCTAGCCTTGTAACGCTCAATAGAACCGTCCGCTTTGTGTTTCACAGTATACACCAATTTGCATCTCACAGGTCGTTTGTCCTTTGGTAACTCAGTCAATTCTCAAGTACCATTCTTCCTAAGTGTTTTCATTTCCTCAATCATGGCAAGTTTCCACTCAGAGGTAACAAGAGCATCCTGAAAATGGTTAGGAATGCTAACAGAGGAAATATTAGACACAAACGCTTTATATAAGGACGACAAATGAGAGTAGGACACAAAATTTGAGATAGGATGTTGAATACAAGACCTCACACCCTTTCTCTAGGCAATGGGAACATCAAGATCAATGGACTCAAGAGATTCAAAGTTACCTGCACTCTCATCATAAGCAGGAGATAACAGTGGAGGAGCAGAAGTGGTCTCTTGTATCTAGTTAACTTTTTGTCTGTTTTTGTCCCTGACATAAACTTGCCCTTCCCTATCCTTGGTGACATTGGGTTCTACAGTCTTAGTAGGAGGTGGTGGTGCAAGAACAACTGGTTCCATCATAGGAATCACTTCACACCAAGACTCTTCCTGAAGGGAGGACAGTGACACCGGAGAGGATAAGAAATAGGATTGAGACAATGTGACATCCATAGACACAAACCATTTACGAGAATGAGGATGGTAACACTTATATCCCTTTTGAGTAGGAGAATATCCAAGGAAAACACATTTAAGGGAGTGAGGGTCCAATTTACCACAAGTAGGAAAGTAATTGTGGAGAAAATAGACACAACCAAATATTTTGGGAGGAATAGAAAACAAGGACTTGGAACCTAGAAGGACTTGAAGGGGAGCTTGTTTTTGTAAGACCTGAGTAGGAAGACGATCAATAAGATGGGCAACGGTGAGAACAACATCGCCCCAGTAGGACCGAGGCATACTCGTAGAAAAACACATGCATCGAGCCATGTCAAGAAGATGATGATTCTTGCGTTCTGCCACCCCATTTTGTTGAGGGGTATTGGTGCAAGAGGTCTGATGAATAATACCATGAGCAGAAAAATATTGCCCTAACCTAGAGTCTATATATTCCTCCTCATTGTCAAAACGAAAGATTTTGACAGTGGCCCCAAATTGAGTACAAATCATCTTATGAAAAATTGCGGAACACAGAGATAACCTCACTCTTGTCTTGCATGAGATACACCTAAGTAGTACAAGAAAAATCATCAATAAAAGTAAAAAAACCATCGATGACCTTTCATAGACAGAACACAAGATGGACCCCAGACATCAGAATGTATTAATGAAAAAGGAACTAAACTTTTATTTAAACTGGGAGCAAAAGAAGCTCTGTGTTGTGTTCCAAGTTAACAAGACTCACAAAGAAACTCAAGACACATTATTGGTTGCAAAACCAGATGGAAATAAATGCTTAAATAAAAAAAAAAAAAAAGGATACCCAAGACGTCGATGCCATAGCCATAAATCATCTTGGGTAGTAGGACTTGTGGTGGAAGAATGAGCAAGCTTGTCTGGTTGATCTAAGAAGTAGAGACCATTTTCTACACTACCACTACCAATGCCAATCGTCCTCCTCGTAACAAGGCCCTGAAACAGGCAATGATTAGGAAAAAAACGTCACACTATAATTCAAATCCTGTGTAATACGACTCAAGAATAATAGGCTAATAGAAAAATTGGGAACATGGAGAACAGAAGATACAGGTATGGTAAGAGTGACATGGACTAAACTTTTTTCAGAAATGGAAGAATCAGTACTATCTACAATCCTGACTTTGTCTTGACCTGAAGAGGGCTTATAGGCAGAGAAAAGGTCAGAAGAGCCAGGCATATGATCTGAGGCACCTGAATCAATAATCCTCTGAATCAATAATCCAGGGCGAAGACTTATGAGATAGGAAAACGCAAGGAGAAGATGCTAAGTTACTTGAGCGGGCAAACGACGAGAAAGATGTATTGAGAGCAGTAGAAAACCGGCGGTCCAACAAGGGACGCAGAACATCCTCAAGCTCAATAGTAGTCATGCCAGAGAGACCATCAAAAGGCTAGCCAACGGAAGCGTAAGTAGATTCAAGCGTATCAACTGCACTAGATCGATGAGCCCGTAAATGAGAGCCACGTCCTCTAGACTGGCTTGACCGACCTCCTCTAGAACCAGACCAATCACCACGACCCCCAAATGGAGGCCCATGAAGCTTCCAACACGTCTCATGAGTATGCCGTGGCTTGCGACAGCAATCACAGAATATAGACTCCTTGGCGGTAGACAGAGGGATGAGAGTCAAGCTGAGGCCATCTCTAGAGGTAGACAGTAATGCGGAGCGGTCAGTAGAGACAGGGGACATCATAGCAGACCGTCGACTCTTCTCATATTGTACATAGGCGAATGCCTCCTGAAGTGAAGGAAAAGTGTCCATACCCAGAACCCAACTCCAAACCGGATCATATTCCACATTAAGACCGGCCAAAAACTTGAAGACCCTTTCCTGTGCAATAAACTTCCTGTACCCGACTGAATCAGCAGTGCAAATAGGCTTATAGTCTTGCAGGTGATCAAGGCATTTCCAGCCGTTGGTGAGGAAGGTGAAGTACTGAAGAACAATCTGCTCCCCCTGAACAGAGCTCTCAATAGAGCGGCGCGACTCAAATGCCTGTGAGAAATTCCCTTTGCAGGAATAAGTAGTAGCCACTGCCTCCCAAATTTTCTATGCAGTGTCCATAGATAGATAGTCCTCTCCAATCTCTGGGACCATAGAATGTCTCAACCAACCCATAATTAGGGAGTTGGTGATCTCCCATTGATCATAACTCTGGTCCGTGGTGCTAGGTGCCTGTATCCCGCCATCAACATATCTCATTTTCCCTCTGCTCTTCAAAAACATAGTCAAACTTTACGACCATACTAGATAGTTCTGACCATTGAATGGAGAGGTGTTGATTTTAATATTAGGGTTGGGGTTATCAGTCATAGTAGTAGGTATAATAGAACTCTCACTCTTAGGTGTCGACACACAAGTGGAATCTTCCATGGATACTATACTACCTAACTCTCAACAAAATTAGTGCTAATCACAAACCTGAAAGATAGTGGAGGAATAGTAAGCACGATGACCACTAAGAATATTAAAGAATTAAACACTAATCAACTTTACTCTTTTTTTTTTTATATAAAAAAGCCAAAAAAAAAAATGCAAATAGAGGTCAAACAAAGGTCACTACCTCATCACACACCCAATGACAAAAGTAGGAGTCAAACAAATAGGAATACGACTTAGCCAAGAGAGACGACACTCACAGAGACCACGACAACAGTTAAAGTTCAAGGAAGCCAGAGAATGCCTCGGTCCTGTCGGCAGACTTCCAGTTGCAGTCGGCAAGGCAAAACGACCCTGCCTCACTGGTCGTCTCAGACCAAAAGGTCTGTCGGCAGGACCAACAAGTGTATGGGCACATGCGACAGTGATCAAATGGGGCAGGGCTATTCTTTAGCGTCTGGGCCAAGAAGCCTTCGGTTGTAAGCGACGGGGCTTGAAAGGTACGGTGCCTGTGTGGTGTATGGATTTAGGTTTTAGGGTTTGGCACTGATACCATGATAAATTTAGAGAATATAAAGATTAGGGTATGATTAGGATATCATCCCCCATTTATATTAATGGAGATTAATAATTACAAGGAAGCCCTAAGGTATAAAATAATTACAAAATAATAACTCAAATAATCATATATTATTCTAACAGTTATGGCTCTTGGCAAAATTTTCTAACCCCAAACCATGACGTCTTGTATTTATAGACAAAAGACTTCTCACGTCGGAAATATCTGTAAAGAGACAGCTACAGCTGTCAAAATATTTGCTCTCGGTAAACATAGCCAGCCGGCCAATTTACGGCCTGTTCATAAATTGGTAGGCCAGCCAACTATTTTGGCCCTACTGTTCACTGAGTGATCAGGCTAAAAAGGGTTTTGATCCAAATGTGGTGGAAGGCTTGGGTTTGAAGCTCGAAATCGAATTCTTTTGTTGAAGATTTGAACAATTTGTATAATGTTACTTTCATCATCAAATATTCAGATTGAAGCGCCCCAGTCTTGAGGGCGGTCAAAATGGGGTGTCTATACATATCTTCGGTATAAATGATAAACAATATAGAATTAAAAAAAATAATGCTTTTGTTAGAACTATTTGTTTGTTTTCCTTGTTATACAAAACAATTCGTTGAATATATACATGAAAAAATACAGAAGCATCCAAGTAGTTTTGACAATACCACCCACTACTCTTTAAATTGAAAGGTTCACATATAAGTGTCCACATGATACATGGTACTTTTTTACCAACTAGGCCTAGACTAGTTGGCCACCATGACTCTCCTAAGGACTTAGTCCTAAGGAGGAGGTCATGGGTTCAAATCTCCCCAAGGAGAGAGTTGAATTAGGTGGCAAGCACTTAGTGCTTTGCAAGGGTGGGGAGGCTAACTCCCTTAGGTGTTAATTTAACAACTAACAATTGACAAAAAAAAAAAAAAAAATGGTACATGGTACATTTTCCCCCGCCATGCTCCAGCCCCGCATCCCCCACCCTGCCACGATGAGAAAGTGTGGGGACGGGTTTTGCTCTGCCTGCCGCGTTTTATTTATCCCTCTGCTCCGTTGCTATCGCTAGTTACCAATGTGCCTTTTGTACTGTTGGTTCAGGCAAGTTGTATAAAGAATTTTATCCCTCTGCTCCGTTGCTATCGCTAGTTACCAATGTGCCTTTTGTACTGTTGGTTCAGGCAAGTTGTATAAAGAATTTTTGTAATGCCATTTGCAATAGCTGGGTTAGATTGGAAAGCTTGATGCTTGTATTGAAGTTATGTAACCAGGCCTAGTCCAATTCCACTTTGGAATGCAACCATGATTGTGTTGACATTGGAAAGCGTGATACCTGTTAACAGTTAAAGATGAAGTTTGATAATTGATATCCAGGAAGCTAGCAATTTGATAGTTGATTATTATAATTCTTCAAAAGTTAGGAATTTATTTTGGTGAGTGGTTGTATTCTGAATCTCCTTCCAGAAAGTGAATGGTGAAGCATTACTGAAGTTGATAAGAGTAAAATGTGATGAAGCAATATTCACATCAATGTGGCACTCCTTGTGTTGTTGGTAATATGAAGAGTTAGAATACTTACGCATCTTTAACTATCAAATAACATAAAAATTAAAATAAAAAAACAAGTAATTGCCAATGTGGAGTGGAGAGAGAGTTATTCGTACTGCCATATTATGCAGACATGCATTGCAGTCAATCCACTGTTTATTGTGTATGTGTATAAGATAGTCTGATACATAGCATCACAAGTTAACAAATGTCAACATTGGGTGATGGGGCATAAAAGTCCATTGAAAAAAGGCAATGAATTAATATCATAGACATTTTGCAATGGTTCTGGACTGATGCTTTATTTGATTGTCTGAATTTGTAAGGCTAATATGATAACTAAAAAACATACAGCAGTTAATCTAATTCCAGATGTCACAGGATTAAACTGTCATTTTCTTCCAGAGTCTTCTTATGTGACTACACCCGCAATAATTACTTCAATACATATCTACCTATAAGTAGACACAAATATTTTGGAGGCAATCTGGATTTAATACTACATCTGATTGCTGAGTAGCCGTGGGACTAGAAAGATACGTTTGATATTTGCAACTTCTAATTCAGTCTGAGCATGGTGATTCCAAATTTCCGTTTGTTTTGGCAATCTTTCTGACGACGAGAATTTGAAAGTTTGACTTTTTAGTTTACTGCTTCAACACTCGCCAGTAAAGCACTTATTCTGTATGAACTTAGCACTTTAGGCACATCTTGAAGACAATCATTTTTTTTTTGATAAATACATCTTGAAGACAATCATGTCTTTCTTTGCTGCTGTTTGATTACATTTTTTCTTATTCAACTTAGTAAAGGGGGGTACTGAAATTTTAATTACCATAAAACATTTCATTTTTTGCTCATCCAATCCATTATTCTATGGTTAGTGCTGATCTCTTGTTTATTTTTTTATGTGCTCTTTAGCATAAACACAGTGTACTACATGGCACCTTATGCGACTATGATCTTGGCAGTGCCAGCACTATTGCTTGAAGGAGCTGGGATTATGTTATGGTTTCAAACACACACGTCTCTTCTTTCACCCCTCATTATTATTTTTGGCTCTGGAGTGTTGGCTTTCTGCCTGAATTTCTCAATCTTTTATGTGATTCATTCTACAACTGCTGTCACGTTTAATGTTGCTGGAAATCTCAAGGTGAGTTGGATCCCTTCAAATATGAATTGCTGTTTGTATCACCATCATCACCATCATTGTCTTAAAGTGATCCTATATATTCTCCTAATTTCTTGTCTTGTAAGCTAGGAAGTATGGACACCTCTCTGGAGGTTATTTACTGGTGTCCAACAGGAACACTCTCCAGACATGTGTCAGACACAATGGATGAATCAGACACATTGGGGACACGCGGTGTCCGATTTTTAAAATTCTCCTTCTCCACTGAGTAGCATACAGAATTTGATGAGAATAAAATATTTGACATAGAACAAATATATAAGATACAAAAATATGACATAATAAATTAATAAAAATATATGTTTTGCCCATGTCCCCACTATGTCATATCCTGCATTTTTTCTGAACTTTTGTGTGCCCGTGTCAGTGCTTAAAATTTTATGTTGTAAGCATATATTCAGTTGTCATCACGTGTAATCCTATCTTTCTTTAACAACTCATGATCGCCCCGAATTTTGCAATCAGTTCCTCTGGTACTGGTAATAAACGACGATTGTATGAATGCTTGAACTCAAGGTTTTAAAAAGCGAACGCAACCGTTATGTAACGGTTGTGGTGGTTACCGCCACCCGTTACGGCCGCTTTTGCAATGTGATTGAGATTCACAGGTGTGTCGGCCGTAGCGGCTGCCATAGTGGTCGTAACGGTGTCCTAACGGCCTGTTACACACCGTTATATAACGGTTCCAAATTTCTTCTTTCGAAAAAACACACAAAAAAAAGCTAAAAATGAGAGAAGAGGGAAGATGAAGAGGGATGATGGAGGAGCAAAAGATAGAGAGAGAGAAGAGGGAAGATGAAGAACATGTTATTAATTTGTTGAAGCTGTAAGACTTATGCTATTCTATTCAGTTGCTATCACTCAATCGTTTTGTTTCTGTGTCTATCTATATATTGTTTGAAAATAATAATAATAAGTGTGGTCATTATCTATTTGTTTGGTTGAGGTTCACGGGCCACCACACCAGTTGTCTCTCTTGTTGACTCGTTGAGGTCGGGAAAGAGGGTGAGCAGACCGCGGGAAGACGAAGCCATTTTCTGGACAACAGAGTGTTATACAGAATCTCTCTCAGAAATCTCTCTCAGAATATCTCTCACAGGTGTTTTTTGCCTCAGCCTCAGCCTCTGTCTTATAGTCGAGGCAGCCACGCGCATCGCGCGCCTTTTGACGCCCGACAAACTGGCACGCCTTTTCATGGTACATCGTTTGATAAAGTGGGCACGCCTTTTGAAAAATTGGGCACACCTTTTGAGGGTGCGACTTTTTAAGGGTCCGACAAGACTCTGTAAACTGTCCCGACATTGATTCCGGTTAGTTTCTACAAGGGTCCGACAAGACTCTGTAAACTGTCCCGACATTGATTCCGGTTAGCTCCTTTATGAGTCCGACAAGACTCTGTAAACTGTCCCGACATTGATTCCGGTTAGTTTCTACAAGGGTCCAGCAAGACTCTGTAAACTGTCACAACAACTGTCACAACATTGTCTGCTACAACGGTCCGACATGACCCCATAAACTGTCCTCTACACCGTTATGACACCACCATACAGTGTCCTCTACAACGTTATGACACCCTCATACAGTGTCCTCTATACCGTTATGACACCACCATCCAGTGTCTTCACCAATGGTCTGACACGACCATACAGTGTCTCCTATCCTCTTTTATTTTTATGTATTTTGTTGTTTTGTTACTCTCTCCAAACTCAAGTTGGTTAGTTTCTATCCTCCTTGAGTTTGCGGGGGGCTGTTAAAATTTACCATCACCTACCACCAATTTACCATCACCTACCACCACCTACTCCTCACCTACTACACGCACCCTCTCCTATATAATGAGCCACTCACCATTTGTAATATACACAACAAATATAAATCAATCATTAATACAATTCTCTATTTCTCTTTATACATTAAATTTCTACATAAGCATATATTCAGTTGTCATCACGTGTAATCCTATCTTTCTTTAACAACTCATGATCGCCCCGAATTTTGCAATCAGTTCCTCTGGTACTGGTAATAAACGACGATTGTATGAATGCTTGAACTCAAGGTTTTAAAAAGCGAACGCAACCGTTACGTAACGGTTGTGGTGGTTACCGCCACCCGTTACGGCCGCTTTTGCAATGTGATTGAGATTCACAGGTGTGTCGGCCGTAGCGGCTGCCATAGTGGTCGTAACGGTGTCCTAACGGCCTGTTACACACCGTTATATAACGGTTCCAAATTTCTTCTTTCGAAAAAACACACAAAAAAAAGCTAAAAATGAGAGAAGAGGGAAGATGAAGAGGGATGATGGAGGAGCAAAAGATAGAGAGAGAGAAGAGGGAAGATGAAGAACATGTTATTAATTTGTTGAAGCTGTAAGACTTATGCTATTCTATTCAGTTGCTATCACTCAATCGTTTTGTTTCTGTGTCTATCTATATATTGTTTGAAAATAATAATAATAAGTGTGGTCATTATCTATTTGGCTTGATTAAAAAATATATAGATATATATATTTAAGCTCTTATTTATTCTCTTACTTTTATCATTGTTTATCTTATATATAATAGTTAGTGATTAATTTTTTGTATAATATAAAGTCATTAATTATTAAAATAAAATGTAAAAAACTCAGTTTATAATGATTTTAAAATATGAAATATATTAGATCATACTTAAAAATTTATAAAAATTGATCAATATTTATTTTAAAACCCAATAAATATGATCATGGAAAAAAATATGCGTATCGGTAAGTTTTTGTCAAATTGTGCGAAAAATAAAAAAATTCATAGTTCCGGTTACCGCAACCGTTACGTTACGACCTTTACACTACATAACCACAACCACGCTACCACCACCGTTACGGTGACCGCAACCGCTTTTCAGAACCTTGCTTGAACTTGTATGCTTCATCTTTAATATCAAACACTTCTTGTTTGCTCAAATTTGTGCACTATTTTTGGAAGTGTATAATCTGTTGAAAAACATGTGTTGTCTACATCCGTTGCATTGTCATCCCATTTTAGAACTCTTGTTTTCATGTTTCTTGCACACTACACAGGTTGCAGTTGCAGTTACATGTTCATGGTTGATATTCAGAAACCCAATCTCGGCTTTGAATGCATTTGGATGTGCAGTGACACTTTTGGGATGCACGTTTTATGGGTATGTGAGGCACAAGCTATCCCAACAGGCACCAGGAACTCCTCGTACGCCCCGGACTCCCCGGAACCTGAAGGAGCTGATTCCTCTTGTAAACGATAAGTTAGATGATAAGATTTGATTCAGTAGTCATATTTATTATACATGGGGTTCCCTTGCAATTCGAGAGATGGGTTGTAGGACAAACATATAAGAAACATTCCACCTCTTTGCTATGTGAACTTCTATTAGATCAATCAAAAAATTATAATATTCTCTCTCTCTCTCTCTCTCTATATATATATATATATCTAATTTTTTAGTTATTTTTTTATATAATATTTTAAATAGGAGTCAAGTTTGATGGTTGCATAATTGTTTGCCTGCGAGATTATTGCTGGTGCACACTAGGGTTGTTGGATGCTAAGTTTATAAGTAGCCAAGACAGTGATCAATGCAGGTTGAACTTTCATTTTATTCTGAAAAAAAAAATTTGCGTAGACCTTCTAGTTTTTTCTTGCACCAACACACACAGCATGCAACTACGGGATATTGGGTGGGGATCGCGAGTGGGTTTGGTGGGTTGGGGTGGCTAGTGAGAAGGGGGTTCTGGGGTAGGGAGGGGCTGGGGAGCAACGGTGAGGATGGATTTTAACTTTGTTTGGTGCAGGTAGAAATGTGTGGTGTAATTGTGAAGATTTTGCACTGGACAAGTTTTGGACTTGCAACCCCCCCCACCCCACCCTCCCTGTCCTAATCCTTACTGAAAACTCCTGCCAGCATCATTCCCCGCCACCAAACACACACGTCTCTTCTTTCACCCCTCCCTTTTTTTTTTTTTTTTTTTTTTTTTTTTTTTTTTTTTTTTTTTTTTTTTTGTTGTCAATCTTAATCTCTCTCCCTCTTTCTAATGTTCTCTCTCTCTCTCTCTCCCTCTCTCACTGTTGATCTCCCTTTCCCTCTTCCTCTCTTTGTTGCTCTCTCTGCTTTTCTCCCTTTATCTCTGTCTGTCTCTTGCTGTGTATTGAACAACTACGAGTGTAGGGGTAGGCTTTGTGAGGAGGGATGAGCAGGAGGAGGGGCTGGGGAGTGTAGGGCGGGGTTGCAATGTGAGATGAGTCTTGGGAGGGAGAAAAGAAAAAGAGGGGGGGTCGTTGGTGGTGGCAGGAAGGGTGGCTGGAGGGGTATGAACTTTCCTCTATATTTTCATCTCTCCATGTCTCCATGCCCTTCTTATAGGTCCTGATTTGAATCCGTATCAATGATTCAAATCGTCTATTTTTGTAATAAAGGTCATTCATACAAAAAATAAATTTCATCGAATAATTATAAATTCAAGAACAAAAAATATTTAATTTTATAAAATGAATGGTTGAAGTTTACAATTATATTTGTCGTTCATTTAATAAAACAAAATGCGATTTCTTCTAAAATTTATGATTGCGTTTGGTAAAGTTTTAGAATTATAATTTGATAATAGAATTGTATTTTGAGTTTGAGTTTTGAAATTATGATTTGAGTGTGAAAATTTTGTTTGGTTAAGAGTTTTGAAAAAAGTTTTAAATTGAGTTTGAATTGAGTGATGTGTTATAGGATATTTGATTCAAAAATTTACAACTCATAACAAAACACACAATTCAAAATTCTATTCAAAACTTTTAAACAAAATTTAAAAAAATTCTCAAAATATTTTTTATTTAAAATATAAAAATAACAGGTGTCAAAAAAAAAATACTATTCTGGTCAATCGGCCGAACGTTCGGGGAGAATGACAGAGTATACGTGTTTTGAAAAGTAGGTGTGGAATCAATTTTTTAAAACTATGAATAAACACCCATACTAAAACCAAATGATGGAATCACACTTTAAAAGTTTAACCAAACACAACCTATAATGCTTTTGATAAAACTTTTATTTTTTGCGTAGATGACTTCTATTGCAAAATTTATAAAATAAATGATTTAAATTATCGGTATGGATCTAAATTGAAAAAAGATGAAGTGTAGAGAAGAGTTTATTCCCACTGCAGGCGGGAGGCTGCGAGAGGAAAGGGTTGTAGGGGTGGGGGGTTAAAAAAAAAAAAACTTTTTTTCTACATGAGTAATAATTTCAAATTCGGTTAGATGTCTTTTTCATTCGTGTATATCTTGCCTTGTATAATGTTTTGAATATGCATACATTAAATCTCTCAAGTTTTCAACCTAAAAGACCTCACTGATATTCAAAAAAATAATTATGACTCCTTTATTGTATGAATAAAAAAAACTCTGCATTAATAATTACAATTCATTAAATTCATACAATTGATAACATATGATGCGAAATTTTTTTTTAACATATGTAAATGTGATTTTTATAAATATCACAAAAATTGATAAAATTCATTCGATGGCATATTATTTTATTTTTGTGCATCTTATATCTTATGTGTACTCAAATAACAACAAATTTATCTATTGCAAAGACCTTCAAACATCTTCAGTGTCACTTTGAAGTTTATGTTGATAATTATTCAATCTTAACTTACTAATTTTGTATTTGATTCATGCAATATAAATGGGTTATTGTATAAAAAAATATTTTCATTTCTAGAACCTAAGAATTAAACCTTCGTTTAGAATGTGAGTTGACTTTTTAACTTTTTAATTTTTTGACTATTTTAACTTGGAGTTAAAAAGTCTCATTTAGGATATGTTTTTTTGATTTTTTTGACTTTTATAAAAGAAAAGATGAAATGATTATGGTTTACATGTAATATTTTATTTTATTAATTTTTTAGCTTATTTTATCTTTTTATGACTAAAATAACCCCAAAATACTATGCCAAAGCCCTGTTTGGTTATTATTTTGGGACTAAAAAAGCACAAAATGACAAAATAGACTAAACAAATTAGTAAGACAAAAATATCACATCTAACCTATAATTATTACATTTTTTTTCGCACAAAAGTAAAAAAATTCAAACCAAACAAGGCTAAAAAAACCAATCTAAAAAAGTTTCAATACAAAAAAATTGACTATATTAACCAATGCCAGACAAAGAAGTGGGTTGACTTTTTGAATTTTTTGGCTATATTAACCTAAGGCTAAAAAGCCTGGTTTGGGAAGGACTTTTTGATTTTTTTGACTTTTTGACTTTTTAACTTTTTGGTGAGGTGTTCACATGTTAAATGACTGAACTGCCCTTGGTAATACATTTTCCACTCCTAGCTGGCTCCTTCTTCCACCTCAGTGTCATTGTACTTTTTTGTTTTTGTTTTTGGATGAGGCGTATTAAATTGGAATTCTTTTTTTTTTTTAATTTATGTTTTTGTCATTTTTATTTTTGTATTTGTATACATTAATTTGTTTTTATTTTTCAAAAATATTTTTTCATGTGTTTTATTTATTTTTAAATTATGTGGCAAATGCTAATTTCTATTTTTAATTTTTTTTTGGATGAGGCGTATTTTTGTGGTTCTTTTTTTTTAATTTACGTTTTTGTCATTTTTATTTTTATTTGTATACATTAATTTGTTTTTATTTTTTAAAAATAGTTTTTCATGTGTTTTATTTATTTTTAAATTATGTTGAATTTCTATTTTTAAATTTTTTTTTTTGTTGGATGAAGCGTATTTTTGTGGTTCTTTTTTTTTAATTTATGTTTTTGTCATTTTTATTTTTATTTATATACATTAATTTGTTTTTATTTTTCAAAAATAATTTTTCATGTGTTTTATTTCTTTTTAAATTACATGGCAGCTGCTAATTTCTATTTTTAATTTTTTTTTCTTTTTGGGAAAAGGTTTTTTTTTTTTACTTTGTGTGTGGTGAGGCGATGCCCCTTTTAATCAGGTTCATGTGGGGGTAGTTTGGTAAAGTTATCAAAGCATGGGTTGTTGCCAAGCACTGACAAGCTTTTGTCTTCATTTAGCTAATTTAGGTTCCGTTTGGCAAGAGCTAAACGGGGTTTTTTTGGCTATTTTAGCCACAAAAGACAAAATAGGCTATTTTAGCCACAAAAAACAAAACGTCACATCCAACCCATAATCATTACATTCTTCTCTCACAAAAAAAAGTCAAAAAAGCCAAAAAGCCAAAAAGCCCTTCCCAAACCAAACTTTTTAACCCAGACTAAAATAGCCAAAAAAGCCAAAAAGCCAAAAAACCAACCCACTTCCCAAACGGAGGCTTAGTCTTTTTTGTCCCGCAGTGGCTAAAATAACCCACACTTCTCTTGCCAAACGGAGGCCAAGTTTAAGTTTGGATTCTTAAAAAAGGCCAACCTAATTTCGATTTCAAGAACAAGAGATCAACAATTCTCCCTTGCACTGACTCGAAAAAATCTGAATAATGATGAGTTGAATTCAGATCTTTGTTATTGCGTAGAAAGATGATGTTTTTAAAATTAGTAATAAGTAATTCAAGATAAAAAAAAAAATTAGATTTGATTTTTAAGTATAGTATTGTGATAATCAATTAGGAAAGAAAAACTTTAGAGAATCTAACTATTTTAAAATATTTGGGATCTCTAGCATTACTCGATAGGATATTAAAAGTAACCATCTTTTTCATATATTCTCTAATTATCAATCAATCATATAATTTACACATCATTGAATGTAAAAAATGGGTGTAGAATTTGGTGTAAAAAGTGGACTTGTATATCATTTTTCATTAAATATTATAAAACATCTATATTAGCATATTTTTATTTTAAATTTTGAAAGAGAGAAAACTTTGAATTTTAAATTAAATTAATAATTATATATCATTAGTTTTAATTTTTAATAATATGTTTATATATTAATTTTATTTTAATCACTCTAAAAAAAAGTTATTTAAAAAAGGTAACAAATAAATTAACATTACTAATTTTTTTTAGGAGATTGAACCGTCTCCAGTTTGATTGGACCATTTAGTTTGGCTTAGTGTTCACATTTTTTAATTTTATTTCGATAATTTAAACCGTTCATATTTTAAGATTTATTGAGTATATCATCGCTGTAAAAAATCAAGTTGATCGGATAATAAAAATCACGTGTTCAGAACAATTTTGAATGAACTATTTATTTTTTCACCGTCTATTTTTTTTTTTTTAATACAAACTGATCTAAACACATAGTTGTCATTATTCAATCGACTTAATTTTTTATAAAAATGATATACTAAATAAATTTTAAAATATAAACAGTTTGAATTGTTGAAACGAAGGTTAAAAGTAGGTCCACAAGGCTCAATAACACCTCTCCAGTCTAATGGAAGATTGGAGAGAAGCATAGGCCCTGTTTGATTTAGTTTTTGAAAATTAATTTTGAAAGATAATTTTTGAAAAGAGTTTGCAAAATTTGAAACTTGTTTGCTTATATATTTTGAAAATAATTATATAATGATTTGCATTTTTTTTAATTGAATAAATAGGTGTAAGAGAAAATTAATTGGTTAATGTGTAGAATTTAAGAGAATGAAGAGAAGAGAGGAAAAAGAAAAAAAAAATTAATTGATATGTAACAAAAAAAAGAAAAATTTTTTAAATTTTTTTAAACTAAACATATTTTTAGATTTTTTAATTTAAAAATTAATTTAAATAGCAAACCAAGCGCTGTCATAGTTTTTTTTTTTAAGCCTTCGTTTGAGTGGTGATTGATTTTTTAGTTTTTTAATTATATTAATTTAGGGTTAAAAAGTCTCGTTTAAAATAGATTTTTTTATTTTTTTTAATTTTTATGAAAGAAAAAAATAAAATATTTATAGATTAGATGTGACATCTTATTCTATTTAACTGAAATAGTTAATTTTATCTTGTATAGTTAAAAAAAAATGTTCAAGACCCTCTTTTTTCCACCCTTTTGACCCCTTCTCTTTCCTCATTGGTTAATTTTTTTATTTTTTCTTTCTCCTTCAGTTGATGATTGAGGCGTCTCAATTACAGCCCATAGTTAAATTAGGCCATGCAATCAGGCCAAACGGAGCCTTACTTAACTCCCAAATCCAGCTGAAAAAGGAAATCATTTGAAATATTTGTGTGGGTGTGGGTTACACCAAAATATGCTCAGCATCGATGTTGCAAGTTTTAAATTACCAAACTACCCCGGATTCTTCGACAAACAGAACAACAATCTGATGAAGTGTGTTTTGGTTCAAACGTCGTCGTTTAAATTAGTTTTTCCACTACATAAGTCTGAAACTGAAGAGGATAAATTAGTCAAAAAAGCAAAAGTGTGTGTCCGAGACCGAGAAATCTGACTATTGTCTGATGACACGCTCACGCTCACGCTCACGCTCACACACACACACACACACACACACGGACACAGCTCAGCTCCTCTCTCTCTCTGTGCTCTGCACTCTGCACTGTCTCCTTCCCAATGGCTCCATTCCCTCTCTGTTCTCACTTTCTTTTTCCCCTGTTAGCCCAACCATCCTCCTCCTCTCTCTAAATCCCACACTCTTCCTCTCTCTCTCTCTTTTTGCTATGCTATGCACTGTCTCCTTTCCCAATAGCTCCATTCTCTTTCTGATCTCTCTTTTCCCCTGTTAGCTCAACCCAACCATCCTCTCTTTCTCTCTCTAAAAATGCCATCTTCCTCTCTCTAAAACCCACACTCTTCCTTTCTCTGTCTCTCTAAAAGGCCCATCTTTCTTTTAACACATTCTCTCTCCCTCTTCTGTGTGGAAGGAGCATCTAGATTACCAACATTAAACCATTGAAACCCAGTTCAATTCCAGAAATTAAAAATAAAAACAAAAACAAAAACCCATTTGATTTTTCTGTATCACCCACTCCACTTGACACTCTCTCAAACTCTCTAAAAAAACCATCTTTCTCTCTCTAAAACTCTCTCTCTCTCTCTGATACACTTCCCAGATGCCGAATCAAAGACCCATCACACTCCCCTTCTTCACCACCCTATTATTGTTCATCTCTCTTCTATCCAATGTACTCTCAAAATCAACAATCGAACCCTGTTCCAACTCCGACACCTGCAACGCCCTCCTCGGCTACACCCTCTACACCGACCTCAAAGTCTCCGAAGTCTCCTCTCTCTTCCAAATCGACCCCATTTCACTCCTCACCGCCAACTCCATCGATATCTCATACCCAGACGTCGAAAACCACATCCTCCCCTCCGACCTCTTCCTCAAAATCCCCATTTTCTGTTCCTGCGTCGACGGTATCCGAAAATCGGTCTTCACCCATTACAAGACTCGCCCTTCCGACACTCTCTCTACAATCGCCGACTCAATTTACGGCGGCCTCGTGTCGGCGGACCAGATTAAGGAAGCCAATTCGATTTCGGACCCTTCCGCGCTCGATGTTGGTCAATCTCTTCTTGTTCCTTTGCCTTGTACTTGTTTCAATGGGACTGATAATTCTTTGCCTGCAATTTACATGTCTTATGTTGTGCAACCTGTGGATACTTTGGCTGGGATTGCGGGGTTGTATTCGACTACGGTTACTGATCTTATGACTGTCAATGCTTTGGGGAGTAGTGCTATTAAGCCTGGTGATATTCTTGCTATACCATTGTCTGGTAATTTACTACTCCTGAAAATTTATTTGCTTTTAGTAGCAGAATTGTTTATAGAAGCCTTGCTTTGTGAAATTGGTGTTTGAAAGCAGAATTTGTTAAAAGCCATTGTTTTCAATTGCTTTTGTTGAAGGACTAATTTCACGTGTATGTATTCCCTAAATTATTCCCATTTTTTGTGTTTCATATAATTTGTTTGTTCTGTTAGTCTTTAGAGTTTCTGATTTCATCTCATGCGGTCCAATTGGAGTTGGTTGATGGATAAAAATGTCATTTTAGATTTTGAACAACTTTAGTGAGGGCGGCGAAATTGGGAAGAAGATAGATGCTTGGTTGTAAGGTCTAAGTTGTTTTATATAGTGTGTGTAAGAAGATGAGTTTTTAGTTCTATGATATTAGTTGTTCAAATTATAAATTTTGCCCATTAGGTTAGGCTTTCAAGGTTATAGATTGGGACAGGCGTGTCTAATTGAATTATCTGAATTGAAATAAAAAAATTCTTGGAACTAGATAGATGAAAGTGATAGTTTAGGGGATAAAAGTGAAATTAACCCCTTTAGGAATTTCGTGTAATTTTATTTGCTTTCCTATGGTTCAAGAAAACACCCACTAGACATAATATTTGTTTTGTAGAAATTAACATTCAAATAGTAGTGTTTCTTAATTTTGGATTGTTTCGTTTTGTTGACTCATGGTATTGGTATGTTTATTGGTGAGTAATAGTGTTTCTTCTGTATTTTCCTTGCATTACAGCTTGTGCATCCAATTTTCCAAGATATTCCTGGGATTTTGGTCTGATTGTGCCAAATGAAAGTTATGCTATTACTGCGAGTCACTGTGTGCAATGCAGTTGTGCAACAGGAAGTCGCAAGTAATTAACTGTCTTCGAGTTATATTCTCTGAGATACATTTGGTTCTATGTTTATTTATTTATTTATTTTTATTTTATGATAATCGACTATTGTGGTGGTGGTACAGTTTATACTGCATGCCAGCTTCATTGGCAGTATCTTGTTCAAGCATGCAATGCAGAAACAGTAATCTCATGATTGGGAATGTTACATGGCAACAAAGTGCTGCTGGCTGCAATGTTACTTCTTGTAGTTATGGTGGCTACGTCAATGGAACCATTATCACTACGTAAGCATGCTGTTCATCTCTTCAAATTCTCTCAGAATATAATTTATGGAGTTCTAATGATTGAATTCCATTCTTTCTTTGCTTGCTTTGCAGGTTGTCAACATCTCTTCAACCTCGATGCCCTGGTCAGAATCTTGATGAAATCTTATTTATCTGTTAGGCATTTGAAAGCACATGTAAAAGTGGAAGAATTCACATTTGAAGTGCTTAGATTTTCACTGCAAATTGAAGTAGTCTATTTGCTTAAAGTTAAAGCATAGAAACTCTCAAGTTTTTCATTAAAAATTTGATATTTGACCTCCCATAGCAGTAGACTAATACACCAGTATTTGTAATACAATCAAGTGAAAAATATAACAAAGTCAAATCTAATCAAATCAGTATGTAATCTAAAATTTTCATCTAATTTGTAAAGATCCTTTATTCAAATTAAATCCCCTTCAATCATACTATTCAATCAATTCTTTAAATTTCCAAATATGATTATAAACTCTAAAAAAAAACCATCGAAAATGACAGAAATCCATGTGCTAGAAAGTTGGCCATGATGTCATTGTTCTTCGACAGTAAAAATTATTCAGCTATGACTTCTTTCAGCAGTAATGCGAAATACTAAATTGTCCTGTTTGCAAATCTCTTATTCCAGCCTTCTAGAACTTGATTGCATACACATCCCTGAAAACTTAGCTATATGAATAGCTACTGCCGCAAGAAATAGCCATAAATAATATGGTGACTTCTTCAAGCAGCAATGCAAAATACTAACATTGTCCTGTTTGCAAATCTCTAGCTCCAATCTTCTAGAACTTGATTGCATACACATCCCTGAAAACTTAGTGCCACAAGAAATAGCCATAAACAATATGGGGTAGTGATGGGGCTGTTTTGATTGTTATGGGGTTTAAATATAACTATAAATCATTTCAATTTTTCATGAACAGGTTCATAATGCATTTATTTATTTATTGAGCATTAACTTGATATTGTATTGGATTACTAAAATGGATGCAGGTCCACAGCAATTTCCTCCACTTATAGCCCCACCTTCTTCAGTGAGCAAGGGTTTGATCTTTTCTCCAGCACCTGCACCTTCCGAGTCAGGTGGTACACCAACAACCACTCCAAAGTCTTCCACTGTGCCTTCATCTGGCTCAGTTGTGGGACTTCCTCCCACAAATGCTCCCAATGGAGGTCTCTCTAGTGCTGCTAGCTCCTCGGTGCATCCATTATCCATTTTTCCCGTTGCAATTGTTTTAGGTTTGTTTTTTGATTTTCATTGTAGTTTTGCTCCTTTACTGCATGCTTAGCTTGTGGGTTTTTGTTTATTTATGTTATTGGACTGATTTATGGATGCAGCCTGCTGGTTTTTTTTTTTTTTTTAAATAATCTTTTCTTTTTTCTTTTTCTTTTTCTTCAATTGGTCTAGCATTTTGTTTCATTCTGTTGCCTTACCTTGTATGGTGAACCAAGGCAGTTTGCCCTTTCTGTAATTTATTGTGATTATTATTTGAGCTTTTGAAACATTTGGCTAAAGTGACTGACTGCATTGATTTTCAACACTCTAGGACCGGCAAGTATTGAACCTACATAATCTTTCATCCCATGTCATCTTTTGTTCTGTATCTTGTGAATTGTCCCTTTTAAAGGTCCTCTTGGTCACTTAGAAATTACCTAGCATATTAATTCTTTTCTTGTTTCAATTTTAGCAAAATGGATGCGTTGTCTGACTTCTTGTATGATAGTCTTAAGTTATTGGGAAGGTATCATGAACCCTTAAATCTGTATATTTTGGAACTTGCGTTTTCTTTATGAGTTTCTTTTGAATAATAGTTTGTTTGGTTTTTTTTTTTTTTTTTGGGTGTGTGTGTCATTTGGTTTAAAGCTAGAAGTTTCAGTGGACTCAAGCTCCACTATAGACAAAATATTCTTTACTTGCATGAGCTCAAAGTGACAAAATAGTTGTGCACCTAGTTGGTTTGCACGCCAGCATATAGGCTATGTCTTGTTTTGCCGGACTCTTTAAATGCCATTTTTGGGTTTTCCTTGTAAAATATACTTTTCCTGGAGATGACTTTATTCTAGTTATCTAGACCCACTGCCAATTTCACTTGGTCTCATATTCTTCTTTTTTTTTTTCTTTCACCAAACAGAAACTTTATGGGTTTTTACTTTTTTGCCTGCTCTCTCTTATAAGAGCTGTGGTCTTGTGCATCTTGTTTGCCACTGAAATTTTCACACTTTCTGAGAATGCATCATTGGAATATGTTAAGCTTGACATATAATAAGAACATGTGAACTATGACTCCCAGATCATTTGGTGTTGAATATCTTGACATACATTGTTGGGTCTATTTCTTGACAGTTAGTAATTGGTGATCTACCTTGGTATTAAAGCTCAGGTTAGGGTAGTTCTTGGGTTGAAGTGTTTCCATTTGAATTATTTCTTCTCTCGTTTGCTTTATTTTTTTTTCTTTTTCTTCTTTCCATGTATGAATATTTGAATCTTTACGTGCAAAATGGTATTGCAGTCAGAAAGACTGTTGAATAGCTTGATATCTCAAACATTTTTCAAACCTAGATGATGCTAGGTTCAAGTTAAGTTTCCTTTTTCTTTGGATCCCTTTCTTTCTAATTCTAGATTGGAGAGCCTTTTTATTATAATACCACACTGAAAAAGTTGAAGGGAACAACTTTTTGAGTTGGGGAATCTAGTGGTGGACCTATGTAAGCCTAGGGTTTGCAGGAAGGATTTTTACTTGTGGGGTAATGGAATGTGCTTTGAATGTCGTCACTGAAAAACTTGAGGGCTCCAAGTGAGTGGGTTCTGCTTCAAGAACTAGATTCTATAACTTGGTGCAATTCAGGCCACACTTCAATATCAGTATTAGTCTTTTATTTTCAAAATATTGAAGGAGACAAGTCTCTTTCTCTCTCCTTCATAGATCACATACTAGTATAACATCCAACTACTTATTACAACTGGTCACATTGAGTGGGAATAAAGGACAATCTCTCCTTCTCAAGATCATAAAAAACCCACAAATTCTGCTGCTGATAATTCCCAAATATTGATATCCCAGTCTCACTTGATGCTGCCATTGCCAAGCACAACACTCCAGTACTTGGATCCGGGAACATATAATTCTCCACCGGTAGGTCCAAATCCAATCCCCCTTCGAAATGAAGCTTCAACCTTGGAATTGCGATCTCTGACACATTTGTAGTCGGTAAGTCAAAGCACAGGTCGAGCCCAATTGAGTCTGAGTTCTGGGAAACTCTAAGCTTCATTTGTGCCTTGAACTCTTTCTTTAGTGAGTGAAAAGCATCATCGGGTAGGTATGTTAGTGTGGTTCCTGAGTCGATGACCATGCCCCCACTCCCGTCTTCTTTCGGCCTAAGTGCTTGTTTTGATATTGGTACTAGGGTTTCGCCAACTGTGATCCCCTCTAAAGACACATAATAAAAAGTGGGTAGTAAAGGGTTTTGTATTAACGGGGTACTATGAGTTTCACCATGAGTACTAAAGTTCAAATATGCTAGTGATCCAAACAAAACATTACTCGTTTTGTTGTCGCCCATGGAGGTTAGACAATATGAGAATTTATGTAAACCTATTTGTGTCACAAGTGACAATGGCCCGCGCCCAAGCCCCACTAGACCAGCACCTTGTTCGAACCCTATTCCCTGGTTGTTGACTCCACACCCAAACCCTATGTTAGGTATCGGCACAGGTTTATCTCCCGAGTCAACAAAAGTCAAAGTGTCCGTTGCCATGAACCCTTGTGTGGCAGACTCATCTCCATAAACAATTTCTCTCCTTTTCTTTATTTCTTTAAATTCTATTTGTTGTTGTGTACACAATAGAATTAAATCTTTTTAAATACAGTGAAGATTGTCCAACACATGTACGAACAACCATTGTCACACTTGAATACATTCATGTCCGCGCATAAATCGCTTGTACAGGACAAATTAGAGAACGTAGACGACTTCGCCGGATCAAAAACCAGCGTAGGTTGGTCGAAACACTTCCTGCATGGCTTGCATTGTGTCCATATCAAGTCACTGCCAGTGTCCATGACAGCTGAGTAGGGCACCGGTGGAGTTCCAATCGACATTTTCATGAGGAACTCGCCGTTGCCTACATGGAGCGGGGCTTGAATACCAGGCGGAGAAGTTGCCATTGCATTGAACCTCTCTAGCCGGAGTTTTCCGCGGTGGATTGATCGCTGGACGAGTTGTAGTTTCGTGGAGTTATGGCCATGATCGATGTGGGTTAGGCCGATTCGAAACCCGGTTTGGATTGGGGAAAGATTGAGGGATTGGTGTGAAGTTGTGGAAGATGTAGGTATGGTGAGAAGTGATGTTAGAATAAGAAGAAATAGGAGAGAAGGTGAGGAGTGAAGTGAAGCCATGAGTCTAGAGTAGTGATAGATTATGCATATAGTTGTGGAATGTAATTAGAGATGTATATAAGCTAAATGTTTTGTAGCTCAAAGGTTTCATTCTCTTTGGTTATCCTGTAATAATGCCTCATTGGCAGCTTCTCAAAGGTTTCATTCTCTCCACCTCCCAAATCTCTCAACCGTTTCTCTCTCCTCCACTCCAAAAATAAAAATAAAAATAAAAATAAAAATAATAATCTTAATTGCTTTGGTTGTAAATTTCATAACACACACGAGATCTTTTTAATTGTACACCTTAGTGCCTTCTAGTGTATTAGATAAATACACGCAACTCACTTGGCTGAGTATGTTTGAATTTCGCTATAACTAACCAAATTTTTATTTCTATATTTTTATTTTTTCACTATATTTTTATTTTTGTTTCGCTATAACTCGTGTATTATATTTTTATTTTTATTTCGATATTCATTTTTTAAAATGGTCAATTACAATTGCATATACACCATGTATGCTCAACTTCTAATATACATTATGTGTGTTTAATTTATCTTTCTCCAGAGTATCATTCTATATCGTCTCCTCACCTCTCTCTCTCTCTCTCTCTCTTAAATTTAACCGACTCTTTAATCTCTCAGTCTCTCTCTATCTCTCTTCTAATCCCCCATAATGGTTTCTATTATAGCCTAGGCTTTCTAGTTATCTCAGTAACTGTTAGGGGTGAGCATGGTCCGGATTGGACCGGATTGGGGTAAAATCAAGACCAATCCGTTATTTACGGTTTCTAAAAAATTGGAACCAATCCAATCCGTTTATAATGAAAAACAAACTAACATCGTGAATGGGGGCTTCAATTCAATGCAAAGGTAGTGTGCTGAGAGTTTTTAGCCCATGCAAGGGACGTGAACAATTTTAATAATAATTCATAAAAAAAAATTTTAAAAATTACTCCATTTGGTTTAAAAAATTTTAAAACAGTTTTTTGAATTTTCAATCCGTATTATCTTAATTTTTTAATTATTTTTTTAACATTTTTAGATTTCTTTAATTTAGATATACTTAAAAAGTAAAATATTTTTTATTTTTTAAAAATAAATAAATAAATACAAAAAAAAATGAAAAATGCACTAAATTTTTGTATTCAATGAATTTTTAAAGATTTTTTTTTCTTTTACAAATTTTTACTTTTTGAGTGTAATTAGATCAAGTGGATCTTTAAAAAGTTAATTAAAATATTTTACAAAGTTCACTAGAAACAAAAAAAAATACAGATTAAAAATTTAATTTTTTTAATTTTTTATTTTAAAAAACTCCAAATCAAACAGAGTTGCTAAAATTCTTACACCTTGCAAGGGTTTGACCATCCGCACCAAAAAAATGTTCATAAAATTGCATAACTATATGCGGATTCAAAAAACCAATCCAAACCTATCGGATTGGACTGGACTGGATCGGATTACGGATTTCACGGATTCCTTGCTCAGCCCTAGTAACTGTCAACCAAAATTGAAGCTGCAACCAAGGATAATGAAAAACAAACTAACATCGTGAATGGGGGCTTCAATTCAATGCAAAGGTAGTGTGCTGAGAGTTTTTAGCCCATGCAAGGGACGTGAACAATTTTAATAATAATTCATAAAAAAAAATTTAAAAAATTACTCCATTTGGTTTAAAAAATTTTGAAACAGTTTTTTGAATTTTCAATCCGTATTATCTTAATTTTTTAATTATTTTTTTAACATTTTTAGATTTATTTAATTTAGATATACTTAAAAAGTAAAATATTTTTGACTTTTTAAAAATAAATAAATAAATACAAAAAAAAAAATGAAAAATGTACTAAATTTTTGTATTCAATGAATTTTTAAAGATTTTTTTTTCTTTTACAAATTTTTACTTTTTGAGTGTAATTAGATCAAGTGGATCTTTAAAAAGTTAATTAAAATATTTTAAAAAGTTCACTAGAAACAAAAAAATACAGATTAAAAATTCAATTTTTTTAATTTTTTATTTTAAAAAACTCCAAATCAAACAGAGTTGCTAAAATTCTTACACCTTGCAAGGGTTTGACCATCCGCACCAAAAAAATGTTCATAAAATTGCATAACTATATCTATATATATATAAAAGAATTATGGCATTACACTCCTTGTGAGATGCTTGAAAAACAAAGGTAGATTCAAAGTGACGGTTGAAAAATGAAACTATATTCAAACTACAATTTTGTGCATCCCAATGATTGGTTAATATGAAGAGAAAAAAAAAATGAGAATATATTAGCTAATCAGTGAGATTTTAAAAAATAAAATAATATATACCTTGTCCGCCAAGATCCCAAACCTGATAAAACAACAGTAACAAACAGATTAAATCAATTACAGAACATCAAGAAGATAGTAAAGAGGGGCAGGAATTCAGCAACCAAACCAAGATGCATAACTCCCAAGGTCTATTGGATTTGATGATAGCAAACAATAAGTTTTGCAAAACCTTGTTATCCGGAAGCTTAATTCTATCACCTGTGTCTAATTTGTTGGGTATGGGGAGTGAGGGACCTTAGACTACAAAAGAATATATTGTGGACCTAATCCATTACTAAAAGGTGGATAGGGACCTTAGACCGATTTTCCTCAAAATTTCTGCCCCTCTCTCACTCTCAATTTGTCCGAAACCCTAGCCACTGCCTACTCTCTTCCTTGTATTTTTTTTCTTGATGTGGTGAGTTTAATGATATTTTAAAAAATAAACGGTGATAATACGATTTCAAAAGAATTTAGATAGTGTTATTGAAATTTACCTTTTATTTTTTTACATGTGTTTGTTTAAGATGAATTTTTTATGGGAAAATTGGCCTAAGGTCCCTCCTCTACTTTTGATATGAGGAGAGGTCCTTTATAATATGTAATAATAATTGACAATTTTTGAGAGAAATATATATATATATATATATATATGGAAGAAAGTGAAAGCAACATATTATACAAAAAATTTCATTTTCTTGTATTTTTTGTGACTTTTATGTTTAACAAATATGGAGAAAAATTATTTTTTTTAAAAAAAAAATTCTTACAACTTCACCATTTTTCAAGTTAATCACACAATTTTTCTTTAATTATTGTTATGTATCACTATGTCTTCTTAATTTTAAATTTTTATAGGCTCCTTGAGTTTGGCAACATAGCAAATAAGCAATTTATTCCTTACAAGGTGTGACATCACCTCTCTATTTTTTTTTTATATATCTTTTCATAAAAAATTAAAATATTACTAAATAAGTTTAAAATTGCATCACTTTCTTCATTCTTCTAGAAAAAGTATTTCTATTTTTTTTTTAAATTTATAATTAAAGGTTCTAAGTATAGAATTATTAAAAATAGAAAAAGATAAATCCTTACAAGGTGTGACATCACCTCTCTATTTTTTTTATATATCTTTTCATAAAAAATTAAAATATTACTAAATAAGTTTAAAATTGCATCACTTTCTTCATTCTTCTAGAAAAATTATTTCTATTTTTTTTTTAAATTTATAATTAAGGGTTCTAAGTATAGAATTATTAAAAATAGAAAAAGATAAAGTGGTCTTTATACTAAATGGGGATATTTACAAAATGAGTAATGTTAGAAATACCAGCTTGTTTGGTTTGAGTTTTCTGAATTCACTTTTCAAAAAATTGAAACTTTTTGTTTTTCATATTTTTTTATTTTCATTGAATTTTTTTGATTTTGAGATACACCTAACATAAAATACACTTTAAAAGTATAATATTTGTGAAAAAATCTGTGAAGAATTCACTGAATACCAAAATACAAAAAAAAAAGAGAAAAATTCAGGGTGTGTTTGGTTTGATTTTGGGAGATAAATTTTCAAAAAAATATTTGGAGAGAGAGTTTAGAAATATTTTTTGTTTGTTTGGTTATATATTTTAGAAATAGTTTTAGAATATGAGAGTTTATGATGATTTGATATTTTGTTGTAGTTGTGTAAATGTGTGTGAGAGAAAAAGTGATTGAAAATGAGAGAGGAGAGAGAAAAAGTGATTGATTGATGTATAGAAGAGAAAAGAAAAAATTAGTCTAGGGTCCCTCTCCCACTTTTCGTAATAGAAGAGATCCACAAAATTATTTTTTTGATATCTAAGGTCTCTAAACATATATCAGAGAAATTTGACTGGGTTTGATCCTCTTCCTCAAAACCTCATTGCCCCATTTCAATCATCAGTTTTGCCGCAATCCCACTATAATCCTCCATATTCGGCGCCAACGTGGTCCAGTGTGCAGCACACTGCTCCTTCATCAGCTGCTTCTTCTTCTCTGACTCCAAATCCTCTGGTGCAATCTCCTTTACAATCGTTACAACTAACACCTTCGATTTCGTCACCTTCTCTGACACCTTTTGTACCGAAAAGCTATTGTAATGCTCCAAAACTTCATCAAACTCTTTCAACAAACCTTTTTGCCCCTTGGACGCAATCGTCAGCTCGTAATTCAACAAATTATCCGGATCAATCACCGATCCCTTTTTTCCAATGGCTTGCCGTTACGAAATAAAGGTGAACGTTGTCTGCATAGGTTCCAATGAAGAAGGAAAATGGTCAAACAATCATGATTCCTCTCTTCCAAAGTCAAGAAAAACATTGCTGGAAATGTATTTCAACGAGTAGTACAGCTGTGATTGTTGATTACATTTATTCTCACTGCTAAATTTAGATACTAGCTTAAAAAATATTAGTTTGACAATCTAAATACTTTGAATTTATGTGTGTGTATATATATATTAATGATGGTGTCATTTAATATTTCTCTTTCTTCTTCTTATTTTTCTTGGTACTTAAGGAGAGAGAAACAATATATATATATATATAGAGAGAGAGGGGGGGTGGTGAAGCAAAGGAAAGTTGAAGGTTAGAGTGGTGAGCGATGTGGATATATCCCCAGAGAAATTCTCTGGGTTTGAAGTAAAATTTCTTTGGGTCGATCCAGAGAAATTTCAAAATTTATCTGGAAAGGTAATGTTGTGAAAATGCAGAGAAATTTCTGTGGAGAGTGGGAAGTATATAGAAGGCAGAGAAATTTGAAATTTCTCCGGAGAGTGCATGAAAGGCCAGGGAGGCCAAAGAAATTTGAAATTTCTTTGGAGAGATAATTTTGTGGGAAGGCCAGTAAAGTCAGAAAAATTTTCAAATTTTCTCTGGATCAACTTGAGGGACCTTAGACATTATGAAAATATTAGATGTCATTTATGCTATAAAATCTTAATACGAGGGACCTTAAAAAAAAAAAACCCAAGAGAAAAAGTGATTTTGAAATTTTTTTTTCAAAATCAATAAACCAAACAAAATTTTAAAAAAATTTCTCCAAAATTACTCTCTTAAAAGCAAACCAAACAAGGCTTCATTTTTTTTTTTTTTTGTATTTATTGATTTTTTATAAATATTTTACTTTTTAAATACATCTAAGTAAGGTGTATTTAAAAAAATAAAAAAAATTACTTAAAATTTAAAAAATATTCACTAAAAATATAAAAATATAAAAAATAAAATACTCAATTTTCAAAAAAATTAAATCCAAATACAATAAGACATTTAGTAGAAATCAAATGTCTCACATGTGAACTCCACACTCATTTGAGATATTCGATCAAATATTTAGTAGAAATGTTGAGACTTATAATATTTTTCATACTTAATAACTGTGTAGAGTGAGGGTTAGGTTTAGAAAATTAATTTTTTAAATAATTTTTTGACATTTTATAAGATGATGCCTAGATAAATAGAGAGAATAAAGTGAATTTTGATAAAAGTTTGGGATAGTTACATGTAGGTCATAATAGGTGACTATATTATCTAGTAGGTCATATTATAATTAATGACGATTTTCATCAAATATTATTAAAAAAACGTTACTAATTATTAATTTTTAACAATAATTTGAAAAATTTGTCATAAAAATGTCAGTAATTATAAGTTTTAGCGACAATTTTAAAAAATTATTAAAAAGAAATCACTAATTTTTAACTTTCATAAATTTGAAAAATTCGTCATAAAAAAATCACTAATTACAAGTTTTAGTTACAATTTATAAAAATCATTACAAAATAAAATCACTAATTACCAAATTTTACCAATATATGTAAAAAAAATCATAAAAAATTATTTTTGATAACGATTTATTAAAACTCATTTTCAATAAAATTTGATAAAAGTTAAATCCAGAACCTATTTAAAAAAGTTTTTGGGCTTGTTTGGTTTGTATTTGAGAAACATGTTTTAAGATAAAAAGTACGAAAATTTGTTTGGTTTGATTTTTTTTCAAAAGATGTTTTGAGAGAGAGTTTTGGAAGAAGTGATTGATTTGATGTGTACGAGAGAGAGATTTGTTTGGAAAACTTGTAAACCAAACAAGTTTTGGAAAAAAAATTTAAAAAAATTTGTTTGGTTTGACTACTTTTGAAAACTTATTTGTAGAGAATTTTTCTCAAAATTTTTTGAGAAACACAAACCAAACAAGGCTTTATCTTTCAAAGGAGCTTAAATAATTAATTTTTTTTTTTTTTTTTAATCCTAACCAAACTCAGCCTAAGGCTTGGTGCGAGTTCAGATCCTCTGCAGTGGTTGCGTGGAGTGCACTACCCAATCGAGTCGAAGTTGGAGAGCGAACGGCGAACAAAGACGACGGCGCGGAACGGTTCGTTGAGAAACCAGAACTCAATCAATTATACACCAGTTACACAGAAGCTCTACACAGGTCTCTTCTCTCTCTCTCTCTCTCTCTCTCTCTCTTCTCTCTCTCTCTCTATATATATATATATAATGTATATATTATTATTTCATATTTTTGTTATATGTATGTATGTATGTATGTATGTATAATGCAATTGATTGTTCATTGTTGGTCTGTTCTTAATTGCACAGATGATGTTAGTCTTCTCATGTCTTACTCGACACAAACCCTTTCTTCTGGTCCACCTCCAAATCCACCTCTCTCTCTTTCTCCAATTTTCTCTCTCATGTAAAATCTCTAAAACCCTTCTCTCTCTCTCTCTGTAAAACTTAACTAACCCCCAATTTCCCCCCAATTCATCAATCTTCATTGTTCTCTACAGGTCCTCGCATTCTTAAACTCTGTTCTCCTGTTGAACCAATTCAACCTGTAGTGGTGATTGCACTGGCTTCAACACCTGCGATTACGTCTATGATTCATCGTCCTCGCCGACCAATCAGAGGGCCGAGACTTTGTTGAAGGAATTTGAGGAATTTGTGGTTAAAGACGAGCAATTAAGCAAGGAAGACTCGGTCCATGGATTGGAATTCACTGCTATCTGGGTCTTTGTCAATGGCCTTTGTTGTATCCTTAGAGTAACTCTAATGGTGAAAGCCAAAATGGCTAAAAAAAGAGAGAGGCTATTTTCTTACCTATGCCACTCCTATGGTGAGCAGCTCCAATGATTCAATAGTTAATGAATAGTGTCAAAAATGATGTAGTTTAGCGATGTTGATCCGATGTTGTAAATGCCTATTTTCTTCTATTTTCTGTCAAAATGCCAAAACATAAATGCTATAGTGGGTCCATCATGAATGTAGAAACAAAAGGCTGTTGAATTTTAGCAATAGCTAAACCTTGTGCTAAATTTGGCACAATGTTTTTGCAATGCTAAAATATGCACAAGTTTAGTTAGTCATTGTGAGAGCTCAAAACTGAGGTTCTTGCTATTTTTTTCAGCAACAGCAAGCCTTAGCAGGATGCACCATGTTATTTTGGCACAACTGACTCCTATATCCATTTTTGACATTGAATCTATTTTTCAAAAAGTATCTAGTGATCAGACTGTGACTACTATATAATGGATTTGCTCAAGACTTGGCACCCATTGGTGAACTTTGTTTTGCTTGTTTTTATACATATTGTATATATTATTGTTTGATTAATTCAATGGAATAGATATACAGCGGGTGTTCTCGTTCTGGGTCACTTCATCCACAACCTCGAGTGAGTGCTTTTATTTATATGCATACGTTAAAACAATATTGCTGACTGAAGTTATGTATATTGATTGAATCTCAATGTCTATTATGTTTCTTTTGGGAATTAGGATCCAGTGAGTGTTATACTTTTATGCATAGTTGAACAAGTAACTTGAACCGACGGAACTTGTTTTCATTGATCCATCATTGCCTAGTTATGTTCTTGACTTCTTTTGGGATTAGGATACTTTCAATGTGCTTTCATGTGGATTATGTGGTGATATCGTGGGATTGTGTTATAAAGCATTTTGCGTTTTGCACTCTAATAATGCCATTATCTATAAATTACTTTGTTGATTGAGTTCTCTTTGTATGGCCTTGGACTGTCAAATTCCCGTCATATTGATCTGTCCACGAAAAATTCACACATTTTTAATGCCTATTATAAAAATGTATGCAGAATAAATTCACACTACTGATCAATGAGTGTTCTACACAGCTAATAATGTTCATTTGTGCCCACTTAATTGTATTTGTATATGAAGCTACAATTTTCAAATTAGTGTTTAGGTTTGAAAGTTTTGATAGGGAACTTTTTACATATGATTTTGTCATTAGAAAGCATCTTTTAGGTTGGAAGAGAAAATTTAGCTCTTTAAATAACTGGAGTGGGCTCTACCAACAACAACCCGAAGGATGATGTTAGTAAAATCCTTGTCTCTTTGAATGTGTTTATTGTGTATATATTTTAGATTCTATTCATAGTTGTTGTCATTACCTATTTCTTGTTGCTTTGGTAGCGTGTATTCTCTAAAGAGATTACTAATATGGTGGCATATTGTGTTTGCATGGATCCCTGATGGACCTGGAGTATGTTTTTATTTTCTTCAATATCTACAATATTTCCGATTATATATACTTAGAGTTTTCTTATTCACAAGATATGTTGCAGTCATGAATGCAATATTCTCTGCTCCGCGTTTAATGTATTGTGTCTATACAATTGAGATTTTTTTTTTAATAAATAAACTTGATGATATTTTCTTCTCATTGTTTTACTTTTTCAACTTGTTTTAAGTGAGTGGAAATCTAAGTTTTTTTTGTGTTTTTGTTTTAAATTAATATTTGTGTTAGTGCTAGTACTTAACCTTTGATTAAACCATGTAGTGCGAAATTAGGTTTATCTTTCCCTAGTTTTATTGTCCAAAAGCTCTTTTAGGTAAACTAAGACAACGAAAAATTGTCTCTATGGTTTTCTTTTGTTGTCTGTTGGCTGCAGCTGTGGTTCCACAATTATTTTGCTGGGCATAACAGATTAGATACTCTATTTGTCATTAATATGTGAAAGACGAGAATTTTATCTACAAAAAAAATGTGAAAACAAGATTGGGATTGCATTTAATGTATATTAAGGTCGTTGGATATAATGTATTATAAGTATCGATTATTTGTTTAGGATTCCCATCTATACTTCACCTACTCCACTACACACTCCAACTTCACCACTCACTCACCACAACACTCCACTTCACCTAACCACTATCACCTCCAAACTACACTACTACCACATTGTTCTTCTATATATAGATTGATAGAATTTAATTGAAATCAATTCTGATAACAATCAACAAGCAATCAATATACATATATTTACATCGGTATTCAGAGCAATAGGTTTAGCTCTTGGTGAGCTTCACCTTCCGCGGGGGGCAACCTTGCCTCACCGCCCGCGGACCCTAACCTGTTACATAATCAAATTGCAAACGACCGGCTTCTCCATCCTCGTCACAGGCGCCGCGCTTCGTCGCACCCATCCTTCTCGACGTTGCCAAACAGCGTCTCGATCCATTCTTCTCTTACTTCTGTTCTCAAAGTTCTTCAAGGTCTCCATGGCCCCCTAGCTCCGCGCCGGCAATCCAGATGAGATCGCGAAGTTTCTGGCCTATTTGGCCAGCTCGGCAAGTTGGTGCAGCCCGAATCGTCGAGTTTCCCTCAGGATGTTGTGAATAGAAGACACGTGTACGCTTCAGGGTGGACCAGTGGAATCATGAGTGCAAATATGTGTGTGATCCAGAGTTCATTTACCCGTACGAATCAGGCGGCTTTATATGATTGCAGTGCAGAGGCAGATTGAAAACTGCAGAGCAGATCAAGCAAAGCTCAAGAAACAGCATTGAAGCTTTGATTTGGATGGGTTTGTTGTCATCGTGAGAGACTCACACAAAATGCTTGCCTCCTTGCTGCAAACTTTAGGAAATAAAATATGAAAACTCGGGAGTATATTGGATGTCCAAAGACAACTGATGGTGACTACTTGGCAGATAGAATTATTTTTAGTGAGGATAAGCTCAGGACTCCAAATAGCAAGGCTATGCATGATGGACTTGGGAGACACACTAATGGATGCACTGCAAAAGCCTGTTTGCTCATATAATTATAAATCTTTCTTTTTTTATTCTCTTGCTCACCCCATATCTGACCAAACACCATCTTCTTTTATTTTACACTTTTCTTTTATTAAGATATATCTCTATATATATTTTTTATAATATATTTCTAATCCTACTTTTATTTTATTTTATTTTTTTATTTTTTCTATCTTTCTTTTTTCCAATTATCTTATTATTTATTTTTTTATATATTCACACAAAAAAAAAAAAAACCTTAACCAATTGGCACAACGAAAATTATTTTATTCATCTCAGGAAATTTCCCGTTCCATTTTCCACCACAACCACAAACACAAAACACACAAAAAAAAAAAAAAAAAAAAAAAAAAACCACACAAGATCCCATCCAACAACAACAGATTTGTTTTCTTTTTACAGGCCGCCACCCACCGACCTACTCTGCCGCCGGTCTCTTCTTGCCCGTCCTGGACTGCGCCTTGCCGTGTTGCCTCCGATTTCCAGCACCGAGCACATTACTCCTGCTCTCCACTGCCGCATATTGGCGGTCCTCAAAGCTGGAAACATAGGGTGCTTCCGCTTCAGCTCCTTGTTTTCTGTCCTAGACGCTTATCTCTGCTCGCGCATCCTATACATGCGTTGGAGCAGAGCCAGCTGGGAGTTTAAATTGCTGCACTCTTTGTCCTACTCTGCAGCCGGTTCGACAAATTTGTGCACGCCGTCATTTTCCACGCCATGACTTCAGACGTTACTGATTAGCCTCAATATCAAGTTTGCATGCATTTTTGCTCACGACCGCATTCGAAGTTCAATGGAGCAAAACCAGAGGTGCTTTGGTTGCGGTTCACTGGCCACGCACAGTTATTTCTCTTGTGGGCTCGTTCAGTTCTGGAAAGAGCGTGAAGCAGGTTCTGGTAACTGGACGGGAACGAGAGGCATGTTTTTTGAGTTGCATAATGTTTCAGAGAAGGCGTTGGTTTTCGGTTGCTTTCAGATTTGCAGAGCAGTCTCCCGAGCGTTCAGAGTTTCATGACTCGTTGCACAAGCCTTCGCCTTCAACCTTGTTTTAAATAGCCGGCAGCCAGCCACGCTCATCGCCGCCTCGCCGCCGACAACTGGCACGCCTTTCATGCACATTTTTGATAAATGGCACGCCTTTTGATGGCACGCCTTTTGAAAAAAAAAAAAAAAAAAAAAAAAATTTGGCACACCTTTTCAGGGTCACTTTTCGCGTCGACATTGACCCTATAAACTGTCGACATTGATTCCGGTTAGCCTCTTTTATGTCCGACAAGCTCTGTAAAACTGTCCGGCATTATTTCGGTGCTCTTTATGGGTCCGACAAACTCTATAAACTGTCCCAATTGATTCGGTTAGCTACTTTAATGGGTCCGCAAGCTCTGTAAACTGTCCCGACATAGATTCCGGTTATGTTTCTACAAGGGTCCGACAAGCTCTGTAAAACTGTCCGACATTGATTCGGTTGTTTCTACAGGTTCAGCAAGACTCCGTAAATTCACAAATTGTCTTCTAACAACGGTCCGACATGACCCCTAAACTGTCTTCTACAACGGTGACATGACCCGATAAACTGTCTTCTACAAACGTCGACATGACCCCATAACTGTTTTTCTACAACGGTCCGAACATGACCCATAAACTGTCTTTCTACATGTCTGACACACCATACATGTGTCCTCTACAACGTTATGACACCCCCATTAAGTTCTTCACAACGGTCTGACACGACCATACAGTGGTCTCCTATCCTTTTTTTATTTTTATGTATTTCTTGTTTTTGTACTCTCTCCAAACGTCAAGTGGTTAGTTTTCTTCTCTTGACGTTTGCGGGGGCTGTTAGAATATTTTTTTTTTTTTTCCATCTTTACCTTCACCTACTCATACACACTCCACTTCACCACCTCTCACTTCACCACACCTCCAACTTCAACCTAACCCACTATCACTCACATACACCTATACCAATTTTCTCTATAATAGATTGTATAGAATTGTAATAGAATCAATCTTGTAAAACATCAACAAGCAATCAATAATACATATATTTCACATTATTGTTATTAATTTTTAACATGAAACTTGAAGACTTGTAAACAGTAATGTATAGACTATTTCACTAATAATTTTAAATGAATGTGAAGATAGATCCAATGTAACGTTATATCCAATATTGTTTTCAGTGGAAAGAAATATCTTTTAATGAGGCATGCATTTTACCTTTAATGTTAAAGGTCTTTGTAACTTCTTAACTCAATTCACGGAAAATTTGCTTTTGTCCAAAGGAAATTGGGGGTAGAACTGGATATAAATTTGAAATAGCATCCACAATCCAAAGTTTTTAAATCTTTATTTTGGTATGATTTATTAATCACCAAGCGAGAGAGGTACAATCATGAAGCAGGATACTTCAAATAGTGGTGACGTATTCGTATGGATACGAATACCTTGGATATTCCTATTCGCGATACGTATCGAATACTTAGTAAAAGTATCGGATACTTCTTATTATATTTTCATTAATTTTGGGAGTATCGGTTTTGAACTGTTTGAGTATCGATACTTCAAGTATGTTTACTTGCTTTTATGAAATTAGAAGATTGTAACATTTCTTCATAGTAATATATATAATATAATTGAAAGTACAAATATAAATCTTTTCTAATACTTTGTTAAGTTTCGTTCGATAAGAAGAGTATAGTGTAAGTAAATAATAGAATTTAATCAAACTGTGTATCCTAATTATTTCATGCATGTCCCCTATAACTACATAGAAAGCTAAGAACTAACAGAGAATATACAATGGATAAATTAATTATCAATAAATAAATATAAGCAATAAAAACTTGATACAATATTTTCACTATGTCAAAGGAAAAACAGCATAGCGGAAAGATTGTGAATTGTTCTATATTATAAAAAATATGTTAAACTTGATATTGAATAAATAATTTGCAAAGACCTATTAAAAATTTAGAATAAACAAGCTACTAGCTTAAATTAATACAAATTCTAAAAGTTATATTTTGCATATAAAATTACATTGTGATTTTCAACGTTCCTTTACTTATTGTTAATTCATATTAATAATTTTAAAAATATATTTTTCACAAATGTATCTAGCGTAACCGGTATCCTATTTTTTTAATAGTTCTGTCGTATGCCGTATCCGTAGTCGTGTCGTATCGTATCTCGTATCCTATCTTATGCTTCCTATGTCAAGAGTTTGAGGTTCAAAATGTTAGCTAAAGATGCATTAAATTTGAGAATGCCCCAAAAATGCCGAAATGAAATGAAGCAAAATCCTGAGGAATACCCCAAACATACACCTCTTTAGTGACTCATTAGTTTCGCGCTGTACCGATGTTGCACTGCCTATATTTCTAGACTTTCGTGACCCATTATTTTCGTCACCTCCCACATCCACCAACGCAGCAGCAGCCATATTCGCACTGCCCCCATCACCTCCATCAGGCTGTCTTATTGTGATTGGCATTATGCTATCCTTTCAGCATGTTTTCACAACACTCATTGTGCTAACTCTAATTTCATTACACACTTCGATTAACATATAATTCAACTTCTGGATCAATGGACTGAGATAATTCTGAGGGAAGTGTTGGAGCTTTCTTTCGTCATGTATTTTTTCTTCAGTCTGCTTTGCTTCTGCATCCACAGAGTGGATTTTTCTTTCGTAAAAGATCTTTTAGCGATTTTATTGTGAATATCTATATTCTTTAACATGTTTGTATAAGGATTCCCCCCCCCCCCCCCCCCCCCCCCCCCCTTCTGATGTATTTCTTGGTGATTGGTTAGATTGGTCATTTAACTTTTGATTCAACAGAACTCAAGGTGAGAAATTTATCATTGCATGAAGGCCTTTAGAATATGCCTTATCAAATAATAATAAATGTATGTATTTGTGAAGTTACTAATAAGATTTCATTTGGTTATCCCAACAAGTAAAATTTATCAATTTTGCTTCCAACTGCAGGTTACATATAGATTCTTGTGTGTTAGGGTACACTTCGCTATCCTTAGCAGGTAGATTATTTATCATTTATGTACATTCCTGCCTGCCAAATGTTACAATATCTGACAGAGCTCTTTGTTCTTAATGATGATCGTATATATGTTTGTGCAACAGGCTTCTTACATACTGGGTGTGTTCTCAAGCCCAAAAACTAGATGGCTGTTTCAGTATCTCTCGTGGTTTTTGACTTTAATTGGCAGTATGGATGCAATTCAGTCTTGTATTTTTATCATGTTATATCATTATTTTATTTTGTTCAATTAGTAGCTTCTTTCCCCAGTTTTAAGCATTTACAACTTAATAGTAAGGTAAGTGTGTAAATGGTTTTATCTTTCAGTTTCATCTTTTAACTGAGGAAACAGTTCTTGATTCTGTATGATATTTCTGCCTTATTTTTCATTCTCTGAATACCAATGTGAATTGTTGTTAACGGCAGGACAGTAATTTGGACTGGATTGCATTCCTCCAGCAGATTTTTACAACTACTAAGCTGTAGGAGGGATTCGTGCCTCGTAATTATCATTGGCAATTTGTTTGTGTTGTTAGTTTATGTCGATTTTCAAACATTGAATCAACTTCTTTTGTCTTTATTGCTTCATTTAGCAGCAAGTTCTCTTAATGAAAATTGTTTCTTTTCTTTATTTATTTGTCACACTCGCTTATCAATCTTAAAATGGCTAAGCTAGGTGTACACCATTAATATCTACACAACAAACTAAATTGTCACTACTTTTTTTCAAGCCTCTCTCCCTCTGTTAAGGATTGACCCACCATATCAACCCATTTGTAATTACCCTTTTGGGGCTATATCCAGCAATTTGC
>NW_021027357.1:1226709-1305706 GCF_004153795.1 Camellia sinensis | reverse complement strand
TTGAGGCATTTATTATCTGTTTAGAAATAACTGCTTTGGGCTATCGGTGGATGATAGTCTTGATTGTTGTAGACACTGCATAATGATTAGGTGAATTAAAACTAATCAAGTTGTGTATTTGAATACATGGGTGCCGAATCTCGCGGATGAAATTTCCGTAAAATGGCCATTTGAAAATAATTACACATGGGTGCCGAATCCCGCGGACGCAATATCCGTAAAATGGCAATTCGAATATAATTACACATGGGTGCCGAATCCCGCGGGCGCAATTTTCGTAAAATGGCAATCTGAAAACATCTATACATGGGTGCCGAGTCCTGCGGATGAAATTTCCGTAAAATGGCCATGAGGAAATAATCACACATGGGTGCCGAATCCCACGGACGCAATTTCCGTGAAATGGCAAGTTTGAAGTATTGTTGGCTTGAGATGTAATCTCGCTTAAGTGGTTTGGTCAGGTTCTGAGCCGTGTTTATAAGTTGAGTCTTGTTAAGTGAAGGATTATGGAACTGGATTGTACTGCATGTTAGTATACATATGGGTTAAACATTTATCAAGTGCTAATGTTTTAGTTATTTCTCATATTATGTTTAGCATATCTCTACTGGGCGTTGGCTCACCCTATATGGGACATCATTTTCAGGTACAGGTAGCATGTCACCTCGAAGGACGTAGCTTGAGAGGCTTAGTGGCTGGGACTTCTTTTGTGGTTACATTTTTGTATCACATGTGTATCAAGCCAAGGGCTTATTATCTGTTTGAGTTAGTACTCACTCTTTTGTAACCAAGTTTTGGCTTGAAAAGTTGTAAGCCCGTAGGGCATTTACTTTTGTTGTCAACAGGTAACACATTTTGTAATGAATACTCTGATGACATGTAATTGTGTTTTATTCTCTTATGTCAAGAATATATGATTGATGGGTTTATTTTGAGGGCGTTACATATAAGAATTTATTTTGTGTTACCGTTAGTTTTCAAAATGTTTAATTTTCAACTCTATAACTTTATATATATTTATATACATTAAATCCTACAAGTATGTGACTATTTCATGTAACGCTCTTCATTATTATTGTTAATGTATATGTGGTATTCCTAAATATATTAGGTATTGATTTCTTAAATATATTTAGGAATAGCTATAGTTAGGTTTCTAGTTGGATACTCTTTCTCATAATTAAGTTTCTAGTAGGATACTCTTTCTCAACCTATATATACAGGCCTTCTATTGTATAGAATATATTCAACTCGACATCATTCAACACAATTCATTAAATACAATACAAATTATTCTCTCTCTCTGTTATTTTGACCCCTTCAAATTGTCCCGACATTGATTCTGGTTAGCTCCTACATCGGTCCAACATGACCCTTTTAAACTTCCCTGACATTGATTCCGGTTAGCTCCTACATCGGTCTGGCATGACCCCTTCAAACTGTCCCAACACATTGATTCCAGTTAGCTCCTACATCGGTCCGACATGACCTCTTCAACTATCCCAACATTGATTCCGATTAGCTTCTACAATGGTCCAGCATGACCTTAAACTGTCCCGGCATTAGTTCCGGCCAGCTCCTATAACGGTCTGGCATGACCTTAAACTATCTCCTAGCATTAGCTCCGGCCTCTGATATATTTCCAGCGCTCTTGCGCTCCCGTTCAAACTTTACAATCAATTTTCCTTTTATTTTATTTAGTTTTATTTCATGTTTTAGTTTCTCTTTCCAAACTCAAGATGTTTATCCTCCTTGAGTTTAAGGGGGGATGTTAATGTATATGTGGTATTCCTAAGAATCTATGTGTGTTTGTATACAACAGTGTCAAGTGTATATAAGAATCTTTTTCAATAAAATACATAAATTGTCCGATAAAATGAATTGTTCAGATCATTAAAACGAAACCTATGGTGGAATCATAGGCCCAAATAACGCCCTCAAATCCAAATTTTAGACTAGAAAGTAGAGGTGCTTAGCGGATATTTTGATCTACCTAAACCGACCAAATCGATCCAACGCATTTTGGACGGATGCGTGATGACGAGTAGACGGTTACGGATTATTTTTTGCAATCAGCCTAATTTTGGACGGATAACAGATTTGAGCTTCCTTTGACAACAACTGAATCACTAAATCGCGAGCGCTTCTAATAATTTGTAAGATTTTGTATTTTCAATTTGTTTAGATATTTTAATTGCGTTTTCAATTGAAAAGAGTTTAGATATTCTATTATATTTTCAATTTAGAAATCCTTTTATCAAATGGCAAGTTTTAATATTTACTATTTTTGTGTGAAAAATATAAGGCTTAATTTTGTCATTTTTTTAAAAAAAAAATTGATTTTGTAAAATAAATAAATAAATGTGTAAAAAATTTATCAATTTTATATAATTTTATCTTTGGTGTGTAGAAATAATTTTTTTAATATTTTTTAAAAAAAATTGACATTTTTTTTATGAAATTAATTTATATTTTATCAAATTTGACAATTTCGTCCTCAAAATTGAGTAATGATATCTTCAATTGTCTTTATTTAGACCAATATTCAAAATTCAAGGTTAAATGTGTCATAATTGAATAGTCAGTGATTAAAATGATACAAGTTTCAAACTATAGGGACCATTAGTGTAATTTGCCAAATAACCTACTAAGGAGTATAAAGCTAGCTATTAAATCAAAAAAAAAAAAAAAAAAGAAGTTGGCTAAGCTGTCTCTAAATTTTTTATTTATTTAAGAAATTAAGGGCTCAATCTTTGCCTTATTTATTGTATTGTCGTTTTTTTTAATTATTGTTAATGAATGCTCTTTTGTAGGTAGGTAATTTGCTCGATTGATTTTTTTTGTTTTTTACGTTATCGAGTTGGTTATTAAACTTTTATGATTATTGATTATCCGAAACAATCTCTTATAGATTGTCAAAAATAAAAATTCACTATAACAATAATATTGTATCATAACTAATATCGTCATCAATAATAAAATTATACCCAAAAAAAAAAAAACCCTCACCATTAATGTGTAATTACCTTATTCAAAGTAATTATGGAATTATCACATCTATATAACAAAGCAAGAAAGTTTTTGAAAATTTATAAAATGTATCAGAGATACATTTCATATCAGTGGATGAGATGATTTATAATTAACATCTAACGGCTGAGATGAGATGAAACCTTGAAAAATGCGTTTGGTTCCCACCCAAGCCTCTGCCTCCTACCTACGTCTGCCTCCTACCTATGTCTCTCTCTCTCTCTCTCTCTCTCTCTCTCTCTCTCTCTCTTTTTAACTTTCAAACTCCTTCTCAGTACCCATTTCTCTCTCACATTTTGCCTCTCATTTCTCTGTCCTCATTTCTCTCTCTGCCTTTATCAAAGCTCACTCCAACCACTCCAGCAGCTCAATTGCAACATCCATTAAAATCACTCAGGGGTGTGATTTTGTTGGGGCTTTGATAATTACTCAACTCGGTTTTAATGATTTGGTTTGATCATATATCCAAAAGAGTAATAAAGTAACAGAGTACTCATTTTGGCTTTGATGATTTGGTCTGTTATTCTTATATATTTGGTGTTTGTGTTTGTGTTTGTCTATATATTCAAGAAACTGGTATATGTTTTTTTTTTGTCTATATGTGTTTGTGTTTGTCTATATTTCTTTTTTTTCTGAAGTGGCAGCTATGGTGGGTTTATCAACTAAAATCTGTGGGTTTGAGTTGCAGCGGTAACGTATCAATCTCTTGGTGTAACGCCGTCAAAAAGAAACCCATCATAACATACATTCACTATAAATAGAAGAGATTTCATATTACAATCATCAGAGTATTCTTACAAAAGGTATTACATATTGACAACAAAAGTAAATACTCTATAGGCTTACAACTTTCCAAGTCAACACTTGGTTACAAAAAGAGAGTACTAACTCTACATAAAATAAGCCCTTAGCTTGATATACATGTAATACAACAAAACAACAAAAAAAGAGTTTGACAGCTCCAAGCCTCCCAAGCTACGTCCTTGGAGGTGGCATAACACCTGTACCTGAAAATGATGTCCCATATAGGGTGAGCCAACACCCAATAGAGATATGCTAAACATAATATGAGCAATAACTAAAATATTAGCTCTTGATAAATGTTTAACTCATATAACCCAACATACAGTACAATCCAGTTCCATAATCCTTCACTTAACAAAACTCAACTTATAAACACGGCTCAGAACCTGGCCAAACAACTTAAGTGAGACTACATGTCGAGCCAACAATACTTCAAACTACCATTTCATGGAAATTGCGTCCGCGGGATTCGGCACCTATGTGTAATTATTTTCTCATGGCCATTTTACGAAAATTTCATCCGTGGGACTCGGCACCCATGTATAGATGTTTTCGAATTGCCATTTTACAGAAATTGCGTCCGCGGGATTTGGCACCCATGTATAGATATTTTTGAACTGCCATTTTATGAAAATTTCATCCACGGGATTCGGCACCCATGTATAATTATGTTTGAATTGCCATTTTACGAAAATTGCATCCGCGGGATTCGGCACCCATGTATTCAAATACTCATCATATACAATGACAACCAATACACCAATTGATTGGTTTTAATTCACCTAATAATCATGCAGTGTCTACAACAATCAAGACTATCCTCCACCGATAGCCCAAAACAGTTATTTCTAAACAGATAATAAATGCACTAACAGATAAATTATCAATATTTTCAAAGATGAGTGATTAATGAATCCGACTCCACCATTCTACTACATAATGAGCCAATTTCATTATTCCCAACTCAATTTCATGTTTCCATAATTTCCTAAATTAATTACATGGATTAATTTGTCATAACAATTTAAGGCATTCCCCCCCCCCTTTTCTCAATATTCCCAAAGGCCCAAAATAACTTCAATAACATCAATACTATCATTTTAAGACCCAAAATACACATTTATGAGCCAAAATAACAAAACCCCTCTTTATACATTTAGAAACCCTAACACCCAAAATCACCCAACTTCAACATTAAATCAAAATGACTAAATACTTATGTCAAAGATCATAAAAATGAGTAGTTATCCCTACCTCAAATTTCGAAGCTCAACGGAGAAGATGATGAAAACTCAAAGTGCTCCAAATCAAGAAATTTTCAAAGGCTCAAAGGTAAAATATCACTCTAACTAGATCAAATCCTAGAGAGAAGTTAAGGTTTTAGAGTGAGGTGCTCTCAAATGGTGGTTTTCAAAAAGTAAGAGAGAGAAAGGATGTTGAAAAGTGATCCAAAAAGTCAAAACTTGGACTGATATAAAAGTCGCCCCGCTCGAGCGTCAGATACAAACTCACGCTCGAGCGTGAAAAGCGCCGCTCGAGCGTCGATTACACACCTGCAGAAGTTTTGCAGACATGCTCCCCGCTCGAGCGTCAAACTCCCCGCTCGAGCGGAGGAACAAAATCAAAGGGTCACGCTCGAGCGTCAAAACTCTCGCTTGAGCGTATGAAGACCTGCAAAGAAAAATACTGGGAGATGGAAATTCACACTTGAGCGTCAAAACTCCCCGCTCGAGCGGAGAAACAACAACAAAGGGCCCGCTCAAGCGTCAAAAGTCCCGCTCGAGCGTGAAGGCCAAATTCTGGGCATCAACTTTTGGTTTCAAAGCACAACCAACCTGTTTCAAACCTGCCCAACACAACCCAAGACTCAAATACAAAGAGTAAAAGATGGAAATGAGAATGAGACAACAACACATCCACGGAACCGAGTCCAGAATACAATAAATAAAGAGAGGAAAAACCAGGATCGCTATACTTGGGAAGGTTGAGCCCTTGCTATGGTGCTCTGGTCTGGACAAATGGAAGAGAACAGAGGAAAGGGATGAGTTGGGATCCCACTTGCAGGTTCATTGAAATTTTTTATTATAAATAAATAGTTTTGATTTGATAAATTAGAGTAGTAAAAATATGGTGTGGTGATGGATTTCCAAAATTATTAAACATATATTAGACTTTTAATCACTTTGCTTAATTAGTATATATTGACTGGTATTTTTTAGTGGACTGGACTATTTTTTGTTCAAATCCGTGAAATAGTTTAGTTAAATAATGCTTCCGATGCTGGCAAAAACATTGAAGCCATTTTTCATGTTCTAGCTAAATAAGTATTCAGATTATGGGAGAATAGTTTAATTTATATGGAGTAGTTTAATTCACAAGGAGCAAAAACTGTTTGTGCAATAAGTCAAAATACACCAATGATGCAACCCCACCATGTAAAAATCTTATTGCATATGTGATGCAATTGCTTTTTTTATGGTTAATCAATTTATTAATATTTTTATTTTGCAGGTTATTTTACAATTTTGGGCTATTCAGAACTAATAATTTCTTAAGAGGTTGTCTAATAACACCATCCTTCTTTTGTAGTAAGTGTTCTATTAGTATTTGTTGGTTTATTTATTTTTTTAGTATATAAATTCTGTAATTGTTTTTAGTCAAAAAAATGGTATTTATTATTATTTATTTTTGTAGTATCAAAATATATCTCAGTGACTGTTTATTTTTAAGTTGTATATAAATTTTGTAATTGTTTAAGAAAATAAAAAAATAAAAATTTATGATACATCTAATCTGTTTTGACTGTACATGTTTTGTTCATGAAAATATTGAGAAACATGACTATAATCTTTTCTTATTTTATTGTTGTTACTGATGAGAAAAAAGGGTATCCATTCAAATTTTTAGTCAGTAAATTTTGGTAGTAAGTCAATTATGTTTTTGGTGACTCTCAAATTTGTATTTTTACTTACAAATTTTACAGTTAGAACCTGCTAAACATTCATATTCATATCAACACCATAATATATTTTAGTCTGGTCCAAAAAAACAAAACCAATCGCATGGATCCTTCGAATTCACTCATTTTTTTATTCACGAATCACATACGAGCATTGATGGGTTTCATTGATAGGATTACATTTTCTCATTCTACATTGATGGGTTTATATAATTTTGGGTGATTCCAATTTCCGAGTTTACATTTTCTCTCTCTACATTGATGGGCTTATATATTTCTGAGTTTATAAGAATTTCATCACCTAAAGCCATAATCAATGGGTTGAGACAAAATTTTTGCTTTTGATGAAACAAAATGTCACGCCCCACTTTTTATTACTCGAAGTCATTACCAAATTCATTAGCTTAATTCAAGTTCAGAGATAACATGCGGAAATAAACTCTTCAGTCCCATGAATAGAAGTAAATAACAATTCTCTCATCCGAATGCAAAATAAATACAACATGAGCATACTGAATAAAATGCCCAAAGGCTTACATCGTTAAAGAATCAAAGAAGGGTGTAACCCTTTTACATATATGGCATTCCGCCAACACAAAAGAGGCCCCGTGGCCAACAAGTAAGAAGATCCACATCTTGTAACACATCCTGCTTAACACCTGAAAAAGATTCAACAACGTGGGATGAACATATAGTCCAGTAGGGATCTCTACATGATCCTCAACAATAACAGCTTACAGATAGCTATGATCATGAATGCTCATTCTCGTACTAGAATAATATTGTGGCAGTTTATACAAAAGTATACATAAGTATAAGCTTTTCTCAAAACAGTCAATCCATTCAGCGCTATAAGCGATTCATCTTTCATTTCATTTCATTAACCCTTGTTCCCAAGCTTTCACAACAATAACAACTTCTTAGGAAACCAATTTCTCTAAGCCCATTATCTTTCTCACATTTCCATACTTACAACATATATTCCCTTTTCAAAATATACTTTCAAATACCCAATTTTTTCTTCACACCTTCCCAAAATCTCACAATGGCATTTTGGTTTGTTTTCAATACATCCATAACTATACATGCATGCCTTCAATAAAAGGGAGATGACAGATCATCAACATGTATAAGATTAACAATTGAGGCAACTAGGCCCTCCAAAACTATAACCATCACAATCCATGATATACTCAGATACACTGAGACAAAACAATAAAAAAACTCTGCTCTACCGGCTATATGCACAGTAAGCCAAGGATACAACTCTCACAACAATATGCCATTTTACCAGGCGCTAGCTGGAAGGGTGTGGTACCTTCTATTCTCAGCGCAGTCAGTTCTGCAGGCGCTAGCTGGAAGGTAACGGTACCTCTGATTATAAGCGCAGGGTATAACACGAAGAATCACCCTACAACAGAGTATAACCAACAAGTGTAATACGTACACATAAACTATCAAAATACATAAGCAACGTGTTAAAGTATATGAACACATAAGTATGTGTGGAGTACATCCCCTATCTCCTCCCACACACTGGAGTACATCTCCTTTCTCCTCCCTAACAATTTATACATATATAATGTACAATAGCACTTCATTACATACAATGTTCAACCAACACAGGTGTAATGCATACACGACAATTCAACACAGCCATGTCATTCTCCACCGATGACCAGGGACAAAACCTCTAGATGCATGATTTTAGTACATCTATTATAAGACTCAACTCTCATGAGATCTTAAATCCAACAACAATTTTCCCCAAATGTACGTATTCAACACTCAAGATACAACAATTCAATTCTCATATTCTTTTTCTAAAAATCACATAGAGTTAACACTTTATTTCCCATTTCCAAGATCAACTTCCAGGATTTTCCAATTCCAAAACCCCATTTTCATTCCATAAAACCAATACCGTTCTTCTCATAATTTTCCAAATCAATTATGCAAATTAATTCATAATAGTAAATCAGGGCTTTCTCCCTCTTTCTTAACATTGACCCAAAAGGGGCTCAAATACCAACAACAATTAACAATAATCTCATTTGAGACCCAAAATACATATGTATTGGCCCAATGTACAAAACCCCTCTTTTAATTTATCAAATCAAATAAAAATTAGGGCTTTTTCTTTTATCAACATTAATATACTAATTTACGCCCCAATTAGTCCAAATCACCATCAATGATAACAAACCCATTCAAACAACCAACCCTAGGTTCACTCCCATGGTTTTCAAACAAACCCAACATGGATATAATTTTCATGCAATACAAAACTACCACATGTCTATCTATAGACGAAGCATCGTAAAAGAACAAGGAAATCCCTACCTCAAATTCGGAGCTCAAATGGAGAAGATGAAGAATTTCGAAATGCTCCAAACCTCAAGATTTTCGGATTGATAGGAAGCCCACACCGAGCTCTACACTTTTTACAAAGGCACTAGGATGGAAGATCACTCAAACTAGATCAAACCCTAGAGAGAAGGTATGTTCTAGAGAGAGAGGCTCTCAAAATAGGGTTTTGAAAAGTAGGAGAGGGAGAGAGTGTAAAAAGTGATTCGAAATATCACAGTCTAGATCTGATATACGTATGACCCGCTCAAGCAGAGAATAGGATGCTCGAGCGTCAAACACAAAAACTGAATCCGCTCAAGTGCAAATATACCCGCTCGAGCGCCAAGACACAAAAACAAAACACACCGGCTCGAGCGCAAAAGAAAGCCCGCTCGAGCGTAGATTTCACTCATCCAGAACTTTCATGGACATTGCACACCCGCTCGATCGCGACCCGCTCAAGCGTAAGAAAATCCGCTTAAGCGTAAAAAACACATCTGCAGAAGTTTTGCAGACGCACAAGGTACTGCAAGTATGCGGACTCCGCTCGAGCGCAAAGGGACCCGCTCGAGCGGATCACCAAAAACCTGGGCAACAACACTTTAGGCCAAAGCTCAACCAACCTGTTCCAAACAAGCCCAAAACATTTCTAAACTCACTTACTAAGAGTTAAAGGATGGAAATGCAACACAGACAACAACCATCAATCACGGAACCGAGTCCAGAATAAATAAATAAAAAAAAAAGGGGAAAACCGGGGTCGCTATACAAAATGAGCTGGTGAATGTATTTTTGTGTATTGATTTAATTGCTTTCATGAGCTAAATATTCATTATTGTTTATAAAATGGCTTTGTTGTCTGGTGAATTTTTTTTTTTTTTTGGACTTTTCAAGTGATAAATGGTGAACTTCAAAATATTTATGATTACAATGGGTTTTGATTTTAGTTTTAATTTCATTGCTATAAAATTGAAGTCAGTTAGGAAAGAGAAGAGTTGAAATCCAAATTTAATTTTAATACTCTTCATGTCCAAATTTGTGCTCCGATTTTCACTCTCTTCATGTTGTTAGGGCTGATTTCAATATTTAATTTTATCATTTTAATGTGATTGGGTTGGCCTTTTTCTTTTTTTAGATGTTCATATTTTTATTTTTTCTTCTCTTTATTGTAACCCATTAAGGTTTTTCTATCCATAACAATTATTTATTTAAATAAGATTTTGAATTTTATTATCCGATTTGGTAGCAACTAATTTGGAAATAATATTTCATTGTCGATGAAATCCATGTTAACTTTTAGTATTGGTAATTTTTTGTTTCTTGGTGTCTAAAATTATATAACCAAACATTTTGAGGTTCCAGTACTACAGTTATGGACAATATCACTATTTTTGGTGAAGTAAGTTTTTTTTTTTTTTTTTTTTAAAAAATGCTTTTTTTTTCTCATACTTTATAGGTGGATAGAGACTTACACCGAACCATAATATCAACGCCGTTTACTAATTTTCTTATTTATGTGTATAAAGTTTTATTTATCACTCTAAAGTTTTTGTATATATAGGTTCGATTCCTTCAAGAAAGAAATGTTAATGTTGTTATCCGCGATGAGCGTGATCTTAATACTATTCCCATTCGTGAGGCAAACCTAAAAGTCACTTGAACATTGGACATGAATTTTCTTATCATTTGAAATATAATTGATAAATATATTCTACTTATTTTTTTATAGGCTAAGGCAAAGGATAAAGATAAAGCAATATCAAAGGAAATAGAAAAGGTTATCCATTCTGGCAAAGGAAAGGAAAATACATATCTCGTGGTATGGTTTGTTAACAATTTTTAAAAGTTTTTTTTTTTTTTGAATAGTTATTATTATTATTACTTTTATATAGATTTTTTTAATAATTGCATAGTGTCATATACGCTTTTTTATGTATATTTTTTAAAAGTTTCTTTTCCAAATATTTATTCAATTCCGATTGATTGTGAAATATTTTCTGAAGCATGTTAAAGTAAGCATTTGTACAAAATGTTAATGCATTTGTATAAACATTAATCTGAATTTTAAATATGTTTGTCAATTTGTATGAACACATGTTGCATTTACAACATAGCATAATAAAAATATAAGCGAAGAAAACGAAAAAGAAAAGAAGAAGAAGGAACAAATATGTGATGAAAAAAAACTACAGAATATAATTTTTTTTTCATTTTTATTTTTCTTATAAGTTCTTAAGGAAATAAGAAAAAGACAAAATAAAATTTAATATAACGGAAATATCAAGAAGAGGGAAAAAGAAAATAGAAAACATGACACGTTAATATTTACATTTTACGTATCCAATGATCTAATATTTATCTTTTCAATGTATATTTTGTCAATGTGTCTTTAAAGCAATAAGTGCATAGTGAGTTTGCAGTTTTGTGTACTTAATGTGTTTTCAAATTATTTTTTTCTCTCTTTTTAAATTTCATCAATGCATGCATTGGTTCTTATATGACTAATAACTCAATCGAGTGAAGAAGAAAAGTTAGTTAAAAGAAAGAAAAAATACATGATGAAAGGGAAGCAAGAGATGGGATAAGCTTCACATTTCATGCACCTAATTATACAATATTCTTATTTTAGGCACACAATGATAATGTGTTATCAAAAGCTGTATTGGCCCAATATGCATGGCGAGAACGTGAAAAAAAATCAAAAGCCATGTTCTGCATACCAATTGAGACAACGCTTGTGACGAGAACGAGAGAAATCAAAGGAATGTATTAACCCAAGATAACCTTCTTTAACACCAAATTGGTAAACAACTGTGTTTAATTCTTACAATATATACTCTTACTATCACCATTTTATTATATAGATTTTAATTTGTTCACAATCCATTTCTATAGGCATGCTCCTATAACCCCATCTACAAATGCTGGTGTGGTCATCCGTGATGAGTACGACCTTAATGTTATCCGTGTTTGTGCGGTAATTACAAAATCAAGTCAAACATTGAATGTATTTTATTTATATAAGATTTGTTTTAATCTTTTGAATATTTTATTTTTATTTGTTAGGCAAAAGAGAAAGAAAATTACTAAAGGGTAAATTACAAGCACATCAACTTAAATTACAAATTATTTCCTGTAGTTTTAGAAATTGCATTATGCTCTTTAAGGTTTCTAATTTGATAATAAATAGGTTATTTTATTAACAAATTATCAAGTTAATTAACAATTTTTAATAATGTTAAAATTTTATTTCAATTAGTAATTCAGATAATTTTATTATTATATAGGTAAACAGTTAGAAATTGAGAAATTTGGCTATAAACCTCTTTTACCTTCCTTTCATTGTTAAAAGGACTAAGAAAAAAATTATACTTTCTAAACCTCTTCATAATTATAAAGTCTTGCATAAAGGACAAAATTTATTATTTAAATATTTTATTAGACTATTATACCATCAACTAAATTTTCCCATCTTCTCCACCCACTCTCTCCCCACCTTCTCTGTCTCTCTCCTCCCTCTCTCCCTTCTCTAGCTCCTTCAAGCTACGTGCTCCTCCTTCCAGATCTGAAGCTCTGTTTCTTGACAATTTTGGTAACTTCTTCTTCTCCGGCGATGATAGCAACGCCATCGTCATTACTCTCCTGGCCAAGTCCAGTCAGTTATCAGGCGAAACTCCGACGATCAACAATGCCGAAACCGATCTCTACGATGAACTCATCAAGAACATCGGGAACGAAATCAACTACGAGCCGAAAAATTGTCCTCCGGTGCCGGAATCAAAGGAGATCGTCTACAAGGAGAAACAGATTGTCTCTAAATTGAGACATGTTTGGTGGAGTTGTTTGGTTATACATATTTTTTTAAACACAGATTTGAGTTTTGAATATGTGTATATATATATATATATATATATATTTGTGTGCATGAGTGTTGTTGAACACATGTATTCTTTTCATTGAGATTTGTGATTGTTGATCGAGTTTTAGAAGTTTTTCTTCTCAATTAGATATGTTGATTTGTTGATTAATTTGTTTTGTTTTTGTTTGTTTTTTTATTATTATTTATTTTTGTTGTTTTTTATCTAATTTCATTTGACAGAACTAGAGTAAAATTTTACTCTGGTTCTATTGCTCTGTTTTTTGTTTCAGATAATTAGAGTAAAATTTTACTCTTGTTCTATTGCTCTGTTTTTTGTTTGAGAGAATTAGAGTAAAATTTTACTCTGGTGTTAGAATGACAGTAAAATTTTACTGTCAAGAGGTGGTCATTGCCAAACATTTCAGCCGCCACAAACACTGTCTTCGCTTTTTTACTTTTGTGCAGATTAATATTTTACTTTTAGCTTCAAAGTCTCACAGTTTACTCGTTTTTCAGAGTAAAATTTTACTTTTATACAGAGTAAAATTTTACTTTTGTGTAAATTCTAACATTTTATTAGTTTTTCAGAGTAAAATTTTACTTTTATACAGAGTAAAATTTTACTTTTGTTTAGAGTCTAACATTTTACTATTTTGTCAGAGTAAAATTTTACTTTTAGTTTCAGAGTGTAACATTTTACTCTTATTCAGAGTAAAATTTTACTTTCATACAGAGTAAAATTTTACTCTGAAATACACAGTGAATATGGCTTAATAAGAAAACTGATAGATATGAGGGTAATATAGTAAAAAAAATAAGTTTTAAAATATTAGGGTGTTTTGAAAGAACTTATATAATTCTTGTCCTTTTAAAAGACAAATTAGGTAGTGAGGGGGCTATCACCAAATCCCCCTTAGAAATTTAACTTTTTCAATTAATTCTGTCAAATAAAAAATTCTGACAGAAAGATATTTGTAATTTTTTAAACTACAGGAGATAATTTATATTTAAATCAAACCTTAGGGTGCGTTGGTAATTTACCCTTTACTCAATATTGGTATGAACACAACATGTATTGTTTTCCTTTTCTTGGGCCACATTTTCACGTTTTTTTTCAATTTTACTGGTCCGACCTAAAACCTAAGATGAAGCTGAATCCTACTTTCTTGACAATCCAATTTCGCCCACGACATTGACTAGCGTTGAAACATCAAAAGCCCAAAAGTATACAAAGCCCAATGTCGTCAGCAATTTGTGAATTTGAGCATCTTTTTATTTTTATGATTTTATGATCAGCTATTGTGTGTGACTGCTCATAATAACGTATCAATGTCTTCATGCAATTTATGAAACTGTTTTTAAATTTTTTATTTTGAAAATATATTTCAAAATATCTGGTAAAATTTTAACTTATAACTTATGTTACAATTTTTTTTAAATAAACTCAAAATTTTAATTATTACAAATAGAAAAAAATTATATTTTTAACGTCTACTTTCTAAATATCAACTTTTAATTTGTAAAAACTAAACCAAATAGGCCTAATATTATCACTACGGATGTAATTTGCACTTGTTTTTAACATTTAAAATTACACATTACACAAACAATTCCTGATATATTATAAAATAATTTTTGAAAAAATATCTATAAACACTAGAAATAATTGTTTTTTTAGGTTCTTCCCTTTAGCTTCTTTTCTTTTCAGCCTCCGATTTAAGTTCCTTGGCTATCACTTATTGTAGCTCTGTACATCGGAAATCATCTATCTCTTTCTTGCTTAAACTTTGTATAATTATGAATGAAGTTCTTATATTGCACCAAAAAAATAAAAAAATAAAAAATAACAATAGTAAACGGTACAAGAATAAGCACTTTTAAGTAATTTTTTTTAATGGTAATACATGCATCACAATGAAATTATATATTCATCACCATCACAATGCTCTTTCGCCAACCATAATATATATGTTGTATGATTCATCTTTCGTCTTTGTATTAGTATCATTTTTGTGCATGATCAGACATCTGGACGGCAACGAGTAATCATGGAGCAACCGCGGCGGTAAGGGTTGGCAGCTTGTCGAGGGGTGAGACTGGGCGGGTTTGGAGGGCAACCACCAGGCTGGTAGCAAAGTCGATCTAAATTTATGTATTTAATTGGACGCTGGGCCTCAACCGTGCTGATTGTCGTCATTGTCAATGCCATGCCGATGAGAACCAGGCACAACCACCCTGCCTTCATGGTGAAATGTGCCTGATATTTATATTTATGTAATGTTTTCCTTCAATCTAGGTGATAATCTTTTCAAATGTACTGATCTTTTTGTTGTAGTTGTGGATTTGGGTGCTTTATATATAGGTTTCAAAAGAGGTCCATGGTCTAAAATAGGAGTTGATTAGCCTAATTATGAAGGTTTGTTATGAAAAATCTAATTTTGGTTCTGAATTGTTGAGAGTGGTCGTTTAATAATAGAATAATATGATGTATGCCATTAGAACACTACAACTTTTACAATTTTGTTGTTGTTCATCACCACAAAAAAAAAAATAAATAAATAAATTATAAATATTCTCTTGAGATTTATTTAAAATTTAAATTGTCTCTTATGATTTAGAAAATTACATCTTACCCCTTGAAATTTTTAATTCCACAACAAATGGTTATGTTATCAAATCAATTAATAACAGTTTTCAATGATATCAAAAATATATTTCAAGTAATTTTATTATTATATAGGAGATCAGTCAATTCTATTAAATAAAAAATTCTAACAATTGAGTATTTATAATTTTTCAAATTACATGGGGTAACTTTTATTTTAAGCAAACTTTAGGAGTGTATTTGTAAGAAGCTTAAGATGGCCTAAGAACTTAGGATTGTTTTTGGAAATTGAATTTTTTTTTTTTAGTGATTTTTTAAATTTTTACGAGAAAATATATTTAAAAAATAGATAAATTATTAACTTTTTTGTAATGACATTTTTATTTTTTTTTATTTTTTTTTAACTAAAATTGTGACTTGCCAAAATAGCCTTAATCCCTGGCGTGAAAAAGCAATCAATTCTAGAATATGGAAAACAAAGATGGGTCACTGCAAAAAAAAAAAAAAGGCCTCTGCAATGGGGAAGAAGGATCGTTAATGCACTTTGTGAGCATTTTCTATGTTCTATTTCAATGAGCTAAGCATTGTTGAAATACAAATAAAAAATGGTAGGTGTACAAAAATAAATTACAATGCAGTACATATAAAGTGTATGTGGTTAAAAATTATTTTAGATATAATATGAGTAACATTCAAAATTACTTTTAATCACACATTGCACTTTTGGTACATTTTTTTGTGTTTTATTTATGTGAGACATGTTATAATATTTTAATAAAATATTTTTTTTTATATTTAAATATTTTTTAAATATGAGAAATCAAATCAAAGATTCTTTTCGAGTTAATTCTATGTTGTAAACTTTAAACGTATGGATGGAGTTATAATATAGCGATCCTGGTTTTTCTCTCTTTATTTATTGTATTTCGGACTCGGTTCCGTGGTTGTGTTATTGTCTCATTCTCATTTTCATCCTTTACTCTTTGTAATTGAGTCTTGGGTTGTGTTGAGCATATTTGAAACAGGTTGGTTGTGCTTTGAAACCAAAAGTTGATGCCCAGAATTTGGCCTTCACGCTCGAGCGGGGATTTTAACGCTCGAGCGGGCCCTTGTGTTGTTACTTCTTCGCTCGAGTGGGAGTTTTGATGCTCAAGCGTAAATTACCATCTCCCAGTATTTTTCTTCGCGGGTCTTAGTACGCTTGAGTGTGAGTTTTGACGCTCGAGCGTGACCCTTTGTTTTTGTTCCTCCACTCGAGTGGGGACCATCGCCTGCAAAACTTCTGTGAGTGTAAATCCAACGCTCGAGCGGGAGTTTTGACGTTCAAGCGTAAGTCTGTGTCTGACTCTCAAGCGAGGATTCCCACGCTCGAGCGGGGCGACTTGTATATCAGTCCGAGATTCACCTTTTTGGATCACTTTTTGATTTCCTTTCTCTCTCTTACTTTTTCAAAACCTCCATTGGAGAGCACCTCTCTTTAAAACCCAACTTCTCTATAGGTATTGATCTAGTTAGAGTGATCTCCCACCTTTGTCCCTTTGTAAAAAGTGTTGCGCTTGGCGTGGGCTTCACTTTGATCCGAAAATTTCTTGATTTGGAGCACTTCGAGTTTTCTTCACCTTCTCCCTTTGAGCTCCAAATTTGAGGTAGGTATAACTACTCATTTCTATGGTCTTTGACATAAACTATTGGTCATTTTGATGTAATGTTGATTTTGGGTGTTAGGGTTTCAAAATGTATAAAATAGGGGTTTTGTATTTTCAGCCTATATGTGTATTTGAGTCCAAAGATGAGATTATTGGTGTTGTTGATAATATTTGGACCTTTGGGTCAATATTGAGCTTAAGGGAAAAATGACATGTTTGGGTATATTTGGGTCATTAGTGTAATTAATGACATTTGTTATGGAATTATGAAATTGAGTTGGGAATAATGAAATTGGCTCATTATGAGATAGAATGGTGGAGTTGGATTTATTAATCGCTCACTTTTGAAAATGTCAATTATATATATCTGTTGGGGCATTTATTGTCTGTTTAGAAATAATTGCTTTGGGCTATCGGTGGAGGATAGTCTTGATTATTGTAGACACTGCATGATGATTAGGTGAATTAAAACTAATTAAGTTGTGTATTTGAATACATGGGTGCCGAATCCCGCGGATGAAATTTCTGTAAAATGGTAATTTGAAAATAATTACACATGGGTGCCGAATCCCGCGGACGCAATATCCGTAAAATGGCAATTCGAATATAATTACACATGGGTGCCGAATCCCGCGGGCGCAATTTTCGTAAAATGGCAATCTGAAAACATCTATACATGGGTGCCGAGTCCTGCGGATGAAATTTCCGTAAAATGGCCATGAGGAAATAATCACACATGGGTGCCGAATCCCACAGACGCAATTTCCGTGAAATGGCAAGTTTGAAGTATTGTTAGCTTGAGATGTAATCTCGCTTAAGTGGTTTGGCCAGGTTCTAAGCTGTGTTTATAAGTTGAGTCTTGTTAAGTGAAGGATTATGGAACTGGATTGTACTGCATGTTAGTATACATATGGGTTAAACATTTATCAAGTACTAATGTTTTAGTTATTGCACATATTATGTTTAGCATATCTCTACTGGGCGTTGGCTCACCCTATATGGGACATCATTTTCAGGTACAGGTAGCATGTCACCTCGAAGGACGTAGCTTGAGAGGCTTAGTGGCTGGGACTTCTTTTGTGGTTACATTTTTGTATCACATGTGTATCAAGCCAAGGGCTTATTATCTGTTTGAGTTAGTACTCACTCTTTTGTAACCAAGTTTTGGCTTGAAAAGTTGTAAGCCCGTAGGGCATTTACTTTTGTTGTCAACAGGTAACACATTTTGTAATGAATACTCTGATGACATGTAATTGTGTTTTATTCTCTTATGTCAAGAATATATGATTGATGGGTTTATTTTGAGGGCGTTACATATAAGAATTTATTTTGTGTTACCGTTAGTTTTCAAAATGTTTAATTTTCAACTCTATAACTTTATATATATTTATATACATTAAATCCTACAAGTATGTGACTATTTCATGTAACGCTCTTCATTATTATTGTTAATGTATATGTGGTATTCCTAAATATATTAGGTATTGATTTCCTAGATACATTTAGGAATGGCCATAGTTAGGTTCCTAGTAGGATATTCTTTCTCATAGTTAAGTTCCTAGTAGCATACTCTTTCTTAACCTATATATACAGGCCTTCTATTGTATAAAATACATTCAATATAATTCATTCAATATAATACATGTTATTTTTTTTCTCTCTCTCTCTCTACTATTCTAACATGGTATCAGAGTTATAGGTTAAGCTCTTGGTGTTTTCGCCTTACCGGCAGGCGACAGCCTTGCTTTGGCAGCCCGCTGGAGCTCAACCTATTCCGCTGTCATATTTTTGGGCACTTTTTTATAAGTAATTCGTTAATCATATAAATAAAAAATTATATTATAATTTTTTTTCCTACTAAAATGAATACTTATATTTATTTATTTTAGTATTTATTCATCATTTATGTTAGTTTTGGTTGTTTTAATCATATTAGAAAAAGTGTTAGTGCAATTACGTCAAAAGTATAAGGTTAATTATAGTTTCTCCAAACCTCAAGGAAAGTGATTGTAATTTTCCTTTTTTTTATGAGTTTTTTTTTTTTGAATAGAAATAATTTGTAAAATTTTAAAATTAATTTCCAAAAACAAATTAAAATTTAACCAAACGTATTCATTGTAAATTGTTCGATAAAATGAATTGTTCAGATCATCAAAACGACACCTATGGTGGAATCACAGTCCCAAATAACGCCCTCTAATCCAAATTTTAGACTAGAAAGTAGAGTTGCTCAGCGGATATTTCGATCTACCTAAACCGACCAAACCAATCCGACGCATTTTGGACGGATGCGTGATGACGAGCAGACGGTTACAGATTATTTTTTGCAATCAGCCTAATTTTGGATGGATAACAGATTTGAGCTTCCTTTGGTTACAACCAAATCGCCAAATTGCGAGCACTCCTAATAATTTGTAAGACTTTATATTTTCAATTTGTTTAGATATTTTATTTGCGTTTTCAATTGAAAAGAGTTTAGATATTCTGTTGTATTTTCAATTTAGAAATCCTTTTATCAAATGGCAAGTTTTAATATTTAGTATTTTTGTGTGAAAAATATAAGGCTTAATTTTGTAATTTTTTTTTTTTTAAAAAATTTGATTTTGTAAAATAAATAAATAAATGTGTAAAAAATTTATCAATTTTATATAATTTTATCTTTGGTGTGTAGAAATAATTTTAATTTTTTTTTTAAAAAAAAAAATTGACATTTTTTTTATGATATTAATTTATATTTTATCAAATTTGACGATTTCGTCCTTAAAATTGAGTAATGATATCTTAAATTGTCTTTATTTAGAACAATATTCAAAATTCAAGGTTAAATGTGTCGTAATTGAATAGTCAGTAATCAAAATAACACAAGTTCCAAACTATAGTACAATTTGCCAAATAACCTATTAAGGAGTATAAAGCTGGCTATTAAATAAATAAAAAAAGAAGTTGGCTATGTCTAAATTTTTTTTTATTTAAGAAATTAAGGGCTCAATCTTTGCCTTATTTATTGTATTGTCGTTTTTTTTTTAATTATTGTTAATGAAAGCTCTTTTGTAGGTAGGTAATTTGTTCGATTGATTTTTTTTGTTTTTTTCGTTATCGAGTTGGTTATTAAACTTTTATGATTATTGATTATCCATATAGATTGTCAAAAATAAAAATTCTCTATAACAATAATATTTTATCATTACTAATATCATCATCAATAATAAAATTATACCAAAAAAAAAAAAAAACCCTCACCATTGATGTGTAATTACCTTATTCAAAGTAATTATGGAATTATCACATCTATATAACAAAGCAAGAAAGTTTTTGAAAATTTATAAAATGTATCAGAGATGCATTTCATATCAGTGGATGAGATGATTTGTAATTAACATCTAACGGCTGAGATGAGATGAAACATAGAAAAATGCATTTGGTTCCCAGCCAAGCCTCTACCTCCTACCTACGTCTGCCTCCTACCTACGCCTCTCTCTCTCTCTCTCTCTCTCTCTCTCTCTCTCTCTCTTTGTCCCTCTTTCTTTTTAACTTTCAAACTCCTTCTCAGTACCCATTTCTCTCTTACATTTTGCCTCTCATTTCTCTGTCGCCATTTCTCTCTCTGCCTTTATCAAAGCTCACTCCAACCACTCCAGCAGGTCAATTGCAACATCCATTAAAATGATTCAGGTGGGTTTGGTGTGATTTTGTTGGGGATTTGATAATTACTCAGCTCGGTTTTAATGATTTGGTTTGATCATATTTCCAGAAGAGTAATAAAGTAACAGAGTACTCATTTAGGCTTTGATGATTTGGTCTGTTATTTTTATATATTTGGTGTTTGTGTTTGTGTTTGTCTATATATTCAAGAAACTGATATATGTTTTTTTTTTGTCTATATGTGTTTGTGTTTGTCTATATTTCCTTTTTTTCTGAGGTGGCAACTATGGTGGGTTTATCGACTAAAATCTGTGGGTTTGAGTTGCAGCGGTAACGTATCAATCTCTTGGGGAGGTTGAGCCCTTGCTATAGTGCTCTGGTCTGGACAAATGGAAGAGAACAGAGGAAAGGGATGAGTTGGGGATCCCACTTGCAGGTTCATTGAAATTTTTTATTATAAATAAATAGTTTTTATTTGATAAATTAGAGTAGTAAAAATATGGTGTGGTGATGGATTTCCAAAATTATTAAACATATATTAGACTTTTAATCACTTTGCTTAATTAGTATATATTGACTGGTATTCTTTAGTGGACTGGACTGTTTTTTGTTCAAATCCGTGAAATAGTTTAGTTAAATAATGTTTCCGAAGCTGGCAAAAACATTGAAGCCATTTTTCATGTTCTAGCTAAATAAGTCTTCACATTATGGGAGAATAGTTTAATTTATATGGAGTAGTTTAATTCACAAGGAGCAAAAACTGTTTGTGCAATAAGTTAAAATACACCAATGATGCAACCCCACCATGTAAAAATCTTATTGCATATATGATGCAATATATTATGCAATTGCTTTTTTTATGGTTAATCAATTTATTATTATTTTTATTTTGCAGGTTATTTTACAATTTTGGGCTGTTCAGAACTAATAATTTCTTAAGAGGTTGTCTAATAACACCATCCTTCTTTTGTTGTAAGTGTTCTATCAGTATTTGTTGGTTTATTTATTTTTTTTAGTAGATAAATTCTGTAATTGTTTTTAGTCAAAAAAATGGTATTTATTTATTATTTATTTTTGTAGTATCAAAATACATCTCAGTGACTGTTTACTTTTAAGTTGTATATAAATTTTGTAATTGTTTAAGAAAATAAAAAAATAAAAATTTATGGTACATCTAATCTGTTTTTGACTGTACATGTTTTGTTCATGAAAATATTGAGAAACATGACTATAATCTTTTCTTATTTTATTGTTGTTACTGATGAGAAAAAAGGTATCCATTCAAATTTTTAGTCAGTAAATTTTGGTAGTAAGTCAATTATGTTTTTGGTGACTCTCAAATTCGTATTTTTACTTACAAATTTTACAGTTAGAACCTGCTAAACAATCATATTCATATCAACACCATAATATATTTTAGTCTGGTCCAAAAAAACAAAACCAATCGCATGGATCCTTCGAATTCACTCATTTTTTTATTCACGAATCACATACGAGCATTGATGGGTTTCATTGATAGGTTTATATTTTCTCTCTCTACATTGATGGGTTTATATAAGTTTGGGTGATTCCAATTTCTGAGTATACATTTTCTCTCTCTACATTGATGGGTTTATATATTTCTAAGTTTATAAAAATTTCATCACCTAAAGCCATAATCAATGGGTTGAGACAAAATTTTTGCTTTTGATGAAACAAAATGAGATGGTGAATATATTTGTGTGTATTGCTTTAATTGCCTTCATGAACTAAACATTCATTATTGTTTATAAAATGGCTTTGTTGTCTGGTGAATTTTGAATTTTGCTTTTTTTTTTTTTTTTTTGGACTTTCTAAGTGATAAATGGTGAACTTCAAAATATTTATGATTACAACGGGTTTTGATTTTGATTTTAATTTCATCGTTGTAACGCCCTCAAAATAAACTCATAAATCATACATTCTAGACATGCTTAAAGATAATAGAATGAAGCCTAATCACATTTCATCAGAGTATTCATTACAAATTGTATTACAGAGAAGAGTTGAAATCCAAATTTAATTTTAATACTCTTCATGTCCAAATTTGTGCTCCGATTTTCACTCTCTTCATGTTGTTAGGGCTGATTTCAATATTTAATTTTATCATTTTAATGTGATTGGGTTGGCCTTTTTCTTTTTTAAGATGTTCATATTTTTATTTCTTCTTCTCTTTGTTGTAACCCATTAAGGTTTTTCTATCTGTAATAGTTATTTATTTAAATAAGATTTTGAATTTTATTATCCGATTTGGTAGCAACTAATTTGGAAATAATATTTCATTGCCGATGAACAAACATTTTTAAGTTGAAGTACAACAGTTATGAACAATATCACTATTTTTGGTCAAGTTTTTTTTTTTCTTTTTTCTCTTCATATAAATTTAAGTACCTCTCTTATAAATTTAAGTACAACAGTTATGGACAATATCACTATTCTAATTTTATTTTTTCCCTCATACTTTATAGGTGGATGGAGACTTACACTGAACCGTAATATCACCTCCCTTTACTAATTTTCTTATTTATGTGTATAAAGTTTTATTTATCACTCTAAAGTTTTTGTATATATAGGTTCGATTCCTTCAAGAAAGAAATGTTAATGTTGTTATTCGCGATGAGCGTGATCTTAATACTATTCCCATTCGTGGGGCAAACCTAAAAGTCACTTGAACATTGGACATGAATTTCTTATCATTTGAAAAATAATTGATAAATATATTCTACTTATTTTTTTATAGGCTAAGGCAAAGGACAAAGATAAAGCAATATCAAAGGAAATAGAAAACGTCATCCATTCTGGCAAAGGAAAGGAAAATACATATCTTGTGGTATGGTTTTTTAACAATTTTTAAAAGCTTTTTTTTTTTTGAATAGTTATTATTATTATTTTTTTTTATATAGATTTTTTTAATAATTGCATAGTGTCATATACGCTTTTTTATGTATATTTTTTAAAAGTTTCTTTTTCAAATATTTATTCAATTCTGATTGATTATGAAATATTTTCTGAAGCATGTTAAAGTAAGCATTTATGGCGATCCTGGTTTTCCTTTCCTTTGTTTATTGCATTCCGGACTTGGTTCCGTGGTTATGTTGTTGTCTTATTCTCATTTACATCCTTTACTTTTTGTATTTGAGTCTTGGGTTGTGTTGGGCAGGTTTGAAACAGGTTGGTTGTGTTTGGAAACCTAGAGTTGATGCCCAAGTTTTGGCCTTCACGCTCGAGCGGGGCTTTTGGCGCTTGAGCGGGCTCTTCGTTTTTGCTTCTTCATTCGAGCGGGAGTTTTGACGCTCGAGCGTGGTTTTTCATCTTTCAGCATTTTGCTTTGCAGGTCGTCGTACGCTCGAGCAGGTCCTTGGAATTTGTTCCTACGCTAGATCGAGGAGCTTGGCCTGCAAAACTTCTGGAAGTGTGCATCCGGCGCTCGAGCGGCGCTTTTGACGCTCAAGCGTGAGTCTGTGTCTGACGCTCGAGCGGGGAGTTCCACGCTCGAGCGGGGCGATTGTTATATCAGTCCGAAAAGTGACATTTTGGATCACTTTTTGATTTCCTTTCTCTCTCCTACTTTTTCAAAACCTCCATTGGAGAGCCTCTCTCTCTAAAATACTAACTTCTCTCTAGGGTTTGATCTAGTAGGAGTGATCCCCTATCCTTGGGCCTTTATAAAAAGTGTTGATCTCATTGTGGGCTACGTTTCTATCCGAAAATCTTGGGATTTGGAGCATTTCGAAATTCTTCATCTTCTTCCTTTGAGCTCCGAATTTGAGGTAGGGATAACTACTCATTTTTATGAACTTTGACATAAGTATTTAGTCATTTTGATCTAATGTTGAAGTTGGGTGATTTTGGGTGTTAAGGTTTCTAAATGCATAAAGAGGGGTTTTATTATTTTGGCTCATAAGTGTGTATTTTGGGTCTTAAAATGATAGTATTGATATTATTGAAGTTATTTTGGGCCTTTGGGTCAATATTGAGAAAAGGGGAAAAAGTCCTAAATTGTTATGACAAATTAATCCATGTAATTAATTTGGGAAATTATGGAAACATGAAATTAAGTTGGAATCCATGAAATTGGCATAATATGAGATGGAATAGTGGAGTTGGATTTATTAATCACCACCTTTGAAAATTGTTGATAAATTATCTGTTGATGTAATTATGTTCTGTTTAGAAATAATTGCTTTGGGCTATCGGTAGAGGATAGTCTTGATTGTTGTAGACATTGCATGATGATTAGGTGAATTAAAACTAATCAAGTTGAGTATTTGAATACATGGGTGCCGAATCCCACGGATGAAATTTCCTTAAAATGGCCATTCGAAAATAACTATACATGGGTGCCGAATCCCGCGGATGAAATTTCCGTAAAATGGCAATTCAAAAATATCTATACATGGGTGCCGAATCCCGTGGATGAAATATCCGTAAAATGGCTATCCGAAAACATCTATACATGGGTGCTGGGTCTCGCGGATGAAATTTCCGTAAAATACCCATGAAAAAATAATTACACATGGGTGCCGAATCCCGCAGACGTAATTTCCGTGAAATGGCAGTTTGAGGTATTGTTGGCTTGAGATGTAGTCTCATTTAAGTCGTTTGGCCAGGTTCTGAGCCGTGTTTATAAGTTGAGTTTTGTTAAGTGAAGGATTATGGAACTAGATTGCACTGTATGTTGGGTTATATGAGTTAAACATGTATCAAGAGCTAATGTTTTAGTTATTGCTTATATTATGTCTAGCATATCTCTACTGGGCGTTGGCTCACCCTATATGGGACATCATTTTCAGGTACAGGTGTTATGCCACCTCCAAGGACGTAGCTTGGGAGGCTTGAGGCTGTCAGACTCCTTTTGTTGTTTTTGTTGTATTACATGTATATCAAGCCAAGGGCTTATTTGTGTAAAGTTAGTACTCTCCTTTTTTGTAACCAAGTGTTGACTTGGAAAGTTGTAAGCCTATAGGGCATTTACTTTTGTTGTCAACATGTAATACCTTTTGTAAGAATGCGCTGATGATTGTAATATGAAATCTCTTCTATTTATCGTGAATGTATGTTATGATGGGTTTGTTTTTGAGGGCGTTACAACTTGGTATCAGAGTGTACCGGGTTCGAATACTTTGGATACGTGGGAAGTGGTTAGTACCACAATGGGTTCGTCTCGCTTAATAGAGACTTAGGTGTAGTGTTATATGCTTATGTGATAACATGTTTATGTGACTATTTGGGTATGGGATTTAGTTTCTAGGATGTTGATTGGATCCTTGGGTTTCTGTGAGTCTTGTTGGAAAAACACTTGATCAATGTTGTTTCTAACCGGAACTCTAGTAACGCCTCGGGACTATCATTATCCAGAAATGAAATTCGTAAGTGCTTATGTGATTATGTGCTTATGTGGAGTGAATTACAGTTGTCCATTGCATTAGGACGCAAGTGTTATAACTTCGGCACATTTGTGAATGTGCTAATGTTCGTCGTTACCTTTATTAGGATGTCAGGACGAGGACGTGGTGGTAGGCGAGGTAGGCCTAGGAGGCAGGAAATGCCTATACAGGATGAAGTTCCGGCGCAGCAAGAGGGTGTTGGTTAGGCCAATGTGGCTGGGCCAGTGGGGCAGCAGGCCATGGGTGCCTTAGCCCATAAGATTGCAGGAGCTATGAGGGAATCCATAGGCCTTCTCAGAGCTGAGAATCCAGTTCAGGCCCAGGTTGTTGATGCAGGGCCTTCCTTTCTGAAGAGGGAGTTCTTCCGGTCTAATCCAGATGAGTTTGTTGGGGATCCTAAGGAGCCACTTAAGGCTAATGAGTGGTTGGAACAGATGACTAGGACGTTTGAGATGATTGGCATCGAAGACGAGGCTTTGAAGGTGACCTTGGCATCTTTCCAGCTTAAGGGGGATGCGGGTCAGTGGTGGAAGTTCATGAGGGGTCGCATTGGTGGCACATGGAAGGCCTTTGTAGATGTTTTCCAGGATAAGTACTTAGCTCCAACTGTCAGGGAGAAGCTGAGGGACCAGTTTTGTCAGCTCAAGCAACTTAGTTTATCAGTGGCCGAGTTTGAGGCCGCATTTACTAGCTTATCCAGGTTCGCACCTGAGCTCGTGGCATCTGAGGAACGCCGTTGTATCGAGTTTGAGAGGAAGTTGAGGCATGGCCTCAAGATGAGAGTCTGGGATCCATGATCCAGGAGTATGGGCATCTTGTAGATGTTGCGACCCATATGGAGACTATGATGGAGGAGGAGGAGAGGATGAGGGGCTCCAAGAGGAGTCAGGATGGCCAAGGGGATGGCAGGAGGCAGAGGAGTTCTAACCCTCAGCAGTCCCAGAGTGCTTTTGTGAGATCTACCTTTCCAGTACCGAGTTTGGGTTCTGGGAGAGGCAGCCAGGGAGACTTTACCTGTTTCAAATGTAGTCAACTGGGCCACAAGTCTCTAGCTTGCCCGCAGAGGGGAGGAGGTCAGGGAGCAGCTTCATCTTCGGTTCGACCTCAGAGCCAGAGTCAGGGCAGAGGCCGGTCGTCCTCTTATTACCAGTGTGGTCAGGCAGGGCACCTAAATAGGTTCTACCCACAGTTGGGTGGTACACCCGATGCGTCTAATTTGAGACAGACGCAGAGTTCGGAGCCAACACAGTCTGTTCAGGCCTTGAGGGCCAATCAGGGGGCTTCATCGTCTCAGTCTGTGCACCAGTCTTTTGCTCCGAGAGGTAAGCAGGTAGATCAGGGGTCTATAGGGCGAGTGTATGCTGTTACCGAGCAGGATCTAGTACCGGCTCTATCTATTGTGAGAGGTACCTTTTTGTTTTGCAACTTGGTTGCCAATGTGTTGATTGATACGGGTGCATCTCATTCCTTTATATCTGCTGCATTTGCATCTGTTTTGGGGTTGGAGTTGGCACAGCTAGCATCTCCTATATGTGTTGTATCGCCTGTTGGGGGCGAATTGATTTTGAAACACGGATATAGAGGTTGTGACAAAGAGGTCGTTGATCGCCGACTTCCCTTTCCATTTGTGGTTATGGCTATGTCGAGTTTTGATGTTATTTTGGGTATGGACTGGTTATCGTCATACCGGGCAGTTATTGATTGCTACTGCCAAAGAGTCACTGTTTGTACCTTGTGCAGGGATTGTTTCTATTTCTTAGGGGATCGGGTTGGCAGTGTGTTACCACCAGTATATGATCCACGAAGGCAGAGTGAGCTCAGTGGTCTCCTCGCTAGCTTTATGAGTGGTGAGTGTGATGAGACCCAGACTGCATTGCCTAGAGTGGTTTGCGAGTATTCGGATGTTTTTCCCGAGGACCTTGTTAGTTTACCACCTCATCGAGAGATCGAGTTCTCTATTGACTTAGGGCCCGACACGGCGCCGATTTCTATGGCACCTTACCGTTTTGCCCCAGCCGAGTTGAGTGAATTGAAGATTCAGCTCCAAGAGTTGCTAGATAAGGGTTTTGTCCGCCCTAGTGTTTCACCATGGGGAGCACCGGGCCTCTTTTCTTAAAAGAAAGATGGTGCCTTGAAACTTTGTATCGATTATCGGAAATTGAATCGGGCTACGGTTAAGAATAAGTACCCTATGTCCCGTATAGATGATTTGTTTGACCAGTTGAAAGGGTCCCGTTGTTTCTTTAAAATAGACTTGAGATCGGGTTACCATCAGTTGAGGCTCAGGGAGGAGGATATTCCGAAGACAGCATTCCGTACGTAGTATAGCCACTATGAGTTTCTGGTGATGCCTTTTGGGCTCACCAATGCACCGGCAGTGTTTATGGACTTGATGAACAGGATATTCCGGGAATTCTTAGATCGTTTTGTAGTCGTCTTTGTGGACGACATCCTGATTTATTCGCCTTCAGAGGAGGAGCACGAGGAACACTTGAGAGTGGTGCTTGAGTTGCTTAGAGCCCATAGGCTGTATGCCAAGTTTGTGAAGTGTGAGTTCTGGCTAGGAGAGGTCAAGTTCTTAGGTCATGTGGTTTCCGGGGAAGGGGTGTCTGTTGATACATCCAAGATTGAGGCAGTGCAGGATTGGGCACAGCCTAAGAGTGTTTTCGAGATCCGCAGTTTTCTGGGATTAGTTGGGTATTACCGCCGGTTTATGAAAGATTTCTCCAGGTTAGCTTCACCGTTGACTAGATTGACACGAAAAGGGGTCAAGTTTGTATGGAGTGAGACTTGTGAAAAGTCGTTTCAAGAGTTGAAGGTTAGATTGACCACCGCTCTGGTTTTGATTATTCCGGAGAAAGGTTTGGGTTATGCAGTTTATTGCGATGCCTCACGAGAGGGTTTGGGTTGTGTGCTGATGCAAGAGGGGAAAGTGGTAGCTTATGGCTCACGTCAGTTGAAAATACACGAGAGGAATTACCCTACACATGACCTAGAATTAGCAGTTGTGATCTTTGCCTTGAAGATTTGGAGGCACTACCTTTATGGCGAGAGGTTCGAGGTATTCTCGGACCATAAGAGTTTGAAGTATCTGTTTACAAAGAGAGACTTGAATTTGAGGCAGAGAAGATGGATGGAGTTCATAGAGGATTATGACTTTGAGTTGCACTATCACCTGGGAAAGGCTAATGTTGTGGCCGATGCCCTTAGTAGGAAATCCATTAGTGATGTCGCTTGTATAGCCATCCGGGAGTGGGAGATGTTGGGTGCACTTGGCGAGTTTGATTTGCTTCTAGGCGAATCCGTTGAGGTTGTGACCTTGTTTTCTGTAGTTGCACAACCCACACTTGTGAATCGAGTGTTAGAGGCACAGGGAGGTGACCTTGAGGTAGAATCCCTCCGAGAGAAGATCTCCAGTGGAAAGGCTGAGAAGGGTTTGGTTATGTATCTCGACCCGAGTGTGAGATACCAAGACCGTTTATTTGTGCCGGAGTCTTGCCGAGAGGAAGTACTCCGAGAGTTTCACCATTCACGCATTGCGGTACATCCGGGAGGCACTAAGATGCATCGTGATTTGGGTCGCCAGTTTTGGTGGCAGGGTATGAAGAAGGATGTGGCTGTGTTTGTGTCTAAGTGCCTTAGTTGTCAGCAAGTGAAGGCTGAGCATCAGAGGCCAGTGGGTTTGTTACAACCCTTGCCTATTGCCAAGTGAAAATGGGAGCATGTCACTATGGACTTCATTGTAGGTCTTCCGAGGACTCAGCGGGGTAGTGATGCTATTTGGGTGGTTGTAGACCGGTTGACTAAGTCGGCGCACTTCATTCCTATGCGCGTGAGGGATACGGTAGATTATCTTGCCGACTTGCATATTCGGGACATAGCGAGATTGCATGGAGTCCTAGTGTCGATCGTCTCAGATAGAGATCCACGTTTTACTGCTAGGTTGTGGCAAAGTTTGCAAGGTGCCTTGGGCACTAGATTGACTTTTAGCACGGCTTATCATCCCCAGACTGATGGGCAGTACGAGCATACTATTTAGATCCTTGAGGATATGCTTCGAGGTTGTGTCCTCGACTTTAATGGGTCGTGGGAGAGGCACTTGCCCTTGATGGAGTTTGCCTACAACAACAGTTTTCAGTCAAGTATCGGTATGGCACCGTTTGAGGCCTTGTATGGCCGACTGTGTAAGTCTCCAGTTTGTTGGGCCGAAGTGGATGATGCACCTTTGTTGGGCCCGGAGTTGGTGAGGGAAACGACGAAGAAAGTTGAGCTTATCCGTAGGAGGTTTGTTACAGCCTAGAGTCGCCAAAAGAGTTATGCCGACCGTAGGAGGAGGCCTTTGGCATTTGAGGCGGGTAATCATGTTTTTCTGAAAATATCACCTAGGTGGGGATTGATGAGATTTGGGAAGAGTGGGAAGTTGTCCCCTCGGTTTATAGGCCCTTTCGAGATCCTTGAGAGGATTGGTGAGGTTGCATACTGTTTAGCTTTGCCGCCGCAGTTGTCCGGGGTGCATGACGTGTTTCATGTCAGTATGCTTCGGAAATACGAGCCGGATCCATTGCTTATATTGGATTGGACCGACTTAGAAGTAGATAAGGATGCCTTGTATGAGGAGAGACCGGTTCGGGTCTTGGATAGGTAGGAGCAAGTCTTGCGAGGCAAGACTATTCCCTTGGTTAAGGTTTTGTGGAAACATCACGGAGTGGAAGAAGCCACTTGGAAACGTGAGTTGGAGGTCCATGAAAAATATCCGAATTTACTTGTTGATGTATGATCATGTATCAGTAATTTGGTAATGTTGATGAACTTTAAGAGCATTGAATATGTCTTAAATTGTAAAACATTGTATATGTTTTGATTTATGGAAGTATTTTGGAACTTTCCTTGAAATGGAAGTTTATTTAACATGGCATATGTTAATTCTGTATTAGAAATGCAATTATAATATTGGCATTGAATATGTTTTATAATGCATGTCGATAATGCATGTTGGAGATTATATTGTGATTTGCCTCTTGAAAAGAGATGGGATGACCGGTAATGGGTCAGGTTGTGGAATGTTGGTTGGTAATGTTATTGAGAATTGAGGAAAACTTGTTTCTGAAAACTTGTACTTAATTTCGGGGACGAAATTCCTTAAGGAGGGGAGTATAGTGATCCCAATCTTTCCCCATTTGGTTGTTGTATCCGGACTTAGGTTCCGTGGAGCTTGTTGTCGTGTGTACCTTGTTGTCATCTTTTAATTCCTTATTTTGAGTTATAGGATGTGTTGGGTAGGTTTGTTACAGGTTTGGTGTGCTTGGGAGCAAATGGTTGCTGCTTAGATTTTGGTGTCTTTGCTCTAGCGAGGACTTTGTCACTTGAGCGAGCTCCTTGTTTTAGATCCTTCGCTCGAGCCAGGGTTCCTTCGCTCGAGCGAGAGTTGAGTTTTGTATCTGGTGGCTCGAGCGAGAGGTCCTTCGCTCGAGCTTGCGTCTGCGTCCAGTACTGGACCTGAGAGATGCATTTCTTGGCTCGAGCGAGCTTTCCTTCGCTCGAGCGAGCGAGGTGCATGTTTTGAGTTTCTTCACTCGAGCAAGCATTCTGTCGCTCGAGCGTGCTTCTGGGTTGCAGACCTGAAGCTTCGAATTGTTGGCTCGAGTGAGTGTTTTTTGTGTCTAGTCACTCGAGCAACCAATCCTTCGCTCGAGCGAGCCTGTGTTATATCAGCAGACAGCAGCGGGATTACACTTCACTTTTTCTTCTCCTCTTTTGTGTAAACCCTAGATCTGGCTGCTCCTCTCTCTATACTTACCTTCTCTCTAGGGTTTCATCTACCTCTAGTGTGTATCTATCCTAAGTCCTTTGTAAAAAAGATAGAGGGTTGTTTGGGCTTTGTTTTAATATGAGAAATCTTGGTTTTGGAGCACTTTGGATTTTGGTCATCTTCTCCTTTGCGCTTCTAATTTCGAGGTAGGGATAACCTACTCCATCTTATGAGTTTTGTCTTTAATTTTGGTCATTTGGATTAGTTGGTGATGTTGAGTAATATTGAGAAAGTTAGGGTTTGTTTTGTAATTTCTAAAAGAGGGGTTTCCCATGTTTGAGTCATATTTGTGTTGTAGACTTGAGATGGAGGTTGTTTATGGATTATGGGTGAAAAATGAGCCTTAGGGCTATTATTGGAACAATTGGTAAAAATGCCCTAATTGTAATAAATAATTAATTTGTATAATTAATTTGGGAAAATGTGAAATTGAATTGAGAATAATGAAATTGGGACATTATGGAATTGAATGGTGTAGTTGGATTAATTTATCACTCCCCTATGGAAAATGTTGATATTATATCTGTTGTTGCATTTATGTTCTGTTTAGAAATATCTGCTTTGGGCTATCGGTGGAGAATAGTCTTGATTGTTGTAGACACTGCATGTTGATTAGAGAAAACCGAAACTAATCACATTGAATATGTCATTGAATGTGACAGTTGGAATAATACATCAAATTTATGTATTGATTGACCTTGTATATGATATGTGTTTATATACATTGTGTTGTGTGGGAGGAGATAGGGGATGTACTCCACGGTTTAGGGGAAGATAGGGGAAGGACTCCTAAACCGGATATTGTTTGGGAGGAGATAGGGAATGTACTCCATTGATACAACAAATATGTGTATCTAGATATAGCAAATCTGTATATCATATATGAAGTATGGAAGTGTTTTATTTGAGATTGATACAACAATTATATGTATCTATTGTGAAGTAAGAAGTGTTTAATATGAGTTGTTATCCCAATTGAAATAGATGTACTATTAATATGAGATGTAATATCATTTAAATCGTTTGGCCAGGTTCTGAGCCATGTATATGAAATGATTCGGATAAGTAAAGGAAAATGAAATGTAATATGGACACAAGTGTCACGGAACTGTATTGTGATATAATTGGTTTATAAGTGTTAACCATCTATCTAATGCTATTGTTTTAGTCATTGCTTATATTTGGTTGAGTATATTTCTACTGGGCTGTGGCTCACCCTATATGGGACACCATTTTCAGGTGCAGATGGTATGCCACCTCCAAGGACGTAACTTGGGAGGCTAGAGGCTGACAGACTTTTTGTGTTATATTTTGTTGTATTACATGTAAATTCAAGCCAAGGGCCTAATATGATATGAGTTAGTACTCTCTTTTGTGTAACCAAGTGTCGGCTTGGAAAGTTGTAAGCCGTTGGGCATTTACTTTTGTTGTCAACATGTAATACATTTGTAAGGACTACTCTGATGAATGGAAAAGTGTTTATTTCTCTTATATCAATGCATGTCAAGAATGTGGGTTTTATGTATTATTTTGAGGGCGTTACAGGGAGGTTATAGCGATCCCGATTTTCCTTTCCTTTGTTTATTGCATTCCGGACTTGGTTCCGTGGTTATGTTGTTGTCTTATTCTCATTTACATCCTTTACTTTTTATATTTGAGTCTTGGGTTGTGTTGGGCAGGTTTGAAACAGGTTGGTTGTGTTTAGAAACCTAGAGTTGATTCCCAGGTTTTGGCCTTCACGCTCGAGAGAGGCTTTTGACGCTCGAGCGGGCCCTTTGTTTTTGCTTCTTCGCTCGAGCTAGAGTTTTGATGCTCGAGCGTGGTTTTTCATCTCTCAGCATTTTGCTCTGCATGTTGTCGTACGCTCGAGCAGGAGTTTTGACGCTCGAGCGGGTCTTTTGATTTTGTTCCTATGCTCGAGCGGGGAGTTTGACGCTCGAGCGGAGACCTTGGTCTGCAAAACTTCTGGAAGTGTGCATCCGGCGCTCGAGCGGCGCTTTTGATGGTCGAGCGTGAGTCTGTGTCTGACGCTCGAGTGAGGAGTTCCACGCTCGAGCGGGGCGATTGTTATATCAGTCCGAAAAGTGACATTTTGGATCACTTTTTGATTTCCTTTTTCTCTCCTACTTTTTCAAAATCTCCATTGGAGAGCCTCTCTCTCTCAAATACCAACTTCTCTCTAGGGTTTGATCTAGTATGAGTGATCCCCTATCCTTGGGCCTTTGTAAAAAGTGTTGATCTCATTGTGGGCTACGTTTCTATCTGAAAATCTTGGGATTTGGAGCATTTCGAAATTCTAAATCTTCTTCCTTTGAGCTCCGAATTTGAGGTAGCGATAACTACTCATTTTTGTGATCTCTAACATAAGTATTTAGTCATTTTGATCTAATGTTGAAGTTGGGTGATTTTGGGTGTTAGGGTTTCTAAATGCATAAAGAGGGGTTTTATTATTTTGGCTCATAAGTGTGTATTTTGGGTCTTAAAATGATAGTATTGATATTATTGAAGTTATTTTGGGCCTTTGGGTCAATATTGAGAAAAGGGGAAAAAGCCCTAAATTGTTATGACAAATTAATCCATGTAATTAATTTGGGAAATTATGGAAACATGAAATTGAGTTGGAATCCATGAAATTGGCATAATATGAGATGGAATAGTGGAGTTGGATTTATTAATCACTCACCTTTGAAAATTATTGATAAATTATCTGTTGATGTAATTATGTTCTGTTTAGAAATAATTGCTTTGGGCTATCGGTAGAGGATAGTCTTGATTGTTATAGACACTGCATGATGATTAGGTGAATTAAAACTAATCAAGTTGAGTATTTGAATACATGGGTGCCGAATCCCGCGGATGAAATTTCCGTAAAATGGCCATTCGAAAATAACTATACATGGGTGCCGAATCCCACGGATGAAATTTCCGTAAAATGGCAATTCAAAAATATTTATACATGGGTGCCGAATCTCGCGAATGAAATTTCCGTAAAATGGCTATCCGAAAACATCTATACATGGGTGCCGAGTCCCGCGGATGAAATTTCCGTAAAATACCCATGAGAAAATAATTACACATGGGTACCGAATCCCGCGGACGCAATTTCCGTGAAATGGCAGTTTGAGGTATTGTTGGCTTGAGATGTAGTCCCATTTAAGTCGTTTGGCCAGGTTCTGAGCTGTGTTTATAAGTTGAGTTTTGTTAAGTGAAGGATTATGGAACTGGATTGTATTGTATGTTGGGTTATATGAGTTAAACATTTATCAAGAGCTAATGTTTTAGTTATTGCTCATATTATGTTTAGCATATCTCTACTGGGCGTTGGCTTACCCTATATGGGACATCATTTTCAGGTACATGTGTTATGCCACCTCCAAGGACGTAGCTTGGGAGGCTTGAGGCTGTCAGACTCTTTTGATTGTTTCTGTTGTATTACATGTATATATCAAGCCAAGGGCTTATTTGTGTAGAGTTAGTACTCTCCTTTTTTGTAACCAAGTGTTGACTTGGAAAGTTGTAAGCCTATAGGGCATTTACTTTTATTGTCAACATGTAATACCTTTTATAAGAATACTCTGATGATTGTGATATGAAATCTCTTCTATTTATCGTGAATGTATGTTATGATGGGTTTGTTTTTGAGAGCGTTACAGCATTTGTACAAAATGTTAATGCATTTGTATAAACATTAATCTGAATTTTAAATATGTTTGTCAATTTGTATGAACACATGTTGCATTTACAACATAGCATAATAAAAATATAAGAGAAGAAAACGAAAAAGAAAAGAAGAAGAATGAACAAATATGTGATGAAAAAAAACTACAGAATATAATTTTTTTTTCATTTTTATTTTTCTTATAAGTTCTTAAGGAAATAAGAAAAAGGCAAAATAAAATTTAATATAACGGAAATATCAAGAAGAAGGAAAAAGAAAATAGAAAGCATGACACGTTAATATTTACATTTTACGTATCCAATGATCTAATATTTATCTTTTCAATGTATATTTTGTCAATGTGTCTTTAAAGCAATAAGTGCATAGTGAGTTTGCAGTTTTGTGTGCTTAATGTGTTTTCAAATTATTTTTTTCTCCCTTTTTAAATTTCATCAATGCATGCATTGGTTCTTATATGACTAATAACTCAATCGAGTGAAGAAGAAAAGTTAGTTAAAAGAAAGAAAACATACATGATGAAAGGGAAGCAAGAGATGGGATAATCTTCACATTTCATGCACCTAATTATATAATATTCTTATTTTAGGCACACAATGATAATGTGCTATCAAAAGCTATATTGGCCCAATATGCACGGCGAGAACGTGAAAAAAATCAAAAGCCATGCTCTGCATACCAATTGAGACAACGTTTGTGACGAGAACGAGAGAAATCAAAGGAATGTATTAACCCAAGATAACCCTCTTTAACACCAAATTAGTAAACAACTGTGTTTAATTCTTGCAATATATACTCTTACTATCACCACTTTATTATATAGATTTTAATTTGTTCACAATCCATTTCTGTAAGCATGCTTCTATAACCCCATCTACAAATGCTGGTGTGATCATCCGTGATGAGTACGACCTTAATGTTATCCATGTTTGTGCAGTAAATACAAAATCAAGTCAAACATTGTATGTATTTTATTTATATAAGATTTTTTTTAATCTTTTGAATATTTTATTTATATTTGTTAGGCAAAAGAGAAAGAAAATTACTCGAGGGTAAATTACAAGCACATCAACTTAAATTACAAATTATCTCCTGTAGTTTTAGAAATTGCATTATGCTCTTTAAGGTTTCTAATTTCATAATAAACAGGTCATTTTATTAACAAATTATCAAGTTAATTAATAATTTTTAATAATGTTAAAATTTTATTTCAATTAATAATTCAGATAATTTTATTATTATATAGGTAAACAGTTAGAAATTTCACTTTTTCAATTAATTTTGTTAAATAAAAAATTCTGACAGAAAGATATTTATAATTTTTCAAACCACAGGAGATAATTTATATTTTAATCAAACCTTAGGGTGCGTTGGTAATTTACCCTTTACTCAATAGTGGGTATGAACACAGCATGTATTGTTTTCCTTTTCTTAGGCCACATTTTCAATTTTTTTTTAAATTGTACTGGTCCGACCCAAAACCTAAGATGAAGCTGAATCCTACTTTCTTGACAATCCAATTCAGCCCACAACATTGACTAGCGTTGAAACATTAAAAGCCCAAAAGTATACAGAACCCAATGTCGTCAGCAATTTGTGAATTTGAGCATCTTTTTATTTATATGATTTTATGATCAGCTATTGTGTGTGACTGCTCATAATAATGTATCAATGTCTTCATGCAATTTATGAAACTGTTTTTAAATTTTTTATTTTGAAAATATATTTCAAAATATCTGGTAAAATTTTAACTTATAACTTATGTTACAATTTTTTTTAAATAAACTCAAAATTTTAATTATCACAAACAATTCCTGATATATTATAAAATAATTTTTGAAAAAATATCTATGAACACTAGAAATAATTGTTTTTTTAGGTTCTTCCCTTAGCTTCTTTTCTTTTCAGCCTCCGATTTAAGTTCCTTGGCTATCACTTATTGTAGCTCTGTACATCGGAAATCATCTATCTCTTTCTTGCTTAAACTTTGTATAATTATGAATGAAGTTCTTATATTGCACCAAAAAAATAAAAAATAAAAAATAACAATAGTAAACGGTACAAGAATAGGCACTTTTAAGTAATTTTTTTTAATGGTAATACATGCAACACAATGAAATTATATATTCATCACCATCACAATGCTCTTTCGCTAACCATAATATGTATGTTGTATGATTCATCTTTTGTCTTTGTATTAGTATCATTTTTGTGCATGATCAGACATCTGGACGGCAACGAGTAATCTTGGAGCAACCGCGGCGGTAAGGATTGGCAGCTTGTCGAGGGGTGAGACTGGGCGGGTTTGGAGGGCAACCACCAGGCTGGTAGCAAAGTCGATCTAAATTTATGTATTTAATTGGGCCCTGGGCCTCAACCGTGCTGATTGTCGTCGCTGTCACTGCCATGCCGATGAGAACCAGGCACAACCACCCTGCCTTCATGGTGAAATGTGCCTGATATTTATATTTATGTAATGTTTTCCTTCAATCTAGGTGATAATCTTTTCAAATGTATTGATCTTTTTGTTGTAGTTGTGGATTTGGGTGCTTTATATATAGGTTTCAAAATAAGTCCATGGTCTAAAATAGGAGTTGATTAGCCTAATTATGAAGGTTTGTTATGGAAAATCTAATTTTGGTTCTGAATTGTTGAGAGTGGTCGTTTAATAATAGAATAATATGATGTATGTCATTAGAACACTGCAACTTTTACAATTTTGTTGTTGTTCATCACCACAAAATAAATAAATAAATAAATTATAAATGTTCTCTTGAGATTTATTAAAAATTTAAATTGTCTCTTATGATTTAGAAAATTACATCTTACCCCTTGAAATTTTTAATTCCACAACAAATGGTTATGTTATCAAATCATCCTAGAACTTTCACCAACAAGGTACTACCCGCTCGAGCGCCAACAAGCCCACTCGAGTGCAACCCGCTCGAGCGCAAGAAACCCGCTCGAGCATAGAAAACACATCTGCAGAAGTTTTGTAGGGACACGAAATGCTAAAAGGGTGTAAACCCCGCTTGAGCGTAAAATGACCCGCTCGAGTGTACCATTCAAAAACTGGGCAACAACAATGGGAGCCAAAGCTCTACCAACCTGTAACAACCAAGCCCAACACATGCTAAAACTCAAACAAATGGATTTAAAGAACGACAACAAGATAGATACAACTACCAACTCCACGGAACCGAGTCCAGAATACAACTGAACAGTAAATGGACAACTGGGATCGCTATATTAACTTTTTTGTAATGACATTTTTATTTTTTTTTATTTTTTTTTAACTAAAATTGTGACTTGCCAAAATAGCCTTAATCCCTGGCGTGAAAAAGCGATCAATTCTAGAATATGGAAAACAAAGATGGGTCACTGCAAAAAAAAGAAAAAAAAAGGCCTCTGCAATAGGGAAGAAGGATCGTTAATGCGCTTTGTGAGCATTATATATGTTCTATTTCAATGAGCTAAGCATTGTTGAAATACAAATCAATAATGGTAGGTGTACAAAAATAGATTACAATGAAGTACATATAAAGTGTATGTGGTTAAAAATTATTTAAGATATAATATGAGTCACATTCAAAATTACTTTTAATCACACATTGCACTTTTGGTACATTTTTTGTGTTTTATTTATGTGAGACATGTTATAATATTTTAATAAAATATTTTTTTTATATTTAAATATTTTTTAAATATAAGAAATCAAATCAAAGATTCTTTTCGAGTTAATTTTATGTTGTAAACTTTAAACTTATGGGCGGAGTTATAAGAATTTATTTTGTATTACCGTTAGTTTTCAAAATGTTTAATTTTCAACTCTATAACTTTATATATATTTATATACATTAAATCCTACAAGTATGTGACTATTTCATGTCACGACCCCATTCCGCCCCTAGTAGAATGGTGCCATGATGGCCAGTAATCCGAGATTACCAAAGGCCAACTTACAAGGATTCATACACAATTAGAGTATACATATGGGGCTAACATGTGCGGAAGTAATAAATTTAAATCTAATTAGTCCATAAGAGCTGTGCATAGATCAAATGGAATGTCATACATCTTATCAAAGTCTTACAACTTGGATACAATAAAATGAAATACAAAATACATCTTGACCAAAAGGCTTCTCAAGCCATCATATACAAAACACAATGAGTTACAAGCTAAGAAGCATGATCTTCAAGATGCTACAAAATGCGAGTCCAAAACAAGTTGCAAAGCACATCTAGGCGTCACCGCCGTCCTGCTCATCACCTACATATATATAGAGAGGGTGAGCTTGGATACTCAGTGAATGGTACAAGTAATAAAGGGTTTGCATGAATAATATCCGAGATCTTTATCAAGCGATACACATTATATCTTGCACAAAATCAAAGACAAAACAAGTTCGTCTAACAAGTCTTTAAAGCTTCATCAATCAAAGTCCTTCAAGGCTTTCGAGTTTCAAGGGGGGTGACATTAACAAGGTTGTGCTACAAATGCTTATAGTCCCCTAGCACGTACGGACTTTCAAAGGTTGTGCTACAAATGCTTAAAGTCCCCTAGCACGTACGGACTTTCAAAGGTTGTGCTACAAATGCTTATAGTCCCCTAGCACGTACGGACCTTCAAAGGTTGTGCTACAAATGCTTATAGTTCCCTAGCACGTACGGACTTCCAAAGGTTGTCATCAAAACAAGATAATACTTGATATGCAAAATAGGGATAATCATTCATGCTTAACAAATACTTTTCAAACAAGGCAAAGCTTTATCAAAACTTTATAACATAGCTTTATTAAAAATACCACTCACATAGTTCTTTAAACGTTGAGGTTACAAGTAAGGATCCAAGGCCTATAAGGACATAACAAATCCCATTGAATGCACTAACAAACAAGCTTTACATGAATGCAAATGATCTCGGCATTACTTCAAAACTAAGTCGGACCAAAACAAAACACTGTTCCTCATTTCGGGAAAACATAATGGGCACCATCCAGGTCTTGGCCGAGGTCCCACACCTCCCTTGCCGAGGTGTGGTCCCGATGGCCACATTCAAGGAAACGAAGTCAGGAAAATCTGGGTTTCCCTTTCTTTGAAGAACATGAAGAACATGGATGCAAAGATCATAACTTATCTTTACAAAATTTGAGATTTCATGCTATGAATTCAAAAACATGGACCTAGGTACCCATATTCAAGGATCTTGTGAGAACAAACACAAAAACATGAATCTTAATGCAAACTTTCGGATCAAACAAGACTTTTTCTTCAAGAACACATGAACACTATTTTCTCTTTCTAAAACCAACTTTAAATCAATGCATGGCATGCAGAGCAGGTTCGATCGTGCAATGCAGCTAGATGATCAATAAGAACAACAAGAGTAGTTTAAGATTCTAACCTTAAAACTTGAATCTACCGGTTCAAACTCCAAAGATCAAGCTTGGAAGTCTACTCCCTCCCTCAAGAACTCCTTCTTCTTCCTAGAGTCTCTCTCTCTAAAAGACAAAGATGTGATACAAAAATGATGTGTTTACTCGACAGTCACTGACTTAACCCTCTACTGGGACACGTGGCATCGGCTGATTGGTTTTTCTCAAAAAGGTGATAGATTGACAAGACATGTGTAAGACAAAGCGTATCTAACAAGCTACCAGGCAAGGCACTCCGGCAAGTGATGACATCGGCTAAGGACAAAGCTTCGGCAACTAAGGTGGCAATGACCTCGGCTAGGAAGGACAACACTTGACTAAGCTGTGCCACACCTTGGCCTAGATGTGCCACACCTCGGTCTAGGTCATACCACTCCAGGACAAGATCACTTAGGTGCAAAGGTAACATCTCGGCCTAGATAATACACATCTCGGCCTTGGTGATGAACACCTCAGCCAAGATAATGACATCTCGGCCAATATGTTAGGGTGAAGGTGGAGGTCAAACAAAGTGGTTCCAAGGTGATTCTAGACTAAAGATGACCTCGGCTAAACTCACACCAAGCAAGGTACAAAACATGCAAGAAACACTTAAGCAAAACAAATCAAGGTTTGCAAAGATGCAACATATCAAGACAAGATCATGTAATATATGCAAGCATGACTAGGGTAGAGTGAAGGTTGTTATATTTCATGTAACGCTCTTCATTATTATTAACTTCGGATCTCGGTCTGACACAATGGACATCGGCACTCCATGAAGTCTCACAATCTCATTCATATACAATACAGCAAGTCGGTCAGCATTGAATGTGGTTTGAACAAGTAAGAAGTGTGTTGACTTAGTTAATCTGTCAACGATAACCCAAATCGAATTCATACCCTTCTGCGTCCTCGGCAAGCTAACAACAAAATCCATGGAGATGTGCTCCCATTTCCACTCAGGGATTGGCAAAGGTTGAAGAAATCCTGCTGGTCTTTGATGTTCTGCTTTCACTTGCTGGCAATGCAGACATCGGGATACAAACTCTGCTACCTCTCTCTTCATGTTTGGCCACCAAAAAGTCTGCTTCATGTCTTGGTACATTTTGGTGCTCCCTGGATGAACGGCGAACTTGGAACCATGGGCTCCCTGCAAAATCTTATTTTTCAACTCTGGGACGTTGGCCACGCACAATCTTCCTTCAAACTTGAGTACCTGATTTTCAATGACATACCCTGACCTCGGCTTAGAGATAATCTCATCAATTACTTTCCTGAAGAATCTGTCTTCCATCTGTCTACTCTTTATTTCCTCGATGATGGTCGGCTCTACTGAAATCATTGACAAACATGCTGAATTCCCAACTAACTTTTTACTCAACGCGTCGGCCACTGAGTTTGCTTTACCTGGATGATACTGAATTTGCATGTCGTAATCTTTTAGTAATTCAAGCCATCTCCTCTGCCTCATATTTAGTTTCTTCTGGGTGAACAGGTACTTCAAACTCTTGTGATCTGTGAAAACTTGACAAGAAGCTCCGTACAAGTAATGACGCCAAATCTTCAAAGCAAAGACCACAGCTGCTAGTTCTAGATCATGGGTAGAATAATTCTTTTCGTGAGGTTTCAACTGACGAGATGCGTACGCTACAACCTTACCGCCTTGCATTAATAGACAACTCAAACCCTTATGTGAAGCATCACTATAGATCCGACGCATTCTGATTTTCGACTCCCTCGACTGTCACTGACATTCGTGCCCCTGCCGGACCCTGTCCCGGTTGGAACTTTTCCACCATATCCGGTTGATCATCCAACCACCCAGTAGCCTCTGCTGATTCCTCATAATCAAACCAGTTGACTGTTGCGCCCCCTGGATCTTGGTCACTGTAAAACTGGAGATTGGCAAGGTCCTCTTCCACAGCCCTTAAATCATCTATTCTCTGTCCCAGACTATCCCCTTGGATCACACACAGTTCTCCCCCTGTTGGCAATTCCACATCTGGCCCATCCTAGTCTATTGATAAAATGTAGTCACTCGGACTATATGTCTTCTCAACACGACTCCCTGATTCTGCTGACTCTGACTCAACAACCTTCTTCTCCTTTGGGATCTCCTCTCTCCTGTTCTCAATAGTCACCACCGTTGGCTTAGGTCGGGTCATGGAGATGTCTATCATGCACAAGTCGGTGCAGTCGGGAAGGAATACCTCCAGCTTAGGCAGGTGGGAAGGGGTGATATAGATGCTAGGATCGTAAGGCACGACCCCAATTTGGATGAAGTTGATCCTTTTAGGCGGTGGAGCTTGGTTATGTGTGGAGAGAGGGTTTGTTGTAACATTGGGTTTCTCGGGAGGCAGAATCACCCCGTTATCGATGAGATCTTGAATCTCATGACGTAATCGGAAGCACAGATCGGTGTCATGACCGTGCTGTTGGTGAAATGCGTAATATTTCGCTGGGTTGTGGGTAGGGGGAAGTCTTTCCGGTAAGAGTCGCGGTTCCAGGGGCTTCAAATGCCCTTTTCTGATTAAAACCCCCAGAGCTTTAGATAGGGGCATATACAGTGGAGCGAAGGTTCTTGTGTTTTTGGCTGGGTATTTGGCTATTTGGGTATGGCTTCCGAACGTGCCGGAGAATGGCGCAGCTGCCATGGTTCTTAGAGGGGGGTTGGTGGTGACCATGCTCACTTCGGAGGCTCTTGTAGTTGTAGTACCGCTCGGGCCTACATTAGTGTTGCAGTTGAAAGTTTTTCGGGGTTGCTCCTGGTCATTATCAATTAAGCCTTGTTTTAAGGCATCCTCAATCTGCACCCCCATTTCATGTAGATCAGAAAAGGTAAGGAAGGGGAGTACAATCATCTTTTGCGTCAACTTCGGCTGAAAATTGCGCACAATCATCCGAATCTGATCTTTGTCTGCAGGCCTTAAGTTCATCATCGAAGCCTTGGCCCTCCATCTGGTCACGAATTCTGAGAAACTCTCTTTAGGCTCTTGCCTTGTTGTCTCGAGATCACGAGTTGTAATCTTGATTTGTGTATTGTATGAGTATTGCGTAATGAAGGCCTCAGCCATCTCGTCCCAGTTTCTCTTGACATCATTTTCTAATTTGGCATACCATATGGCCGCCACACCCTCGACAGGGTTCGGCCGAACAGAGACAGCTTCTGAAGTCTGCTGAGGCCCATTGGCCTTAAGATGTCTGAAAACAATCTCAGGTGCACCATGGGGTCCCCAGACCCATCAAATCGATCAATGTGCGGCATTTTGAATCTGTCAGGCAGCGTCACAGCTGCGTCGGTATATCCATCTTCGATGTCAGGGATGGTCTTGACTCCTTGGGATCTCTTGAACAGCTTTTCGAGCTTGCTCAACTTCAATGCTATGGGATCTGTCTCGAACTCAAAGGGAGAGTCCGGTAGGTTGGTGGGTGTTTTGGATAACTGGGGTTGGATTTGGGGTAGGATCGGGGGTAGCGGTCGTCCCGTGGGAATGTCCGTATCATTCTGAACATTAGTTGTCTCCCCGGGGGTTGGAATTCCTAGCGGGGGAGGAGCTTGCTGTGAAGCAGATGCTCTGGTTTGCTGCTGTAACCTCACGATTAACTCTGCTTGTTCATTCATAACTGTGGCCTGCTGCTTGGTGAACTCTGCCTGTCGGACAGCATCCTGCTGCATCATTTTCATACTCTCTTGGAGCTGGCGCACCATCTCCTCTAAATTGGCCATACTGTTCTGCTCTGACTGAATTATCGGTATATGTTCCCTTTCTGTGGGAGAAGCAGAATCCTGATCCCTACTGTACACAGGTGGGGTAGACAAAGCCCTCTGTACTGACTGTTGAACTGATGCCCTCTGCCTAGCTGTCCTCCGTCTAGTAACCGGGGGTAGAGAGTGGTACACTGGTTGTCCGTCTACCAGATCCTCAGATCGATAGAGTCGACGACCTCTAATCCAGAGTGCTTGGGGAATATCTACTGGGTCAGAAGCAATTGTGCTCGACTACTTAGTAAAAAGATAAATAAAGCGTATAAATAAACAGACAATTGGATAGCGTAACAACGTAAAATAAACACAACACACAGCTGGGTATCACAACAAATTGCCAACAAGCTGAATGTACTGTTCCTTAATCACTGATCACTGTTTCCAAATGGTTGCCCCTAAGTTTGAATCTGATACCCGTAGATGACTGATTCCCAAAAACACTGATGCCTGCAGGCCTGGCACTCAGACTTGCGAACTGATATGTGTGTTCCCTGCATAGATACACTCTAAAAACACGTAGCAAGTAAAAGAGAGCCAAAACACCCCTAAGTTGGGGTAGGGTTTCCCTGTCCTATTTTGTCAGGAGCTAGGGTTTCACTATGCACGTAGCAGTTTTCAAACAACCTAACATCGGGTAAGCAACCTGTCCTAGTTTGGAATAGTCACTATGGATTTCGATATGCACTAGGTCGAATGGTCGAAAAGGGTACCCCGGTAAAACTGGGGTTTGTGTTCCCATACTGTCAGAGCCCACAACCGGTCAGCCTTATGGCATGCTTTGACAAAGTCAAGCCTCCGGCAAACCATTCAGGAATGGCAGATGGCAAACACGGTATCCTAGGTGCACCAATGCACATGCAATGCAAAGAGGCACATAAATGAAATCAAAACAGGATATCACGAGTTCGAGTCAAGCTCTCTAAATCCCCAGCAGAGTCGCCAGAAACTATAGACGCGCCCTCGGGCCTCATGCTACAGTTCGGACTCAATTGGTGTCACGGTCCTGTATCTAATCTCACAGAGTGCAATGCAAGACCGATGAATCATCAAAGAGTCCAGATTTGGCAAATTATTTTTGAAAACAGATTTTTTTTAAAGAAGTGCCAAACATGGACTGCTTTTCTAGATACAGAGTCGCCACCTAAATATTTTTTATGGGGAATTTAGGAAACCCTGACTCGGTGCCAAAGGCCACGTGTCCGTCATCACCAAAGTTGCGTCGGCTCGGGAGCTTGGGTACGATTGGGGAAGGTCAGCTATGAGCACCCGCTCTCCCCCGATCCGAAGATCGGCATCTACTAACCGTGATATCTGTTTTTGAAAACGTTATGTGTTCTTATTCCGGTTATTAGCCTATAATTACTATGTTATGCGCACAGCAAACAAGTACAGACCAAATTGCCTAAATTGGAACAAAACATTTCATGCTTGTTTCGAAAATGGTTTGCTACTCGTAAGTAGGCTAAAATGGAGGTTTTGCCACCCTTAAGTGGGCTTTAGAAAAGATGGTTTTGCCACTATCTAGTGGGCTTAAAACTCACAGTTTTAATGCATTATTCCAATTTAGGTAATTCGACCTTCACCCATAGGCACTCAAGCAGTTATATCACATAAGCAACTAGCCTCATGGTAATCATGCTATTATGGCAACACTCATACGCATGCGGTATGCTAAAGCGTAAATGCTTACCTAGTACTCCGAGCCAAAACAAAAGCTAGTTAGTAATCAATGCATGATCCTAGCTCATGTTAAGATAGCTAATGCAACACATACAAGATGCAACTACAATAGGCTCGGCTATTCTAAGATGGCATGTGATGATGCTATAACTAACATGCATTCAACTAACATGATCCCAATTTTACGATGAGCCACTCCAGAATCCACCGAAGCTTCAGGCTTGAATTCTTCAGAATCCACCGAAGAATAACTCTCTCTCTCTTGTGTGTAACAAACAAAACCTTTGATGTACTCTCTTTAAACCATGAGTTGAATACTCAATAAAACATCAAAGAAAACTAACAAAATATCCCCAGATATAAACCTTAAGAACCAAAAAGAAGATCTGGAGGAATTCAGGAGTCGTCTAGTTTTTGGAGAAAACCAACTACTTGTAGAAAACCAAAAGTAATCCTAGATTTGGAAGAAAACCCAATCCTTATTGAAATCCAAAAAACTGTGTTCGCGCGGTCCGCTTGAGCACCCAACAGCCCGCTCGAGTGGCTTCAGCAAAATATGTGCGTGATATAACAGAGGTCCGCTCGAGTGCTATAGAACCTTCTCGAGCACGAAATCATACATCTCAGTACTTTTACAGACGACCAAAACTGCTGGAACCAGGGATTCTCCGCTCGAGTGTGGTAATGTCCGCTCGAGCGGATAGCTCGATCCCCCTCATAATCAGCAAAGTGGCAATCTTGAAAGCATTAGCATCACAAACTTCTCTAAAAGGCACAATTCGGGTTGGATTCGCATCAAAACACTCATAGCCTCACTGAAATAAAAGTGCGAAAATAAATACAACTGAAAGGAGTTTTGTCAAACGGGATTGCCAAGAATAAACCTAACATATTGTATAGAATACATTCAACTCGACATAATTCAATACAATACATATTATTCTCTCTCTCTCTACTATTCTGACCCCTTCAAACTGTCCCGACATTGATTCTGGTTAGCTCCTACATCGGTCTGACATGACCCTTTTAAACTTCCCTGACATTGATTCCGGTTAGCTCCTACATTGGTCCGACATGACCCCTTCAAACTGTCCCGACATTGATTCGAGTTAGCTCCTACATCGGTCCGACATGACCTCTTTAAACTGTCCCAACATTGATTCCGATTAGCTTCTACAATGGTCCAACATGACCTTAAACTATCCCAGCATTAGTTCCGGCCAGCTCCTACAACGGTCTGGCATGACCTTAAACTATCTCCTAGCATTAGCTCCGGCCTCTGATATATCTCAAGCGCCCTTGCGCTCCCGTTCAGACTTTGCAATCAATTTGCCTTTTATTTTAATTAGTTTTATTTCATGTTTTAGTTTCTCTCTCCAAACTCAAGATGTTTATCCTCCTTGAGTTTGAGGGGGGATGTTAATGTATATGTGGTATTCCTAAGAATCTATGTGTGTTTGTATACAACAGTGTCAAGTGTATATAAGAATCTTTTTTCTTTTCTTTTTTTTTAATAAACCCAATAAATTAAATAGATTACGATTATCGGATGGGTCTAATTTTTTTTTAATAAAATACATAAATTGTCCGATAAAATGAATTGTTCAGATCATCAAAATGAAACCTATGGTGGAATCACAGGCCCAAATAACGCCCTTTAATCCAAATTTTAGACTAGAAAGTAGAGGTGCTCAGCGGATATTTTGATCTACCTAAACCGACCAAACCGATCCGACGCATTTTGGACGGATGCGTGATGACGAGCAGACGATTACGGATTATTTTTTGCAATCAGCCTAATTTTGGACGGATAACAGATTTGAGCTTCCTTTGGCTACAACTGAATCGCCAAATCGCGAGCACTCCTAATAATTTGTAAGATTTTGTATTTTCAATTTGTTTAGATATTTTATTTGCGTTTTCAATGGAAAAGAGTTTAGATATTCTGTTGTATTTTCAATTTAGAAATCCTTTTATCAAATGGCAAGTTTTAATATTTAGTATTTTTGTGTCAAAAATATAAGGCTTAATTTTGTCATTTTTTTTATAAAAAAAATTGATTTTGTAAAATAAATAAATAAATGTGTAAAAAATTTATCAATTTTATATAATTTTATCTTTGGTGTGTAGAAATAGTTTTTTAAATTTTTTTAAAAAAAAATTGACATTTTTTTAATGAAATTAATTTATATTTTATCAAATTGACGACTTCGTCCTTAAAATTGAGTAATGATATCTTCAATTGTCTTTATTTAGAACAATATTCAAAATTCAAGGTTAAATGCGTCATAATTGAATAGTTAGTGATCAAAATGACACAAGTTCCAAATTATAGGGACCATTAGTGTAATTTGCCAAATAACCTATTAAGGAGTATAAAGCTGGCTATTAAATCAAAAAAAAAAAAAAGAAGTTGGCTATCGCTATATTTTTTTTTATTTAAGAAATTAAGGGCTCGATCTTTGCCTTATTTATTGTATTGTCGTTTTTTTTAATTATTGTTAATGAAAGCTCTTTTGTAGGTAGGTAATTTGTTCGATTGATTTTTTTTGTTTTTTTCGTTATCGAGTTGGTTATTAAACTTTTATGATTATTGATTATCCGTATAGATTGTCAAAAATAAAAATTCACTATAACAATAATATTATATCATAACTAATATCGTCATCAATAATAAAATTATACAAAAAAAAAAAAAAAACCCTCACCATTGATGTGTAATTACCTTATTCAAAGTAATTATGGAATTATCACATCTATATAACAAAGCAAGAAAGTTTTTGAAAATTTATAAAATGTATCAGAGATACATTTCATATCAGTGGATGAGATGATTTCTAATTAACATCTAACGGCTGAAATGAGATGAAACATAGAAAAATGCATTTGGTTCCCAGCCAAGCCTCTACCTCTCTCTCTCTCTCTCTCTCTCTCTCTCTCTCTTTTTAACTTTCAAACTCCTTCTTAGTACCCATTTCTCTCTCACATTTTTCCTCTCATTTCTCTGTCCCCATTTCTCTCTCTGCCTTTATTAGAGCCCACTCCAACCACTCCAGCAGCTCAGTTGCAACATCCATTAAAATCACTTAGGTGGGTTTGGTGTGATTTTGTTGGGGCTTTGATAATTACTCAGCTCGGTTTTAATGATTTGGTTTTATCATATATCCAAAAGAGTAATAAAGTAACAAAGTACTCATTTTGGCTTTGATGATTTGGTCTGTTATTTTTTTATATTTGGTGTTTGTGTTTTTGTTTGTCTATATATTCAAGAAACTGGTATATGTTTTTTTTTTTGTCTATATGTGTTTGTGTTTGTCTATATTTCCTTTTTTCTGAGGTGGCAGCTATTGTAGGTTCATCAACTAAAATTTGTGGGTTTGAGTTGCAGCAGTAACGCATCAATCTCTTGGGGAGGTTGAGCCCTTGCTATGGTGCTCTGGTCTGGACAAATGGAATAGAACAGAGGAAAGGAATGAGTTGGGGATCCCATTTGCAGGTTCATTGAAATTTTTTATTATAAATGCTTTGGGCTATCGGTGGAGGATAGTCTTGATTGTTGTAGACACTGCATGATGATTTGGTGAATTAAAACTAATCAATTGGATATGTCATTGAATATGACGGATGGAATAACACATTTAATATGTGCTTTGCTTGATCATTGTATATGATAAGTGTTTAAATACATTGTATATGTATATTGTTTGGAATGAGATAGGAGATGTACTCCATGGTTTGAGAGAAGATAGGGGATGGACTCCATTAATACAGCGAATATGTGTATTAATTGAAGTATTGGAAGTGTTTTAATATGAGTTGCAGTCTCACTTGAATTGTGAAGTATGGAAGTGTTTTTATATGAATTATAGTCTCATTGAATTGTTTGGCCAGGTTCTGAGCCATGTTTGTGAATTGAATTGGTTAAGTAAAGGAAAGTGAAATGTAACATGGACATATCTGTCATGGAATTGGATTGTGTTGTACGTTGGTTTGTATGAGTTAAACATTTATCAAATGTTAATGTTTCAGTTATTCCTCATATTATGTTTAGCATATCTCTACTGGGCGTTGGCTTACCCTATATGGGACATTATTTTCAGGTACAAGTGTTATGCCGCCTCCAAGGATGTAGCTTGGGATGTTGTAGAAGCTGAAGGCTTCCTTTTTGCGATTATTTTGTGTATTACATGTAAATCAAGCCAAGGGCTTATTTTGTGTTTTGAGTTAGTACTCTCTTTTTGTAACCAAGTGTTGGCTTGGAAAGTTGTAAGTCCATAGGGCATTTAATTTTGATGTCAACATGTAATACTTTTGTAATGAATACTCTGATAAATAGAATTATGCTTTATTCTCTTAAGTTTATGGATGTCTTGGATGTATGATTTAGGGGTTTATTTTGAGGGCGTTACAACTCTTTAGTGGACTGGACTGTTTTTTGTTCAAATCCGTGAAATAGTTTAGTTAAATAATGCTTCCGAAGCTGGCAAAAACATTGAAGCCATTTTTCATGTTCTAGCTAAATAAGTCTTCAGATTATGGGAGAATAGTTTAACTTATATGGAGTTGTTTAATTCACAATGAGCAAAAACTGTTTGTGCAATAAGTTAAAATACACCAATGATGCAACCCCACCATGTAAAAATATTATTGTATATATGATGCAATATATAATGGAATTGCTTTTTTTATGGTTAATCAATTTATTATTATTTTTATTTTGCAAGTTATTTTACAATTTTGGGTTGTTCAGAACTAATAATTTCTTAAGACGTTGTCTAATAACGCCATCCTTCTTTTGTTGTAAGTGTTCTATCCGTATTTGTTGGTTTATTTATTTATTTTTAGTATATAAATTCTGTAATTGTTTTTAGTAAAAAAAAATGGTATTTATTTATTATTTATTTTTGTAGTATCAAAATACATCTCAGTGACCGTTTATTTTTAAGTTGTATATAAATTTTGTAATTGTCTAAGAAAATAAAAAAATAAAAATTTATGGTACATCTAATCTGTTTTGACTGTACATGTTTTGTCCATGAAAATATTGAGAAACATGACTATAATCTTTTCTTATTTTATTGTTGTTACTGATGAGAAAAAAGGTATCCATTCAAATTTTTAGTCAGTAAATTTTGGTAGTAAGTCAATTATGTTTTTGGTGACTCTCAAATTCGTATTTTTACTTACAAATTTTACAGTTAGAACCTGCTAAACAATCATATTCATATCAACACCATAATATATTTTAGTCTGGTCCAAAAAAACAAAACCAATCGTATGGATCCTTCGAATTCACTCATTTTTTTATTCACGAATCACATACGAGCATTGATGGGTTTCATTGATAGGTTTACATTTTCTCTCTCTACATTGATGGGTTTATATATTTCTGAGTTTATAAGAATTTCATCACCTAAAGCCATAATCAATGAGTTGAGACAAAATTTTTGCTTTTGATGAGACAAAATTTTTGCTTTTGATGAAACAAAATGAGCTGGTGAATGTATTTGTGTGTATTGCTTTAATTGCCTTCATGAACTAAATATTCATTATTGTTTATAAAATGGCTTTGTTGTCTGGTGAATTTTTTTTTTTTTGGACTTTCCAAATGAGAAATGGTGAACTTTAAAATATTTATGATTACAACGGGTTTTGATTTTGGTTTTAATTTCATCGCTATAAAATTGAAGTCAGTTAGGAAAGAGAAGAGTTGAAATCCAAATTTAATTTTAATACTCTTCATGTCCAAATTTGTGCTCCGATTTTCACTCTCTTTATAGTGATCCCGGTTGTCCCTTTACTGTTCTGTTGTATTCCAGACTCGGTTCAATGGAGTTGGTAGTTGTATCTATCTTGTTTTCGTCCTTTAATTCCATTTGTTTGAGTTTTAGGATGTGTTGGGCATGTTTCGAACAGGTGGGTTGAACCTTGGTCTGAAATCTTGTTGCCAGGTTTTTGGTCGTTCTGCTTGAGCGGGCCTTGTTGCGCTCGAGCGGATATTGCACACTCCCAGTGTTTCGTGTCCCTGTAAAACTTTTGCAGGTGTGATTTTTACGCTCGAGCGGGTTTCTTTACGCTCGAGTGGTAGAGCTCGAGCGGGTACTCTGGCGCTCGAGCGGGTAATACTTTTTGGTGTAGGTTCTAGGAGGTGAAAATCTACGCTCGAGCGGACTGGTTTTCGCGCTCGAGCGGATGTGCTTTATTCTTGTGTCTTGGCGCTCGAGCGGGCCTTCTTGTGCTCAAGCGTACCTAGTTTTTCGTTCTTGACGCTCAAGCGTTGTGTTCTCCGCTCGAGTGGGAATGTCGTATATCAATTGGCAGCTGGGCATTTTAAAATCACTTTTTACATTCTCTCTCTCTCTCTTACTTTCTAAAAAGACATTTTGAGAGCTCCTCTGTCTAGAAACTCCCTTCTCTCAAGGGTTTGATCTAGTTAGAGTGTCTCCCTATCCTCCGGCCTTTGTAAAAAGTGTGTTGATCGTCGAGGGCTCCATTTTGATCCGTGGATCTTTGAGTTTGGAGCATTTTGGTTTTCTTCAACTTCCCCGTTTGAGCTCTAACTTCGAGGTAGGGATATCCTACTCCTTCTCATGAGTTTTGTCTTTGAATTTTAGTATTTTGATGAGTTGGGGTTGTTGGGTAATTTTGAGAAAGTTTGGGCCTTTGTGTAATTTTACAAAAGTTGGGGTTTTGTTTATATAAACTCGTATGCATGTTTGGCATAGAGAAATGAGATCAATATTGGTTTATTGGTGAAAATGGAACCTTAGGGTTGTGATGTTAATTATGGGAAATGCTCTAATTACATTGATAAATTAATTGGTATAATTAATTTGAAGAAAAAAAGAATTAAATTGAGAATGTTGGAATTGGATGTGTAGGATTAAAGGGTGTAGTTTGATTCGTTCATCGCTCACCTAGTTGAAATGTTGATTATATATCCATTTGGTGCATTTATTTTCAGTATAGAAATAACTACTTTGGGTTATCGGTGGAGGATAGTCTTGATTGTTGTAGACACTACATGATGATTAAGCAAACTAAAACTAATCGATTGAGTATGCTATTGAATATAACAACTGGAATAATACATTAATTCTATGTATTGATTGATTGTATATGATCTGTGTTTATATACATGTGTTGTGTAGAAGGAGATGAGGGATGTACTCCACGATTTAGGCGAAGATAAGGGATGGACCTCTAAACCGGATTTTGTGTGACATTGATACAGCACTACAATGTGTATCAAGTGTTGATTATGGAAGTGTTTGAATTGATTTGATATAGCACTAAAATGTATATCGTTATCAATTGTAAAGTATAGAAGTGATTCTATGTTATGTTGATACAGCAATCAAAAAAGATAAAAACAAAAACCAAACGAGGCTAAAAAAACCAAGCTAAAATAGTCAAAAAAATCAAACTATTTTAGCTCTTTCCAAACAAGTATATGGACCAAGTGCCCAATTTTTTTATCAGTCACATAAATTTTCAGTTTTACTATAATAAATACCCTTATATTATTAAGAAGAGAGATGTGCATATATAATTTAAGGGAAGCTATGATTCAAAACAAAACATTAAAGAATCATGTCACAATCACAAATCAATGTCATCCGGAATGTAGTTGAAATACAAAATAGTTTTTTGGTTCATAATTTGTTCCAAACAGAATGTAGTACAAGCAAGCACACACCACACAAATCCAATAGTTGGTTTAGTGTATTTCTGCTGGGCTGTGGCTCACCCTTTATGGGACATCATTTTCAGGTACAGGTAGCATGCCACCTCCAAGGACATAGCTTGGGAGGCTAGAGGCAGACAGACTGCTTTGTTATTTGCTTTCTTTTGATGTATTACATGTAAATCCAAGCCAAGGTATTAATATGTATTGAGTTAGTACTCTTCTTTTTGTAACCAAGTGTTAACTTGGAAAGTTGTAAGCCCGTAGGGCATTTGCTTTTGTAGTTAACATGTAATACTTTTGTAAGAACTACTCAAATTAATGGAAAGATGGTTGGTTTCTTTGTATCAATGCATGTCTATTGAGATGGGTTTTATGTATTTTTTATAGGGCGTTATACTCGTCATGTTGTTAGGGCTGATTTCAATATTTAGTTTTATCATTTTAATGTGACTGGGTTGGCCTTTTTCTTTTTTTAGATGTTCATATTTTTATTTCTTCTCCTCTTTATTGTAACCCATTAAGGTTTTTCTATCCATAACAGTTATTTATTTAAATATGATTTTGAATTTTGTTATCCGATTTGGTAGCAATTAATTTGGAAATAATGTTTCATTGCCGATGAAATCCATGTTAACTTTTCGTGTTGCTAATTTTTTGTTTCTTGGTGTCTAAAATTATATAACCAAACATTTTTAGGTTCCAGTACTACAGTTATGGACAATATCACTATTTTTGGTGAAGTAAGTTTTTTTTTTTTTTAAATGCTTTTTTTTTGTCATACTTTATAGATGGATAGAGATTTACACCGAACCATAATATCAACTCCGTTTACTAATTTTCTTATTTATGTGTATAAAGTTTTATTTATCACTCTAAAGTTTTTGTATATATAGGTTCGATTCCTTCAAGAAAAAAATGTTAATGTTGTTATCCGCGATAAGCGTGATCTTAATACTATTCCCATTCGTGAGGCAAATCTAAAAGTCACTTGAACATTGGACATGAATTTTCTTATCATTTGAAAAATAATTGATAAATATATTCTACTTATTTTTTTATAGGCAAAGGCAAAGGAAAAAGATAAAGCAATATCAAAGGAAATAGAAAAGGTTATTCATTCTGGTAAAGGAAAGGAAAATACATATCTCATGGTATGATTCTTTAATAATTTTTAAAAGCTTTTTTTTTTTAATATTTATTATTATTATTATTATTTATATAGATTTTTTTAATAATTGCACAGTGTCATATACGTTTTTTTATGTATATTTTTTAAAAGTTTCTTTTTCAAATATTTATTCAATTCTGATTGATTGTGAAATATTTTCTGAAGCATGTTAAAGTAAGCACTTGTACAAAATGTTAATGCATTTGTATAAACATTAATCTAAATTTTAAATATGTTTGTCAATATGAATACATGTTGCATTTACAACATAGCATAATAAAAATATAAGAGAAGAAAATGAAAAAGAAAAGAAGAAGAAGGAACAAATATGCGATGAAAAAAAACTACAGAATATAATTTTTTTTCATTTTTATTTTTCTTATAAGTTCTTAAGGAAATAAGAAAAAGACAAAATAAAATTTAATATAACAGAAATATCAAGAAGAGGGAAAAAGAAAATAGAAAACATTACACGTTAATATTTACATTTTTCGTATCCAATGATCTAATATTTATCTTTTCAATGTATATTTTGTCAATGTGTCTCATTAAAGCAATAAGTGCATAGTGAGTTTGCAGTTTTGTGTGCTTAATGTGTTTTCAAATTATTTTTTTCTCCCTTTTTAAATTTCATCAATGCATGCATTGGTTCTTATATGACTAATAACTCAATCGAGTGAAGAAGAAAAGTTAGTTAAAAGAAAGAAAAAATACATGATGAAAGGGAAGCAAGAGATGGGATAATCTTCACATTTCATGCACCTAATTATATAATATTCTTATTTTAGGCACACAATGATAATGTGTTATCAAAAGCTGTATTGGCCCAATATGCACGGTGAGAACATGAAAAAAATCAAAAGCCATGTTCTGCATACCAATTGAGACAACGCTTGTGACGAGAACGAGAGAAATCAAAGGAATGTATTAACCCAAGATAACCTTCTTTAACACCAAATTGGTAAACAACTGTGTTTAATTCTTGCAATATGTACTCTTACTATCACCACTTTATTATATAGATTTTAATTTGTTCACAATCCATTTCTGTAGGCATGCTCCTATAACCCTGAGAGGGTAATTTATACTTATAAATTGGGTCGAGCTGGGTAATGGGCCGTTATGGGCCACGTTGCGAAGGACTGAGTAAAAAGGCCATGAAGTTACTCCGGCCCAAGAGAGGTATAAAGTTACTCTGGTCCGAAAGAATCTTGAGGTTACTCCAGTCTAAAGGAAGCTTTGAACATAGCCCGATTGCCATACTTAAAGTTAGCCCGGTCTTGGCTTATCGAGGTTATCTCGGCCAGAACCTTGCTGTTTGATAGCTCGGTCTGATCACACCATGGTTGGCGCTAGGAGAAACCTGGGTAAGAACAGTGAATGGAAGAGCCGAACTAAAGTTAGCTCAGTCTAGTCTGCGGCTTAGCATAAGCCATGCTTACCTCGGTCATAGCGGAATCCAACCATGGTGAAACCATCTCACTTGGTTTAAGCAGTGAGGAGGGTGTTGAAGGATAAACATTATCTTTCGGGAGTATGAATCCTAGGAGGACTCTACATGGAGGAGTATGAGTCCTACTTGATTGTGTCACACGGAACCTATAAAAGCTCACAAATATCACCTATGGGGAGGTAACCCACAACTTTGATACACAGAGCTTCTTGTCTACTTGTCTATTTTGCTGACTTAGGCATCGGAGAGGTTTCCGGCACACACCCGCCGGCTAGCTCACGTTTGTGTTTTCAGGGAGTAAAGTGACTACGTTTGGAGGAGCGCAGACTTGATCAACAGGATTATACGATAAGGTTTATTTCTTTCCCGTACAATTGGCGCCGTCTGTGGGAATTCAGACAAGAACAAAACCTCTTGATCAAGTTTCTTCTTTATAGAAGCAATGGTGCATAACGAAGATTTGTCGCAATCCGCCATCGACAGACAAACACCGGAGGGGGGTGCAAGACGTGAAGGCCTACCTTCTATCCCTCCCATGGCGGACTTAGAGCCACAGCGACAAAATCCCATGAGGGATACAAGGGGGAGGAGGCGAACTAACAGCCCCCGTCACTCTCGTTCACGAAGTCCTGACAGACAAAGGAGGAGGATTGATCCTCAAGTTTTGGAGGACCGCATGAAGGAGCAAGATGAATTAATAAGGAAGATGGCGGCGGACATGGAGGCCTTAAAGCTCTAGATGAACGGAAAAGGAGTGGCGACAGGAGAGGGGCGCAAAAGAAAAACGCCCCATCGCCGCTCAGAAGACTGTGGAAGGCATTCCACACCATCACAAGCAGAGAGTAGAAGCCTCAGGACAGGCGATACTCAATCCAGAACCTCTAGAACTCGTTTCTCCAGGTCTGAGAGAACGAGATCATTGAGGTCTTACACAGAGGGAAGTACCTATCGACCCTCGCGCTCGCACCAGACATCGTTCAGGCAGACGAAGTTGCCAAGATCGTCTGATTTGCGGAACATGTTGGAAAAAAAGGCACGAAAGAAGGAGGATACTAGGGCGCGCAACCCTCGCAGGGTATCTGCCCTTCATAGGTTGGCTCCTCGGACGCATGGAAGCGTCGAGGTCGGAATGCCGTTACCACGCCCTACCTACGAACCAACGGACAAAGCATTAGCAAGGTTGCAGACTTCGCCGTTCGCTCCGGCAATTGAAAACGCGCCCTTACCTTCAAGCTTCCTTCAGCCCAAATTCACCACGTACGAGGGGAAGACGGACCCCTATATACACCTAAGCCACTTCCACCAGGTTATGGCGGTATATCGGCGAAACGAGGCTTTGATGTGCATCCTCTTTCCATCAAGCCTTGGTGATCTAGGTTTAACTTGGTTCAAAAACTTCCAGAAGACAGCATAGCCTCCTAGGCACAATTGGCGGAGGCGTTCGTCACGAGGTTCAGAACGAACACCAAAACCCCGGCGGAGATTGACCAGTTACTCTCCATCGACATAGGTGAAAAAGAGACACTAAGATCCTACAATAGTCGCTACTGGGAGACATTCAACCAGATTGGGAACTGCCTCACCAATCTCGTCATTGCACAATACAAAAGAGGCCTTCCAGTCGGAAACAGACTAAGGGACTCAATCACCATGACACCGCCCCTCACCATGGAGGCCTTGATAGAAAGAGTGCATCAACACATCAGGGTGGAAGAGGATGGCGCCCGTGCAAAAACAAAATCTGGCACAACCGCAGTACCAGATAAAAAGACCGCAGCAAAGATCAACGCGGTAGAGCGTCCAAACAAAAACGGACGAGGCAGGCAAGACAACGGAGAAGACCAGGATAAAAGATGGTTACGAATCCGCACAGCCATAACCACGGTATTCAAGAAACCGATCTACCGGATTCTGAGTGAAATACGCGATGAGCCTTTCGTCAGATGGCCAGCTAAGCTAGGAGAAGCACAGAAAAACTACGACGAAGGTCGCGATGCACCTTCCACAAAAAAAAAGGGGCACCGCACTGAAAATTGCATGCCATTGAGACAGCATCTAGAGGAGTTGGTGGCAACCGGTCACCTGGATAAATACATTGAAGGAGGGACGCAACCAACCCCCTAGGATCACAATAACCCCAATGGAGTGATTAGTATCACAATGGGTTTGTCTCGCTTGATAAAGACTTAGATATAGTGTCATATGCTATGTGTTTAATTGATAACATGCTTATGTGACTATGTGGGTATGGAATGTAGTTTCTAGGATATTGATTGGATCCTTGGGTTTCTGGGAGTCTTTTTGGAAAGGCACTTGATCAATACTGTTTCTAACCGGAACTCTAGTAACGCCTCGGGACTGTCATTATCTGGAAATGAAATTCGTAGTTGCTTACTTGATTATGTGCTTACGTAGAGTGAATTACAGTTGTCCATGCGTTAGGACGTGAGTGTTATAGCTTCAGCACATTTGTGAATGTGCTAATAGTCTTGGTTACCTTTATTAGGATGTCAGGACGAGGACGTGGTAGTCGCGGCAGGCGTGGTAGGCAGGAGATGCCTTTACCAGGTGATATTCCGGCACAGCAGGAGGGAGTTTGTAATATCCCTGTTCCGTAATATGTTAATTGGACCTTAATATGATGTGATTATGTGTTTTGATATGATTTGTGTTCTATTATGTGAAAATATGTGGTTTTGAAGTTCTATCTGTTCACCGTGGGAATATCTGTTGAATAATCTGCTTTGGGAATTAAATTGAGGGCCCTATCGGCCACAGAACCCAAAATTGACTACGCTTTTGTGATTGGCATAATTTTTAGAGCCTACGGTGGAATTTAATTGAAAATTGATTCGAGTCAGATTAAATTGATTTAATTAATGGTTTAGTGCCCAATTATTTGATATTTATATTTTTGGCTAGTGGGACTTGTTTTAAATGGGCATTCTACACTCAATTCCCTTTTTATATTCATTTGGGCTGATTTCAACTCTAAGATAAGAGAGGGGAGGGTCGGCTATAGAAGGAAAAGGGGAGAGTTGTACAATTTTGGTTCAAGACTTGAATCTCTTGAAGATCTAGCTCAAGATTTGGCTAGAGCTTGAGTGTTGAAGCTCTTAGGTAAGTGAATTCATGGACTCTTGTTTGTAATTTGTAAGTTCAAAGTTGAAAAAATGTTAAAGAACATGAATTGAGTTGGTTTTGTTAAATTTGAAGTCTTAGAACACATGCATGTAGGAAATTGTTATGAATTTCCATATTTGAACACAATGTGTGTGTAATTGCTTTGAATGTTGCATGTTTGAGCTCAAAGGGGTATGGTCCATGTAAATTTGTAGTTGAAGCTCATGTATAATCACCATTGGTATCATCTAAGTTGAGAATGGGAGCTAGACATCACATGCATGTACAATCTATGAAGATAAGAGCTTTGAATGCATGAAGGTGTATGCTAGAATTGAGTTTGGTGTCAATTTGAGCCATGCATGTGTTAAATCCTTGAAATTGAGCTCCATGAAGATGTGTTTTGGTGTTTATACCATGTTAGTACAAGTATATGTGAAATTGGAGCCATTAAGAGCATGAAATGATGGTTTGAATGTTGAAGGGAGCTCAAGAACTCAATCTGGAAAATCCAGATTTTTGATGTCCGCTCGAGCGGGGTGATTGTCGTTCGAGCGGGAAAATCGTGCTCCCAGCACTTTTTGTAGAATTGGATTTCCGCTTGAGCGAGATATCTCATGCTCGAGTGGGGAGTTTTGTAGACAGGCCTTCCGCTCGAGCTCTCTATTCCACGCTCGAGCGTATTTTTCATGCAACCAGTACTTTTGCAGGCCTTAAGGGTCCGCTCGAGCGGGTAAGTTGACGCTCGAGCGGGGACCCTGTTCTCTGAAATTTTGTATGCTCGTTCTGTGTTTTGTTTTCCGTTCTCTTTCACTTGTAAGCACTCTTAGGCATATGTTAAGCATTGTAAATGAGTTAATGAGATAAGAATAAAGCCTAAAGAGGAATATGTGAATCAAAGAACGGATTGAACTGTTAATGACCCTTTTGTATTCATGAAATGTGTAGGGTCAAGCTCTAGAGCAAATCCACAAGCCGATCACTGTGAGTAATATCGATATTTGAATGATTGTGAATGTCCAATTATTATTCCCTTATAAGCTTTATGAGTTGCTAATTGGGATTGTGGACAAAAGTCTGACAGGAATAAACATAAATGGACCAAAGGTCGTTTTGATAAACATAAATGGACCGAAGGTCGTTTTGATAACAAAAGAACGGACTGAAGGTCGTTTTGACCTATATGAATGGACCGAAGGTCGTCTTGACCTATATGAGTGGACCGAAGGTCGTTTTGACATATATGAACGGACCGAAGGTCGTTTTGATAGAAATGAGTGGACTGAAGGTCGTTTTGACATAAACGAATGGACCTAAGGTCGTTTTGACATGAATGAGTGGGCCGAAGGCCGTTTTGACACGAATGTATGGGCCGAAGGCCGTTTTGACATAAACGAATGGGCCAAAGGCCATTTTGACAGAAATGAATGGGCCGAAGGCCGTTTTGACATAAATGAATGGGCCGAAGGCCGTTTTGACATGAATGGAAATCTGAATAGGCCAAAGGCCAGAATGTTTAGAACTACAGTCACTTGATTTGAATTTCGTATAGTTATATATTTGTTAAATGGAAATATGAATTGGGCCTAAGACCGTTTGGAACATGTTGTTCTACATTGTTATGTAACTTCTGTATCTGATTTGATATTATTCACTGGGCTTTCGCTCACGCTCATTCCTGTGTTTGTAGGTGAGCCAAGAGAAGTCCAGACCCAACCTCAGTGAAGTCTGTATGGAACAACTAAGGTTTTGAGAGAGTCAGCCCTTGTGTCTCACGCACGAGACCCGTCTTCGCCCTTTTGCTATGTATTTACATTTTGTCAGGTTGGTGAAGTTTTGTATATGTCTGCTTATAGTTTTTATGGGTTGACTTAGTTTTGGATGATCCTATCTGTACAGAACCTATGTCACTATGTTTCTATTGTGAGTTATTAACGTACATATGTATGGTTTGTTTTGATGTGCCATGTAAGCACAGCTCTATGGACAAAGTTTTAAATTTTGCTTCCCTTTTGGCCCCCTTTACTCTGATGTGTTAAGTCTGTTTTGGTTGAGGCCGTAGGTAATCTTAGGATTACTGGCCGGTTACGTCCTTAACCCATGGGGGCGGGTTCGGGTCGTGACAAAGTTGGTCAGGCCCATGTGGCCGAGCCAGCGGGTCAGCAGGCTATGAGTTCCTTGGCCCGAGAGATAGCAGGAGCTTTGGGTATTCTCAGAGCAGAGAATCAGGAACAGGCCCACGTTGCTGAGGCAGGGCCTTCCATCTTGAAAGGGAGTTCTTCCGGTCTAACCCGGACGAGTTTGTTGGGGATCCGAATGAGCCATTTAAGGCTGACGAGTGGTTGGAACAGATGGAGAAGACGTTCGAGATGCTTGGCATCGAGGACGGGGCTTTAAAGGTGACCTTGGCATCCTTCCAACTAAAGGGAGATATGGGTCAATAGTGGAAGTACGAAAAGGGCAGTGTCGATAGTGCATGGGAGGCCTTTGTGAATGCCTTCCAAGAAAAGTTTTTATCTTCAACTGTTAGGGAGAAGCTGAGGGATCAGTTTTGCCAGCTTAAACAGTAGGGTTTGCCAGTGGCCGAGTTTGAGGCTACTTTTACTAGCTTGTCTAGGTTTGCACCTGAACTTGTGGCGTCCGAGGAACGCCGTTGCTTTGAGTTTGAGCGGAAGTTGAGGCGTGGACTCAAGCTGAGAGTTGGGGGGTCCTTTATCCGAGAGTACAGACGTTTAGTTGATGCTGCAGCTCATATGGAGATTACGATGCAAGAGGAGGATGAAGGGCAGAGAGGCTCCAAGAGAAGCCAAGATGGTTAGGGTAACGGCAGGAGACAGAGGGGTTCTAACCCCCAGCAGTCTCAGGGTGGTTTGGCTAGATCGACCTTTCCAGTGCCGAGTGCGGGCTCTGGGAGAGGTAGTCAAGAAAGCTTGACTTGTTTTGCGTGTAGCCAACTGGGTCACAAGTCTTCGGTTTGCCCGCAGAAGGGAGGGGGTCAGCGAGCTGCTTCTTCTTCAGCTAGACCTCAGGGCTAGAGTCAGGGCAGGGGCCAGCCTTTGTCTTGCTATCAGTGTGGTCAGCCTGGGCACCTGAAGAGGTATTGCCCACAGTTGAGTGCCACTTCAGGAGCGTCTGGTTCTAGGCAGACGCAGAGTTATCAGCCAGGTCAGTCTGTGCAGGCCTCGAGGGCCAATCCGGGAGCTTCGTCATCCCAATTAGTGCAGCCGTCTTTTGCTCCTAGAGGTGAACAGGTGGATCAGGGGCCTACAGGGCGCGTGTATGCTGTTACCGCGCAGGACTTAGTACCGGCTCCATCAGTAGTGAGAGGTACCTTTCTGTTTTGCAACTCGATTGCTAGTGTATTGATTGATACGGGTGCGTCCCATTCTTTTGTATCTGCTGCATTTGCATCTGTGTTGGAGTTGGAGTTGGCATTGTTAGCATCTCCTATTTGTGTAGTATCACCTGTTAGGGGTGAATTGATTTTGAAACAAGGATGTAGAGGTTGTGATATAGAGGTCGCCGACCATAAGCTTCCTTTTCCCTTTGTTGTTATGCCCATGAAGGGTTTCGATGTTATTTTGGGTATGGACTGGCTATCGTCATACCGGGTTGTTATTGATTGCTACCGTCAGAGGGTCACAGTTTGTACCTTGAGTGGGGAGTGTTTCCATTTCTTGGGGGATCGGGCTGGTAGTGTGTTGCCACCGATGTATGATCCGCGAGGGCAGAATAAGCTTAGTGATCTACTTGCTAGCTTTATGAGTGGTGAGTGTGATGAGACCCAGATTGTATTGCTGAGGGTGGTTTGCGAGTATTCAGAAGTTTTTACCGAGGATCTCGTTAGTTTGCCACCTCACCGAGAGATAGAGTTCTCTATTGATTTAGTGCCCGGCACAACGCCGATTTCTATGGCACCTTATCGTTTTGCCCCAGCCGAGTTGAGTGAGTTAAAGATTCAGCTCCAAGAATTACTAGATAAGGGTTTTGTTCGCCCTAGTGTTTCGCCGTGGGGAGCACCAGCCCTCTTTGCTAAAAAGAAAGATGGTGCCTTGAGACTGTGTATAGACTACCAGAAGTTGAATCGGGCTACGGTCAAGAATAAGTACCCTATGCCCTGTATAGATGATCTGTTTGACCAGTTGAAGGGTTCCCGTTGTTTTTCTATGATAGACTTGAGATCGGGTTACCACCAATTGAGGGTCAAGGAGGAGGATATTCCTAAGACGGCATCCTGTACGCGGTATGGCCATTATGAGTTTCTAGTGATGCCATTTGGGCTTACCAATGCACCAGCAGTCTTTATGGATTTGATGAACCGGATCTTCCGGGAATTCCTAGATCGCTTTATGGTCATTTTCGTGGACGACATTCTTATCTATTCACCTTCTGAGGAGGAGCACGAGGAACACTTGAGAGTGGTGCTTGAGTTGCTTAGAGCCTATAGGTTGTATGCCAAGTTTGGGAAGTGTGAGTTCTGGCTAGGAGAGGTCAAATTCTTAGGCCATGTGGTATCCGGGCAAGGGGTGTCTGTTGATACATCCAAGGTAGATGCAGTGCAAGATTGGACACAGCCTAAGAGTGTGTTTGAGATCCGCAGTTTTCTGGGATTAGCCGGCTATTACCGTCAGTTTGTGAAAGATTTCTCCAAGCTAGCTTCGTCGTTGACTAGATTGACACAGAAATGGATCAAGTTTGTGTGGAGTGAGACTTGCGAAAATTCGTTCCAAGAGTTGAAAGTTAGATTGACCACCGCTCCGGTTTTGATTATTCCGGAGAGAGGGTTGGGTTATGCGGTTTATTGTGATGCCTCACGAGAGGGTTTGGGTTGTGTGTTGATGCAAGAGGGGAAAGCGGTAGCTTATGGCTCACGTCAGTTGAAAATACGCGAGAGGAATTACCCTACACATGACCTAGAGTTAGCAGCAGTGATCTTCGCCTTGAAGACTTGGAGGCACTACCTTTATGGTGAGAGGTTCTAGGTGTTCTCGGACCACAAGAGTTTGAAGTATCTGTTTATACAGAGAGACTTGAATTTGAGGCAGAGAAGGTGGATGGAGTTCATTGAGGACTATGATTTTGAGTTGCACTATCACCCAAGAAAGGCCAATGTTGTGGCCGATGCCCTTAGTAGGAAATTCATTAGTGATGTAGCTTGTATAGCCATCCGGGAATGGGAGATGTTGGGTGCACTTGGTGAGTTTGATTTGCTTCTGGGCGAATATGTTGAGGCTGCGGCCTTGTTTTCTATTGTTGCGCAGCCTACACTTGTGACACGAGTGTTAGAGGCACAGAGAGGTGACCTTGAGGTAGAGTCCCTCCGAGAGAAGATCTCCAATGGAAAAGTTGAGAAGGGTTTGACGATGTATCCCGACCTGAGTGTGAGATACCGAGACCGTTTGCTTGTGCCGGAGTCTTGCCGAGAGGAAGTACTCCGAGAGTTCCATCATTCACGCCTTGTGGTGCATCCGGGAGGCACTAAGATGTATCGGGATTTGGGTCGCCAGTTTTGGTGGCGGGTTATGAAGAGAGATGTGGTTGTTTTCGTATCAAGGTGCCTTACTTGTCAACAAGTGAAGGGCAGCATCAGAGGCCAGCGGGTTTGTTGCAACCCTTGCCTATTGCCGAGTGGAAATGGGAGCATGTCACTATGGACTTCGTTGTAGGTCTTCCAAGGACTCAGCGGGGTAGTGATGCCATTTGGGTGGTTGTAGACCGGTTGACTAAGTCGGCGCACTTTATCCCTATACGCGTGAGAGATTCGGTAGAGCATCTCACCGACTTGTATATTCGGGACATGGTGAGATTACACGGGGTCCCAGTGACAATCGTCTCAGATAGAGATCCTCGTTTTACTGCTAGGTTGTGACAGAGTTTGCAGAGTGCCTTGGGCACTAAGTTGACCTTTAATACGGCTTATCATCCTCAGACTGACGGGCAGTCCGAGCGTACTATTCAGATCCTTGAGGATATGCTTCGAGGTTGTGTCCTTGACTTTAGTGGGACGTGGGAGAGGCACTTGCCCTTGGTGGAGTTTGCCTACAATAACAGTTTTCAGTCTAGCATCGGTATGGCACCATTTAAGGCCTTGTATGGCCGACTGTGTAGGTCTCCAGTGTGTTGGGCCGAGGTGGGTGATGCACCTTTGTTGGGTCCGGAGTTGGTTAGGGAGACGACGGAGAAAGTTGAGCTTATCTGTAGGAGGCTTGTTACAACCCAGAGTCGCCAAAAGAGTTATGCCGACCATAGGAGGAGGCCTTTGGCGTTTGAGGTAGGCAATCATGTCTTCTTGAAAATATCACCTAGGCGAGGTTTGATGAGGTTTGGGAAGAGTGGGAAGTTATCCCCTTGATTTATCGGTCCCTTTGAGATCCTTGAGAGGATTGGGGAAGTTGCTTATCGTTTAGCTTTGCCACCGCAATTGTCCGGAGTGCATTACGTGTTTCATGTGAGTATGCTTCAGAAGTATGAGCTGGATCCATCCCATGTGTTAGATTGGACCGACTTAGAGGTAGATGAGGATGCCTCGTATGAAGAGAGACCGGTTCGGATCTTGGATAGGCGGGATCAAGTCCTGCGTGGCAAGACCATTCCTTTGGTAAAGGTCTTTTGGAAACATCACGGAGTGGAGGAAGCCACTTGGGAACGTGAGTTGGAAGTCCGCGAGAAATATCTAGACTTGTTTATTGATGTGTAACCATGCATTGGTAATTTTGTAATATCGTTGAACTTTAAGAGCATTATATATGTCTTAAGTTGTAAAACATTGTGAATGTTTTGGTTACTGGAAATTTGTTATAACATTGCGTATGTTCAATGTATTATAGAAATGGAGATATATCATGAATGTTGTATATGATATAAAATTGTGTAACATGTATGTAGAAATTATTGAATTTCCGGAAAGCATGTTGTTGATACATATTGAGATATGTGGTGAATTGCCTCTTGAATAAAGATGGAAAGACCGGTAATGGGTCGAGTTATTAAATTTCGCATTGTAGTAATGTTGGGAATTAAGAAAATCTTGTTTTTGAAAAACCTGTATTTAATTTCGGGGACGAAATTCTTTAAGGAGAGAAGGTTATAACGATCCCGATTTTCCTTTCTGTATCTGTTGTATTCCGAACTTTGGTTCCGTGGAGTTGGTAGTTGTATCTACCTTGTTGTCGTCCTTTGATTTCTTTTGTTTGAGTTATGGGTTGTGTTGGGCTTGGTTGTTATAGGTTGGTAGAGCTTTGGCTCCCATTGTTGTTGCCCAGTTTTTGTATGGTCCGCTTGAGCGGGTCATTCTGCGCTCGAGCGTGGTTTACGCCCTTCCAGTATTTCGTGTCCCTGCAAAACTTCTGCAGGTGTGTTTTCTACGCTCAAGCGGGTTTACTGCACTCGAGCGGATCACGCTCGAGCGGGCTTGTTGGCACTCAAGCGGATAATTCTTTTTCTGAAAAGTTCTGGGAGATGAAAATCTATGCTCGAGCGGACTGGTTTTCGCGCTCGAGCGGATGTACTTTATTCTTGTGTCTTGGCGCTCGAGCGGGCCTTCTTGCGCTCGAGCAGACCTAGTTTTTATTCTTGACGCTCGAGCGTTGTGTTTTCCGCTCGAGCGAGAATGTCGTATAATAGAGGCAACTGGGCATTTTTGAATCATTTTCTACACTCCCTCTCTCTCTCTTACTTTTCCAAAAAAGTTTTTGAGAGCCTCTCTCTCTAGAAACTCCCTTCTCTCTAGGGTTTGATCTAGTTAGAGTGCTTCCCTCCCCTTTGGCCTTTGTAAAAGTTGTGTTGATCGTCGAGGGCTTCGTTTTGATCCGTGGATCTTGGAGTTTGGAGCATTTTGGTTTTCTTCATCCTCTTCTCTTGGGCTCCGAATTTGAGGTAGGGATTCCTACTCACTCTTATGGTCTTTGACATAGATTTTTGGTTGTTTTGATAAAGTGTTGAAGTTAGGTAAATTTTGGGACTTAGGGTTTCAAAATGTTAAAAGAGGGTTTTGTTATTTTGATTCTAAAATGTGTTTTGTGGGTTTCAAAATAATGGTATTGTTGTTGGTTGTTGATATATAGACCATTGGGTCAATATTGGGAAATGGGGTAGAAAACCCTAATTGGTTGTATAAATTAATTGGTATGATTAATTTGGAAAATTTGTGGTTATATGGAATTGAGTTGGAAATAATGAAATTGGTTCATTATATAGTAGAATAGTGGAGTTGGATTTGTTAATCGCTCACTTTTGAAAACATTGATATTTTATCTGTTGGAGCTTTTATTATCTGTTTAGAAATAATTGCTTGGGCTACCGGTGGAGGGTAGTTTTGATTGTTGTAGACAATGCATGATGATTAGGTAAACTAAAACTAATCAATTGGAAATGTCATAGAGTATGACGATTGATAGAATACATTAACGTTATGTATTGATTGATTGTGTATATAACATATGTGTATATACGTTGTGTGTGTGGGAGGAGATAGGGGATGTACTCCACGATTTAGGGGAAGATATGGGATGGACCTCTAAACCGGATGTTGTTTGGGAGGAGATAGAGGATGGACTCCGCTGATACAGCTCATATGCTTGTCAGTTAACGTGTTGATATAGCTTATATGCTTATCTATGGAAGTGTTGATACAGCTCATATGCTTATCTTTGAAAGTGTTGATATAGCTAATATGCTTATCTGTTGAAATGTGGATACAGCTTGTATGCTTATCTGTTGAGATGTTGATACAACTAGTATGTTTATCTATTGTAAAATGGGAAACGTTTAATATGAGTCACTGTCTCATATAAGTGGTTGGCCAGGTTCTGAGCCGTTGATGTAAATTGTGAAATTCATAAGAAATGGAAAATGAAATGAAACATAGACATAGTGGTCACGTAATGGAAATGGGTTATGAATTGATTTATGGAAATAGAACATTTATCAATTGCTAATTTCTTAGTTACTGCTCATACTGTGTTTAGCATATCTCTACTGGGCGTTGGCTCACCCTATATGGGACATTATTTTCAGGTATAGGTAGCATGTCACCTCCAAGGACATAGCTTGGATGATGATGAGTGTTGAGGACTCTTTTTGGTTTATTTTGTTTGTATTACCTGTATATCAAGCTAAGGGCTTATTTTGTATAGAGTTAGTACTCTTCTTTTGTGTAACCAGGTGTTGACTTGGAAAGCTGTAAGCCCATAGGGCATTTGCTTTTGTTGTTAACATGTAATACTGTTGTAAGAACTACTCTGATGAATAGAAATGATTGGTTTCTTTTATATCAATGCATGTCTAAAGTGATGGGTTTTATGTATTAATTTGAGGGCATTACATCAATGATCTAAGCATTGTTGAAATACAAATCAATAATGGTAGGTGTACAAAAATAAATTACAATGAAGTACATATAAAGTGTACCATGTAGTTAAAAATTATTTTAGATATAATGTGAGTCACATTTAAAATTACTTTTAATCACACATTGCACTTTTGGTACATTTTTTGTGTTTTATTTTTGTGAGACATGTTATAATATTTTAATACAATATTTTTTTTATTTAAATATAAGAAATCAAATCAAAGATTCTTTTCGAGTTAATTTTATGTTATAAACTTTAAACTTATGGGTGAAGTTATAAGAATTTATTTTGTATTACCGTTAGTTTTCAAAAGAAGATGTTTAATTTTCAACTCTATAACTTTATATATGTTTATATACATTAAAGCCTTCAAGTTTGTGACTATTTCATGTAACGCTCTTCATTATTATATTGCTGTTGTTATCTTGATTGTGCGAACCTGTAGCTTTCTTCTCCAACATGTGTAGTGAATGTCTTCTATTGTGTGTAGACATAAACGCCAAATCTAAGAGCCTTGTCAATTTGCTTCTCTACTCGTAAGTCTTATCACAATTACTTATTATATGTGTCAATTTCCAACCACACCGCCAATCAAGCACTCAGCTGGAGAACACTGACAAAATAGATTAAGCCCGAATGACCTGTCACAAAAAAGAAGAGATTCCGGCGGTAGTTCGTCCACCCTTGAGCACTCCGACGATCAAGTCAATTATCTCTCAAAGATAGCAAAAGAGCTTAACTCACTATTCAGAACATAAAAAACATACCTTAAACCCATGAGGGTGCCTCTCTTTTATAGCCAACACTTACCTAATCCCAATAGAAGCCTAACTCCAATGGACTTAGGATTACTGCTAATCTTGGACTTCCAGTAGGATTGGGATAAACTCTCTAAGAGTCTTATCTTTACCCAAACTGAAGTCCTCTCTCATTTTAGGACTCTTGTCCCTTATCCGCTTATTCCGGATTCCGGTATCTTTGTAGATAACCTCGGCCTAGCCGAAATGATCTCGACGTCATGACCAGAACACGTGGCACCTCGGCTGGCACTTCAGTGACACCTTGGCCACGTATTGTCATTCAAAAATTATGTCCCCACAACTACCCCCTAGGTTCTATTACCTCGGCATCCTGAGGTGATGGAACCTATATCATTCCTTCCTTTAATCATGACCCCGATTTAACTTCAGCTTGTAAATTTTTCTTAAAATTTCAACAAGTGTTAAACATGACCTCGGTTTAACTTCAACTTGTAAATTTTTAAAATTTCAACAAGTGTTAAATATAACCTCGATTTAACTTCAACTTGTAAATTTTTAAAATTTCAACAAGTATTAAACATGTCCTCGATTTAACTTCAACTTGTAAATTTTTAAAATTTCAACAAGTGTTAAACATGACATCGGTTTAACTTCAACTTGTAAATTTTTAAAATTTCAACAAGTGTTAAATATGACCTCGGTTTAACTTCAACTTGTAAATTTAAATTTCAACAAGTGTTAAACACATCCTCGATTTAACTTCAACTTCTAAATTTAAATTTCAACAAGTGTTAAACATGTCCTCGGTTTAACTTCAACTTGTAAATTCTTAAAATTTCAACAAGTGTTAAATATGACCTCGGTTTAACGTCAACTTGTAAATTTTTCATAAATTTCAACAAGTGTTAAACCAACCTTTGCTTGTAAATTCCAACTCCCAAGCATCATTCTCCAGCCCTCTTTGGTGCACTACTTCCAGTGTCATGATGAGTCTTTTTGGACCTCTCTCCATTGGTCGTGTCGAAACAGAGTTCCTTCCCCTGAACATCTCGATGTTCTTTGGTGCAGGTTTCTTTTGTTCGACGTGTCTTCTGGAATTCTCCATGCCCAACCTCCCGCGAAGGACGGTGAGAATGTCCCTTGGTCCCGCCATGCTGAGAGACTGCAGGAACTGTTTTCTGCCCCCCTTTCTGGGCACCTTTCTTGGCCGCTGGAATCGGCGTATCTTGTAAAGGGAACAGTGACTGCATGACGTTGTTCTGCATCATGAAATTGACGACCGTTTGCAGGTCCACCAATTTGTCCGTCATTCCCTTCATCTCGTCGTCCCTCCACAGGCATCTATCTTTCCATACCAGGAGGTCGTCCTCGTTATAATACCCGCTCCGATCCGACTTCTTCAGTACGCCGCCCTCCTGGCCGATGTCCTTTCCTCCGTGATTCTTATCACAAGTCTCTTCATTGCAGTTGTCTTTTTCGACGTTAAGGTCAATATGTTTCCCACTCTCAATAGGGGTGTTGTCCCCAATCTTCTCTTTCTGTCCGTCGTTGGCCATCTATTCTCCCTTCTTTCCCACAGACAACACCAAATTGTATGTGTCAATTTCTAACCAGACTGCCAATCAAGCACTCAGCTAGAGAACACTACCAGAATAGATTAAGCCCGAATGACCTGTCACAGAAAAGAAGAGATTTCAGCGGTGGTTCGTCCACCCGGGAGCACTCCGACGATCAAGTCAGTTATCTCTCAAAGATAGCAAAAGAGTTTAACTCACTATTCAGAACATAAAAAGCATACCTTAGACCCATGAGGGTGCCTCTCTTTTATAGCCAACACTTGCCTAATCCCAATAGAAGTCTAGCTCCAATGAACTTAGGATTACTGCTGTAACGCCCTCAAAATAAACCCATCATATATATATATATCATTAACATGCAATATTTAAAGAAAACAATTCATTAATTCATTCATCAGAGTATTACTAAATCAAAGCGTTACATGTAACATCAAATTAAATGCCCTACGGGCTAACATCTTTCCAAGCCAACACTTGGACACAGAATATGAGTTCTAATTCAAATACAAGTAAAGCCCTAGGCTTGAATGTTTACATGTAATATCAAATAAATAAATAACAACTAAACTAAACAGAGTCTTCAACTTCAATTCCTTCCAAGCTAAGTCCTTGGAGGTAGCTTATCACCTGAACCTGAAAATGATGTTCCCATAAAGGGTGAGCCACAGCCCAGTAGAAAAATACTAAACCAAATATAAGCATTGAATAAAGCTATAGCATTCAATAGATGGTTAACCAAGATAATCAACTATAACTTAATACCGTCTCATGACACTAATGTTTATGACATGTTTCAATTCCCATTATTTTCAATATGGCTCAGAACCTGGCCAAACTTACAACAGTGAACTATATAACATATTCACATTACTTCCAATATCAACAACACAAATGAGACTCAGGCTCATATCAAAACACTTCATACTTCTCATTTGATACACATTTTAGTGTTGTATCAATAACATGTAAAAACACTTCAATATAATAAGCACACATAATAGTGATGCTAATGGAGTCCATCCCCTATCTCCTCCCAAACAAAAATCCGATTTAGAGGTCCATCCCCTATCTTCCCCTAAACCGTGGAGTACATCCCCTATCTCCTCCCAAACAATATGCATATGCAATGCTCAATTAATACATGTAATTTCTGTATTAATTCAATAGTCTAACTTTATGACTTAAACAAATTGATTAGTTTCAATTTTCCCTAATCCACACGCAATGTCTACAACAAACACGACTATCCTCCACCGATAGCCCAAAACAGTTATTTCTAGACTGGAAATAAATATATCAACAATTCAATAGGCGAGTGATTTTAATTATCCAACTACACCATTTAATCAATGAATTCCTCAATTTCATGCATTTAACCAATTTCCCCAATTTCCTTAAATTAATTATACAAATTAATTTATTAATACAACTAGGGTTTTTTTTTCCAAAATTACCAAAGTATCCCCAATATATCAAAATACCACAACTTAGAACAAAACTTATAAGATAGAGTAGGAAATCCCTACCTTAAAGAGAAGAACTCAAATGGAGAAGATGACGAAAGTCCAAAGTGCCCCAAACCCTCTCTTTTTCAGATTAAAAGAAAGCTCTCGCGAAGCTCTACCTTTCTTCCAAAGGCACTAGGGTAGAAGACCACAAGGAATAGATCAAATCTTAGAGAGAAGGTGAGAAACTCTCAAGTGGCGGTTTTTAAAGAGTTAGGGAAAAGAAGTAGGTCAAAAAGTGATCCAAAAAGTGAAATCACGGATTGATGTAGTCGATTCCCCGCTCGAGCGTGGAAAACCCCGCTCGAGCGTCAGACACAGACTCACGCTCGAGCGTGAAAAGAAACGCTCGAGCGTCGATTACACACTTCCAGAAGTTTTGCAGGCAATGGTATCCGCTCGAGCGTCAAACTCTCCGCTCGAGCGGAGGGACAAAATCAAGGGATCACGCTCGAGCGAAACAGAACTACCGCTGGAGCGGACGAACTACAGAGCAAAGTACTGAGAGATGGAAAATTACGCTCGAGCGTCAAAACTCCCGCTCGAGCGGATAAGCAACAACGAAGATCCCGCTCGAGCGTTAAAACTTCTGCTCGAGCGTGAAGGACAAAATCTGGACATCACCTTTTGGTTTCAAAGTGCAACCCACCTGTTTCAAACCTGCCCATCACAACCCAAGATTCAAATACAAAGAGGAAAGGCTAGAATTGGTAATGATACAAAAAACAAGTCCACGGAACCAAGTCCAGAATACAGTATACAAAGGAAGGAAAAATCGGGATCGCTATAACTGTTAATCTTGGACTCTCAGTAAGATTGGGATAAACTCTCTAAGAGTCTTATCTTTACCCAAACTGAAGTTCTCTCTCATTCTAGAACTCTTATCCCTTATCCACTTATTCCGGATTCCAGTATCTTCGCAGATAACCTCGGCCTAGCCGAGATGATCTCGGCATCATGACCAGGACACGTTGCACCTTGGCTGGCACTTCGGTGACACCTCGGCCACGTGTTGTCATTCAAAAATTATGTCCCCACACTTATATATATATTACTTATATATATATATATATACATACATCATTATATTATTATTATTGTTATTATTTTGAGTAATTTAATTCGTGCTTTGATTCAAACTTTTTGGTATTTGTGAGCACTAGAAGATGATTACTGTAAGCGGTTTTTAATTTTATCTTTAAACTGTTTGATTCCGCTAATACTTTCACGAAATGAGAAAAAATTCTGAATTTTCTGAACTTTAATTTTTCAATTCATATATTATTTTGTTAGTTGCCATGTTGTATTTGTTCATTTATATAATCTGAAATTACATGTTAATTAATTTATTTTTCTATCATTTTATTTAATTATTTGTGCTTGATTTATTTTATGTTTTATTTTTTCTAGATTAACATGACAAGCATTGTCGCTTGAAATGACATGCCAAGACAGTGCGATTATTTCTCCCTATATGTGTTTGTATACAACAGTGTCAAGTGTATATAAGAATCTCTTTTTTTTCTTTTTTTTTAATAAACGTAATAAATTAAATAGATTACGATTATCGAATAGGTCTAATTTTTTTGTGAATAAAATACATAAATTATCCGATAAAATGAAGTGTTCAAATCATCAAAACGAAACCTATAGTGGAATCACAGGCCCAAATAACGCCTTCTAATCCAAATTTTAGACTAGAAAGTAGAGGTGCTCAGCGGATATTTCGATCCATCTAAACCAACCGAATCGAACTGATCTAACACATTTTGGATGAATACGGATTATTTTTTGCAATCAGCCTAGTTTTGGACGGATAACAGATTTGAACTTCCTTTGGCTACAACTGAATCGCCAAATTGTGAGTACTCCTAATAATTTGTAAGATTTTGTGTTTTCAATTTATTTAGATATTTTATTTGCGTTTTCAATTGAAAAGAGTTTAGATATTCTGTTGTGTTTTCAATTTAGAAATCCTTTTATCAAATGGCAAGTTTTAACATTTAGTATTTTTGTGTGGAAACTATAAGGCTTAATTTTGTCATTTTAAAAAAAAAAATTGATTTGGTAAAATAAATAAATAAATGTGTAAAAAATTTATCAATTTTATATAATTTTATCTTTGGTGGGTAAAAATAATTTTTAAAAATTTAAAAACACTTTTTTTTTACATTTATTTTTATGAAATTAATTTATATTTTATCAAATTAACGATTTCGTCCTTAAAATTGAGGAATTATATCTTCAATTGTCTTTATTTAGAATAAGATTCAAAATTTAAGGTTAAATGTGTCATAATTGAATAGTTAGTGACCAAAACAACACAAGTCCCAAACTATAAGGACCATTAGTGTAATTTGCCAACTAACCTATTAAGGAGTATAAAGCTGGCTATTAAATCAAAAAAAAAAAAAAAAAAAAAAAATGAGATTCACAATGCTATTCAATACCAATCCATTTACAGAAGTATGCTGACAATACTAATCCATTTACAGAAGTATGCTGCATTTGAAAACCATCCTAAAAAATGTATTACATGTTGACAACAAAAGTAAATGCCCAACGGCTTACAACTTTCCAAGTCAACACATGGTTACACAAAAGAGAGTACTAACTCACATCATATTAAGCCCTTGGCCTGAATTTACATGTAATACCACAAAAGATAACAAAATAACAAAAAGAGTCTTCAACTCCTAAGACCTTCCAAGCTATGTCCTTGGAGGTGGCATATCACCTGGACCTGAAAATGATGTCCCATATAGGGTGAGCCACAAACCAGCAGAGATACACTAAACCAAATATAAGCAATGACTAAAACAATAGCATTTGATAGATGGTTAACATACATAAACCAGTTATATCTCTATACAGTTCCATGACACTTGTGTCCATGATACATTTCATTTTCCTTCACTTATCAACTCAGTTCATAAATGTGGCTCAGAACCTGGCCAGATAATTTAATAACAACTCGTATTAAACATTTCTTACTTCACAATAGATACACATAATTGCTATATCTATTTCAAACAAAACACTTCCATACTTCATATATGATTTACAAATTTGCTATATCAATACTTCAATAGATACACACATTTGTTGTATCAATGGAGTACATCCCCTATCTCCTCCCAAACAATGTCCGGTTTAGGCGTCCATCCCCCATCTTCCCCTAAACTGTGGAATACATCCCCTATCTCCTCCCACACAACACAATGTATATAAACACGTATCATACACAAGGTCAATCAATACATAAGTTTGATGTATTATACCAGCGGTCATATTCGATGACATATTCAATGTGATTAGTTTCGGTTTTCCCTAATCAACATGCAGTATCTACAACAATCAAGACTATCCTCCACCGATAGCCTAAAGCAGTTATTTCTAAATAGAAAATAAATGCATTAAACGGATATAATATCAACATTCTCATAGGTGAGTGATAAATTAATCCAACCACACCATTTAATCCCAAAATCTCCCAAATTCATTATTCCCAACTCAATTTCTCATTTCCCAAAATTAATTATACAAATTAATTTATCATAATAATTAGGGCATTTTCCCTATTTCACAAATCAACCCTAAGGTTTGGTTTCACCAATGTAACAACATTAATTCCATTTTCAACAACTCACATACACATAGGCTTTAATAATTTGAAAACCCCTCTTTCTTAAATTACATAACAAACCCTAACTTCTCCAAAATTACCCAGCAACCCCAACATATCAAAATGCCAAAATTTAAAGACAAAGCTCATAAGATGGAGTAGGATATCCCTACCTCGAAGTTAGAAGCTCAAAGGAGAAGATAACCAAAAACCAAAGTGCTCCAAATCCGAGATTTTTCAAATTAAAAGTAAGCCCTCGCGATCCTCTATCTTTCTTACAAAGAGACTAGGCTAGAAACTCACTAGAAGTAGATCAATCCCTAGAGAGAAGGTGTGTAGAGAGAGAGAGAGAGAGCTCGGATCTAGGGTTTTGAAAATGAAAGAGATGAAAAAGTGAAGTGTTTACCCATTGCTGCCTACTGATCTAACACAGGCTCGCTCGAGCGAAGGATTGGTCGCTCGAGCGACCAGAAACAAAGAATTCTCGCTTGAGTGTAGAAAGACTTGCTCGAGCCAAGAATGCGAAGCTTCAGGTCTGCAACCCAGAAGCACGCTCGAGCGACAGAATGCTCGCTCAAGCGAAGAAACTCAAAACATACACCTCGCTCGCTCGAGCGAAGGAAAGCTCACTCGATCCAAGAAACACAGCTCTCAGGTCCAGAATTCGACGCAGACACAAGCTCGAGCGAAGGACTTCTCGCTCGAGCCACCAGGCACAAAATTCAACTCTCGCTCGAGTGAACAAACCCTGGCTCGAGCGAAGGATCTAAAACAAAGATCTCGCTCGAGCGAAGACACCAAAATTTGGGCAGCAACCATTTGCTCCCAAGCACACCAAACCTGTAACAAACCTGCCCAACACATCCTATAACTCATAAATAAGGAGTTAAAGGATAATAATGAGATATAACAACAGCCAATACAATGGAACATAAGTCCGGAACACTTTACATAAAGGGGTAAAACCCGGGATCGCTATAAAGAAGAAGAAGAAGTTGGCTATCTCTATATATATTTTTATTTAAGAAGTTAAGGGCTCAATCTTTGCCTTATTTATTGTATTGTCGTTTTTTTTAATTATTATTAATGAAAGCTCTTTCGTAGGAAGGTAATTTGTTCGATTGATTTTTTTTTATTTTTTCATTATCGAGTTGGTTATTAAACTTTTATGATTATTAATAATCCGAAACAATCTCTTATAGATTGTCAAAAATAAAAATTCACTATAACAATAATATTATATCATAACTAATATCGTCATCAATAATAAAATTTTACCCAAAAAAAAAAAGAAGTCATCACTATTTATGTGTAATTACCTTATTCAAAGTAATTATGGAATTATCACATCTATATAATAAAACAAGAAAGTTTTTGAAAATTTATAAAATGTATCAGAGATACATTTCATATCAGTGGATGAGATGATTTTTAATTAACATCTAACGGCTGAGATGAGATGAAACATAGAAAAATGCATTTGGTTCCCAGCCAAGCCTCTACCTCCTACCTACGTCTGCCTCCTACCTACAAATGGGTCTGCCTCCTACCTACGCCTCTCTTTATATCTTTTCTTCATTTCAACTTTCAAACTCCCTCTCAGTACCCATTTCTCTCTCTGCCTTCATCAGAGCTCACTCTGACCGTCGTTCACTCCGACCACTTCGACAGCTTAGTTGCAAAATCCATTAAAATTACTCAGGTGGGTTTGGTGTGATTTTTGTTGGGGCTTTGATGATTACTCAGCTCGGTTTTGATGATTTGGTCCGATCATATATCCAAAAGAGTAATAGAGTAACAGAGTACTCATTTTGTCTTTGATGATTTGGTCAGTTATTTTTATGTATTTGGTGTTTGTGTTTGTCTATATGTTCAAGAAACTGATATATATATATATATATATATTTTTGTCTATATGTGTTTGTGTTTGTCTATATTTCCTTTTTTTTTCTGAGGCTGCAGCTATGGTGGGTTTATCAACTAAAATCTGTGGGTTTGAGTTGCAGCGGTAACATATCAATCTCTTGGGGAGGTTGAGCCTTGCTATGTGGCTCTGGTCTGGACAAATGGAAAAGAACAGAGGAGGAGGTGGGTTT